>WUAM01000431.1:94736136-94770627 GCA_024336885.1 Actenoides hombroni | reverse complement strand
AAAGAAAAGAAAAGAAAAGAAAAGAAAAGAAAAGAAAAGAAAAGAAAAGAAAAGAAAAGAAAAGAAAAGAAGAAAAGCAACCTTCTTAAAAATTGGAAGAGGTTAATGTGTCTTGGTGTTCTTAAGGTGAAAAAAGAACTACAGTTGAAGTTTGCTGATGTGTGGTTTGGAGAGGAACTATTTTCCTTTCAGTTCTCACTGGTGCTTCTCTGAGAGGAAACCAACTCCCTGTCCAATGTTTTTTTTCCTGTTCTATCCCAGGTCATGGTCTAGGTGATGTTTTTCGTAGTATCATTAGTGATAATATAATTTATTTTTTTAACATATCAAAAGATATAGTTTGTTATTGAACTAGGCTGAACGTTATAACGTAGACTCAGTACAAGAAAAGCCCTAGTCTTGCTTTTAGAATAGAAGTAGTCCAGTCTAGTCTGATACTCTTGCCTTCTTTGTCCTCTCTCCAAGGGAAATTATTATATGCATTGCAATGTTGTTGGTGCTTTTTGTTTGTTTGTTTGGTTGATTTTTTTTCAGATAATATACACACCTGTAAGATACTGGGGAACTAAACTGCAAGAAGATGGATGTTGTAATTGGATCTGAAGGTGATGAACATGGGATCTTTTCCAAGAATCACAGTAACTTTCTAAAGGTGTGTGTTGAAAAAGCATGCAGGATTCTAAAAAATAATAATACATAAATAATAATGGTATCAGACAGGGACATTTTACAAGAATGATTCAGTTATCTTTTAGGCACATGGAGCAGTTCAAGCATCTTGAAGAAATTAAATCTACCACAGGAGGTAAGCTTCAGTTTATTAATCATGAAGACTTCGATCTTTGACCAGCTAGATTTTTAATAAAAGGAATGGAAAGGAAGAGTTGGGCATCTCAGAAGAATCATAGAATCATCTAGGTTGGAAATGACCCTTAAGATCACCAAGTCCAACCATTAACCGTACTCTACCAAGTCCACCACTAAGCCATATCCCCAAGCACTACATCTATATGGCTTTTAAACACATCCAGGGATGGTGACTCAACCACCTCCTTGGGCAGCATGTTCCAATGTCTGACAACCTTTTCAATGACAAAATTTTTCCTAATGTCCAGTCTAAACCTCCCCTGGTATGCCAGGCCAATCCGTCTTGTTCTATCACTAGTTGTGAAAAGATACCAGAACCCAACTCTCTACACGGTCCTTTCAGGTAGTTGTAGTTTACTTGTTCTCCAGGCCCTGGGAGAATACCACAATTCATAATACAGTGTCCTGTAAGTGTCATGTGTCATGTGAGACTATGAACCCTCCCATGCAGCACTATATACAGTGTTGAAAAGTGAGAGTTGTGATGGTTGTGGATGTACTCTGCTGCTGATATGGACTTTGAGAACAAACCAATCGTGCTCATAGGGGTAAGCCAAATGGCATGTGTACAGTGGATCCAATGCATCCATAGATCCATTAAGCATGAAGCTCAATCTATCAACAAGAAAAGTGCCCAGCTACTTGTAAAAAAATAAAGTTAAAAAGTCAGTTTCTACATATTTTTTTACAAGAGGTAAAGGAATGGAACGTAAGAAATCTTGCACAACGAAGGATGTCAAGTAACTTTAGTGCTGGCTGATAGTCTCTTAGACTAGATCAGAGATTGCGCTGTTGTCTGAGGATGGTATTTTTCCAAATTATTTAACAGAATGTTTTCCTTTCTACGAGGCTTTCTGATGAAAGTGACTATGTTCTCCTCATAAATAGATTAGAAGTTAAACCTTTATCTTGTTGAATACTTCTGAGCTATTATCACAGACTTTGTTTTTGCTAAACAAGATTTTATATTTTACAGAGGCAAATATGAACAATTTACCTTCTTACAATTTATTGAAGACAGTATATTTGGCATGGGAAACAACAACTGTGCTGTCAGCATGTAACATAACACAACGGAAAAAAAATCATGGAGAAATAATACAGCAGTAGTGTAGATGGCAGGTGGAACCTGGAGGAATGGCATATCTGGAAGAGAACTAATTCCATAAACCATGTCTTCATTATGTTTGAAACTTGCTCTGGAGAATGTAGAAGGACCAACTAACAGCATCTATAGCAGTATCCAGGTTTATCTACTTTAAATTTTCTAACAATAAGCAATTTTCTTTTTAATAGTTAGTAAAATATATAATGCCAAAACAATATTCACAGTATTCAATGGCATCACAAGGAGTCATAAAAATACTGATCATTAATTACTGTTCCTTCCCCCTTACTCTTTTCTGTTCTGAACTTGACCATTTCATCATTGTCCTGTTCATGGCTTAATTTTATTTTTTGAAATACAAAATACAAGTTATCTTTGTGTTATATATCTTTATACATATTTCCTGAAGGCAAGAATGGACAACTTCTTTTTAGACTTTTGTAGTAGTGTTTGTGTACGAGACAAGTAGACTAAGATGTAAAAAAGTTATCCTGTGGACTTTAAAATGTCAGGTTGATCAACTAGTGTTTTCCAAAATTATGAATCACAATATATAATTAAAATTTCTTAAAATAATGAAGTATATCTATCTATATGCAATATATCTATCTATAGAAATAAAATATTTGGATTTACTATTAATTTCCTTTTTTTTTTTTAAACTTATCTCTCATAAGATATGCTTTTAAAACATTTAAAGACTTTTTTTTTTATCAGATGAAATTTAGAAACTGTTTTTCCAAAGAAAAATTTAAAAGAAGACAAAGATATTTCACATAATCTGAGGAATCTAGGAGCAATGTAAGTTAAGAATAATGCTGTAGTATCTGACACTCACTGAAAAATAGTACATAGGAATATCAGTTAGATTCCTATTTTTTCCCATTTTCCCACATTTTGAGCACCAAAGATTTTCCTGCCACACTTTGACTTTTATTGATTTGTGACATACTACTGCTTACTTTGTAGAGTATTTTACATAGCATGTAGGTTCACTAACACTAGGGACTGAAAATATTTCTCAAAACAAGGGTGGCAAAAATAGGTAAACTGGCCAGTTATATGTAATACTGGTAATAATAAGACAGTTGTGTAAAGGTTCTACTTACTACCTCTACTCTGAAACTGTATTAATTCCCAAAATCTTTAATAAAACTACTTAGTGCCTTAGTTGTTCAGGTTTTTTATGCAATCGTACCAGAAGGCTGCCCTCCCTTCTGACCCGATGATGTTCCCAGTAGCTTCTGGATGTCACACTGCTCATTGCCTGCATAAGGCTACCTGCCTCATCTGAGCATCTTGATAGAAGAGGGAAACTGGCAACATCTCACCTCAAAGTCTCTTTAGCAGAAGTAGAATGAAGGGACATGGCTGTGACTACCTGTCACCACAGACACCTCCATAGTGATATTCTTTTGGTGGTATTTTTTCCAGCTTAATCTCAGTTGGTCACACATAGGAATCAGACCCATAGACATGACCCTCCCAAACCAGGAAACCTAAATATTCAGAGGCAGCTTAAATTTCGTGTTTTACAGAAACATTAATCTGCCTATGACCTTAGAGTGTACTGGTTACAGTTTGACTGGGTGACAGGATCTGTATTCAAGAGGAACAGAGCAATTCTGTGGAGGAATTGGAAGGAGTTTTGAGTCTTATTCATTGTAGATGAGATTGTTAAATTCATTATACAGGAATGAGTAATTTTTAGATAAGTATATTAGGTCTCCCAAGTGATTTGCATGTATAATCAAATCAAAAGACCTCTGATATATTGAAACTCCAGATGAGAAAAGTGAAATTCTATTAAGAAAGAAAGAACCTCCACATTTATAGCACATTCAGAGAACATATCAGAGTATAAATTTAATGCAATGCAGCAATGCTCATCTTACTTTAAAGTTAATTATATAGAAAAAGGGGTATTTAAAATGTGTAAGTAGAGGCTTTTTTGCACTCATACAGCATATAATTAACGAAGTTCTTTAAACCTATTCATAAAAGAAAGTAATAAACCACTTGTAAATAATGGCAGTCTCATATTCTTTACAGTTAAATGTCAATAATCTGAATGTCTTTTTTATATACTTGGTTATAAAACTACATTTTTGACATATTAAGTAGAAGCAGGTATTACTGGTATGGCATTTCAATTTTCTAGAGATTTAGACATATTCATATAAAAAGGATGCAAAATGAACAACTGTAGCTATAGAAAACTGGAATGCTTGTAAATTAAATCAATACTCTGCCTGCAAAACACAAAGCAATAACAGAAAAGTGGAGTTGCAGAACATTTCATAGCAAAATTAAAAGGTGTAGGCGTTGAGACCTTAAAATACAAAGCTGTAGGTGCAGAACAAGAGAACAAGAGATCTACAAAGGAAAGTACCAAATCTTGTAGTATCGTACAGATCAATTAATAATGATTTGTTTCACAGCAATTACTGAATACTTACAAGATTCATTTGGAAAACAAATATAGCTTTCTTCAATACTTATGTGTTACACATTCTTCTAGGAGCGAACACTCCTCAGAAATAGGGAGGAAAGGGGAAATACAGAGAGATTAAAGAAAATATAAAGTAATAAAGGGAAAGAGTATAGATCATAAGTGATTTTTGGACTCCTTTTTGGTTTGATTAGACTATTTTTAATTCCTCATCTCAATCTTTGGGAGCCTTTACTGCACAGCAGATCCCTGCTTTAACATATGCCATCTAGAATAGCCGGAGTGCAGGATGCTTCCAGTATATTCTTCTCTGTTTGACCTTGGCCTTGAGCTTGTGGGTACCTTTGTAGGGGTGCACAGCTGACTATAAGAAAATAATTACTAGGTGTCAGATCCTACCACAGGAACAGCGACACTGGGTTAGATTGAAGGTTACTGGCCTGGAATAAACTCATGAAATTGTTTAGGGTTAGATTTTTTTTTTTTTTCCTCAGACCTGACTTCGTGCATTTAAATTTCAATGCTAGGAACATCTAAAATTTCTTCCATGTTTGCAACTGTCCATTGAAAGATACAACACTTTGCCTGTTTATAGCAAAAAGTGAGAAAAAAATCAATACTTCCCTGAAATTAGGCTTCAGTTACTATTGCTACAGTTCAGAGACTGCATCTTAAGAGACACAGCTTATGTTGCACCCAGACTTGGATTTTCAGACTAGCTAGTCTTCCACAAAATAGGCTTAATATGTAAATTCTTATTAGAATAATTCAAAATATAAAAAAAAATCTTGATTGTATATTAAAAATAGAAATGTGTTGCCTGCAAGAAGTAAATGTTTAACATCAAATAATGTACTACATACATACAAAGTTTTCTAAAGTATTGGTTTCCCTGTTAGAACCACCAAAATTTCTTCCTCATTTTTTTAACTAAAAGATAATTATTTCTGAACAGCCTATAATCTATTTAAGATATTATATAGATAGAAACAAGGTATTGTATAGATAAATACATTTGCATCATAACCATGTGTGACACATCCTAAACATCTCTTAGGAACCTCACTTAGAGTCTTAAAACTAGACAGAATCAATTTGGTCTTCAGGTTTTTAACACAGAAATTAATTTATTAAAATATTTGTTGTTACGTTGGGTTTATACTGAGTTGTTCCAGTTCTTTCCTGTATGCACTTCAAGAGGATCTTCCACATGCATGACACCTATCCTAAGACAAGAGATGTCACTTATCCCTCTGCAGGTTCAAGTTCACAGTACTGCTCCTTCAGATCATTCAATGTGTCATTGTCTATGCTGAGAAGGGTGGAAAATGAGCAGTCATTCAATGTGTCATTGTCTATGCTGAGAAGGGTGGAAATGAGCAGTCAGGCAGCAACAGTGTACTGGCAAGAAATTTAAGGAAACATTTAATTGAGGTCTCTGAAACTTGAAACACTGGATCGATGTGGAATCAGCACTAGAATATGCTTCCCTGTGGCAAAATTTCCTGGTACACCTGATTCCTGATTTTCTTCATTCCCATGCTGGAATGAAGAAAATGGAAACAAATTAACAGATTTCATTCTGATGCCAATCTAGCAACACTGCAATGTGGGGAGGATCTGAAAAAGCGGAAATGTGGTCTATAGAGAGGAGATTCAGACTTCTCCATCACTCAGTCTGATCAGACTTCTGAGATGAAGTTCCCCTGTGCTTGCTAGTGATGAGAAACTAGATTATAACAAGTCAGGTGATTGAAGGTGCAAGTGCTACAAGAATATAAAACCCATGCAAACTAAATACATTTTTGATTACTGTATGAAATTGTAGGTTAAAGAATATCTGTGTGATGGAGTTCTAATTTATTTAATTTTTTTTAAAATTAAAACTGCCAAACTTACTGGAATAGTTGTAATAATTAGTATTCATGCAACAGAAGTGCATACCTACTTCAAAGACATCACTACTACTTTCTGAACTGAAACATGATGGTGTGATATGGGATTATTGAACTGGTAACCTAATGATCTTTCCTCTTTTTCTTTGTTCATTCCAAGTAGTAATTTATTCATGGGATGGGAATCTTTGTCTCCATTTTGAACTCAGACCTTGACACTATGAAGTATGTTGCTATGTTGATATTCATGATATGGGAATTGAAAGCTGTTTGCTTTTTCAATCTCCTAAAATTTGAATTTAATATTTTATTAAATGTACCATAGTCATTCTCTCATTTGTGCAGTGAACAAATATGAAAGAAAAATGACATAGACAATTTCAGGTCCAAAGAACAACGGATGCATGTACATAAGTAAAATAGGGAATAAAAAAAAAATCCAAGCATTTTAAATAACAGAAAATTAATCAGACATTTCTGTGCTATAAAAGAAACATAACTCTACTTACATTAAGGCTAATTCCCTAGTGCAACTCTGTAAATCTTGTTCTTTTCACTTTACTTGGATGTAAAACTATTTAAGAAAGTAACTCACCACTTCAGTGTTGTGCAGTATGACACTGTTTCTGCAAAAATCACTATTTCAGTAGCTTGTTCCAGGAGAAATCCAATGAGCTAAACATCTTGAGTTACTCATTTTTACCCCTTCACCACTATGACAAGTGTTTCTTGAACCTTGCGTAAAAGTTGTCTCTCATCCTTGCAGGGCACCTGGAAGCTTATCAAGTCCAGGCTATTTTGAGCTGTAAGTGGGTGGTAGGTAGTAAAATGAGGATTGGATTCTCATGTTTGATGGATTATTGTGATGGAAAGGATGACCTAGCTGATCACAGAATAGCCACTGGCCTGAGCTGATGTGAAAAAGCAAGTGTGGTTTTATTCATTCAAGTATTAGCAGCGGCAGCATAGAAGCAACAGTGTCGTTTATACAAAGACTTGTATAAATACAAGAAAAAGACACTATCAGGAGTAAAGAGATGGAGTAAATGATGGACAGTAAAGGATAAAGTACAATAAGAGAGTATATGTATCAGTAAGAAAACTGAGCAGTGACTTATGGTGTGAATAGCTTCACAAAGTGAAATCCAAGAAAGGAATGACAAAATCAGTGATTACAAGCTGAAGTCAGACAAATTCAATTCAGAAAGGAGAAGATATATTTAACATGAAGGATGATTCATGCAAATTGTTACAAGGAGTCGTCTAATTACAAAAGTAATTGCCTCAATGCAAACGTACCTTTATTGGGCTGTGCAGTACAAAAGAACACATCAAGTGACCTATTGGTCTTTTTTGACCTTAAACTCTACCGATATATTAAAAAATACAATAGACATCTTTACTGTTCTTTTCAAGTCCCTTAACTGAGAATTCATGGGAGGTTGTTAAAATATGGAATAGATTCTTATTCGAGTTATTTTTCCTAAAGTTTCAGGAATACAAAGTTCTGCCCATAGCTAAGATAGTTCAACTTCAGGCCTCAGAACTGGTGCTCTGCCAAGATTAAAAGAAAAGGCACTTCTGCTTGCTGCTGTTTCGGAGTCTGCAAACTCAGGGAGACATCTATAGTTTTGCTTACCTTTATCTGAAGAATAAGGGAAAGATACCTATATAAAATACAATAAAGTAATGCAGATGCTGATTTAATACTAATACATGTAATTAAACTTACTGAAGCTATTAGGAAATCAGTTGAAAGTGTGTGTGATCAGTCAGAAGTGCAAGTATGGCAGAAAATATGCCCCCACAGGATCTATACAAGTTTTTTTTTAGAGGAACAGTGGATAAGACAGTAGTTGCAAATAGGATACCTGCTTAGTGTTTGAAAAATAACGGGCTTATTTTTACAACACCTGAAATGAAGGGTTAAGTCTAATATAAAAGTTCATATCTTAGAAAAGAACAAGGCTGAAGCTGCCAGTGTTTTTTGGGGGAAGGGATGCTGTTGTAGAGGCAAGCCAAGAAAGAAGGAAACTGTCTTTCCTTAACAGTTGTAGGCAGCATTTGTACCAGAGCCACGATACTAAGGCTGAATCACTAGAGGATGTGTTTAAAACAGCTTGGTCTATTCAAGTTTTAGAAGAGCTGATGAACTGCAGTTTCAGTAGGGGAAAAAAAAAAAGGAAAAATAAAAAAAAGAGGAAAAGCAAAACTATAGCAAGGCTGGGGCAAGAGGCCCATATGCTGACTTTCTGAGTAGCCGTTTATGTGATAGTAAAGGTAAGAAGATTTGCCACTTATTTTTTGCTACTCCTTCAATACATGTGCATGTGGAAAGAAGGCAGGATGGTATTAAACTGACATTCTGCCCTAACTGCCAGAATGTCTTGTTATGGCTTCAAAGCCTAGATTCACACAGCAGAAGGCACTGTCTGCTTTACTCACTTGCACACTAGTAAGGGCTCTCATACAGCCTGTGGGAAACCTGGGCTCAAATCCCTCTTCTGCTCTTGGAAGAGTAGAAAATATAAGTCTTTTTCATTTTGTCGGTAAGAAGAGATTCAATTGCCAGACTGTAGGGTATTTTGAAATCAAGAACTTTTCCTGTTAGTTCTTTTTCATTTCACATGTCATACTTTCATGTTCTTTAAGTTAGAACAAAAATAGCTATCTAATGCCTTGAACACCTGCCTGGAAGATGGAGAACCTGATTTTTTTATTTTTTTTTTTTTGTCTATCTTAATGATAGACACAAACAGGGGCTGTGTCAAATTGCTCTCACTCCTCTATGTGTGAGCCATGGTGCTACTGTCACCAGCGCTGTTGCTCAAGATAGCACAATTGATGTCCCCAAAGGAGAAACTTGTTGATGACACATAAGGGTGAAACCTCTTGATGGGATTCAAAGTGCAGCTCTGGTCAAAGACAATTTCTTTGCCCATGGTGATCACACTTTGGACTCTGGTTTGCAGGTGCCAGCTTTGCTCACTAGCTTCCCAGCTCCTCCATGTCTGTCTTGTTGCCCATTCATTCTCCAGTCTGACTCATAATCTCTATATTTGACTGGAATTTTTTTGTGTTAAATTCCATCTTCTGTTGATCCTGCTTATGTTATTCTGTCTTTCTCAGAATGACCTGGTTTTGTTTCTGTGATTGTTATTTGCAGTATGTCTCTAGGAAACTATCAGGTTCTAAAATTTCCATTACTATTTCTGATATACAAATCCTACATGTTGATATAAGATCCAGGGGTAATTGCAAGGACAGTATCTTCAAGCTCTTGAGGTCTGTTTCACATGTTTTTCTTTGAAGTAGTTATGAATTCCTAGGATGTAAAAAAGTTTATTATGAAAATTTTGAACAGACTATACCATTCTAATAAACTATTTCTGTTACATCTTTATTTTTATGCAGATATCAAATTGCAGATCTTTGTCATAAATGAGTTGTATCAGCAGGGTGCAGAACAATAATTATTCCTGCCAGGACTGCGGTGATAGACGTTACTCATAACGAGTCAAATTAATCATAAGGCATATGATTTATGATGAGTACATCAAATTATGTAGCATGGACACATGAAGACTGTGGATATTGTTAAACATGTCTTTGATCCAAAATCAGAGGTGATTTTTTTGAAAGCACTCAAATCATCTGACTGTTTTATTTAGTCATTAATATGGATCCAGATAGCAAATAAAGGCAATCAAAGGCACTTTAGTTGCCATTGGCAACTTTAAAACCTCTGAAAGAAAAGGCTGTAAACATTACGGCTTCACCATAGAATATTGTCAGTGAAACAAGCCAGGCATGCCGACATAACATTGTATGTTTGCGATCCATATATAGGTCTTAAGGTTTTATTAGTAGTGTCCCAAGTCAAAGAGTATTTTTTAAAAAGAAAACAAACTTGAGGATTATTTTGATTAGGTAGAAGAAGGATTTGACTTTTCCACTTTTGGGGATCTTGTTTCCTTAATCACAAGCTGTTCGCTGATAATGAAGGGTGAGTTTGATATTGAGGTTTATCTGTTTTTACTGAAGCAATAAGTCTCCACATGGCCTACATAGATTTTGAGTTTGACACAGGATGGGGAATAAAGGCTTTTTATTTAGAACTCCTTTCATCTTCATGCCCTCTGCACATGAGAAAGGTGTGAAAGTAATCTTGGCTCTTGCCCCTCAACATGGCAGTGAGCTGAGCTGACAGGGGTGGTAAATAGTCTACCATACAGCATTTGCATGTTACTTTCTTTCTGGAGCAAGTAGGCAGCTGAAGCAGAGAAAGGGGTTGCAACTCCCTTGAGTCACAATTTCTTTCCCCAGCTTGCTCTGGAGGTGTTGTAACTACTTGCTGTCCTAGACATGGGCAATTGAACACAGGCTCAATTTGGCCCTCAATAAAGAAGAAATCATGAGTCTGAGAAAAATTGTTCCATTTCATGAACCAATTTTCTCATAAGAAGACACAGCACATCTACAGAATTTCTACAAACAGCATAGAAGACAGATGTATATTATCTGTGATGAGAGGAAATGGCTGAATTGCTTATTGGGAAAAAATTAGTTGCCTTGATGACTCATTATTTCAAAAATTGCCTGTCAGGTTAATAAGCAGACTTTATTATTATTATAGTTTATTATTTCTATTACAGTACCACTCAGGGGCTTCAGTCAAAAACTGAGGTCTCACTGTGCTAAGCACCATGTACAAATAAAATCTTCCGATGGTCTCTGCCCCAAGAAGACTACTGTTTTAAATCCCAAGATTGCAAAAATTTGGGTATATTTTTTATTTCAAGTTTCTGGGTAATTTTAAAAGAACTTCTAGTTTGTCCTCAACAGAGTGGCATAAGAAAACACATGATGAACTCTGAGTAAGAAGCCTGGACAACTGGTAAAAGTACTGACTGTTGTGGATTTGATTAGTTCTGAATGTTCAAGAGATGTTTAAATGGATATATTCTAAAATAATCATTTTAGGTTGACAAAACAAGTATAGTCAGTATACATATACCTAAGATACCATTTGACAAGTAATACATTCCTTAACACTAAGTTTTTTTAATGCTATCAAATAAAAAATATAACATTGAATGGTCATTCAGTACTGGGACCAGTAGAAAAATGATTTGCCAACTATTAGATCTAGGATACAAAAAGAATAAAAGTTCTTAAAAAGCTGATATTTTAATAGATGCTGAATAATAAGCAAATCAGTAGGTACTGTGTCATGATGCTTTTACAGCTTTGCCTGTATTTTTAGTCATAACTATGTATCCATAACTCCCACGTCCATATCTTGTCCATTATTTTTTCTTACCTAATTTGGCAACTCTAATTGATGGTAATTTCAGAGTCACTGTATCTTCTTAAAGTAATTCATATCACATTCACCTAGCAGTATGAGCTACCCACTCCTTGTATTTCAATGGAGGTTTTCAAAGAGAACATTTTGTTAGGGGTGTTTTCACCCTTAATTTAGTGTGCTTAAAAATTATCTTGATAGTCTATAAAAATAATGGTACACCAATTTCAAAACAGTCTATTGCAGAAGTGGAACCACACTTACATGCCTCAGGCCTGAATCTGACATTGTCATTTGATATTAGTTCAATTTATATATATTTGATGTTGGACAATGTATTTCTCAAAAATGTAGATTGCAAAATCACAGAGGGAGAAGTTATTCAGCATTTTATCCTAGAATGTAAAAGTGTGAGTTTTTTAAAGCGAAGGTTAAGAGTTGCTGTTATATCTACTTTATATTCCTGTATAGTACACTGTCAAAGCTTCTTTTGTGACACTTCCTAAGTGCAAATAACGAAAAAACCCAGACTGGTGATTTAGACTTTTCTAGACTTTAATTGAATTTTTCATTAATATTCCAGCTCCAGAACATAATTTTAAATTTGTCTTACCTGAAGGCAATTGTTCCTTCCACTGAATTATACAGTATTATTTTTTTCTATTGGCTTTTCTTAATGAAGTGTAGTTTATTTACAAAATTAACTGCTCTGTCCCATAAAATTCATTGCAATACAACATAGTGTGCATCACTAACTTTTCCAATGTAAAGCAACAGATTTCAGGTACAGGTGCGGATAGAGCCTCACGACTTTTTCAGCATTTCATTCCAGCATCTTAAATGCCTGAACATCAGCTGCAGCATAATTTTTTTTATAAGTAAAGCAATCAAAATGCTCATGAATAAGTTCAGAAATTGGGAATTAGTACTGGTCCGTAGTGTTACTCCAGTGTGCACATTTTGTTATGTTAAAACATAGAGGTATAGTGAGTCATCTTACCTTGTCATTTAAGTGGCAAACATAGCATTTAGACATACCTTTTAGAAAATTATTTGCCAGGATTTTTTTTCCAGTAAAGGTATCTCTGCTCCCAAGTATTACTATCTTTCTATCTGTACTTCTCAATTAGTTTTGAAGAATGTCATTGTGTATCCTGAGTCTGGGAAATGAAGTAATCAGGTAATATTCAGAATCACTGGGCCATGTAATCTGATTATGAATGTTTACCTTGTGATCCTGCTATAGAGGAGAATCACAGCAGTGGGAGAGACACACAGAGAAAAATTCCAAAATGAGTTCTCAGAATTTTGTCCCCCTGAAATGAACATTCTTAACTGTAAACCACATTTGCAGTAACAGAGATTAAAAATAACAACTTTTTTTTGTGTTTTACAGTAAAGCTTCTCTTTTAATGTAATAGATCAGATAGTAGTTCTTCTATCCTTGCTTGGTATCATCTGCTCAGGCTTGCTCAAAGCTATCATATTAAACTGCCTTAGGGGAATGAATAAAAAAAAAATCATAATAAATTCATTGGTTAAATCTTTTGGGCAGGTGGGTACTGGCTATGAAGTTTGTTCTTTGAAGTACTGAGATTGTCTGATGCTGTACAGCAGTAGCAGAAGAATGTTAGATTAATGGATGCCTTGTTTGTGCTCACAGTGGCTCTGTAAGAGAGAAGGACTAGGGATAAATTGGAAAATTAAAAATGAGAGTTCAGAGACAAGGAGAAACAGAAAGAAATCTAAGGATCTCAGAAAAGCCATAGGCTCCATATGGACTAGGTTGAGATGAAGTATCTGAGAAGGATATGGAAGTCTGGTGAAACAAAGCATCTTCAGAGATATGAGCTCCTGAAGTTCTTTTGAAGATTAACCTGAATTCATGACAAGTAGTATTAGCTGCTGGGTCATTTCAGATCCTAAAAACACCTTCAAATGAGCAGATATTTTAAATGAAAAATTGTGTGCATATGAATAATATGCCAGGAACACTGGACTGAGGAGAAGCTATTAGTGTTTATAGGCTATGAGTTCCCATATCTACTGATATCAGTGATGATTCAGTCATGCTCTTACACAAACACAATTTACAAGGTTCTATTTTTGTCCACAGAACCTGACAGTGTTCTTATAGGGTGGCTATCATTCAAGAGAGGATGCATGTGCCCATCAGCAAGTGAAGGCAAAGTGGGTAGGAGAGAGGGGGGCAAGGAAGGGGAAGAGCCATATCATTCATTCCTGAATTAACCGAGCATCACACAGGGCATGAAAGAGGCAAGAACAAACAGTGCTTCTGTGATGAGAGTGCAAATCCAGTAACTTCTGGGATGGTTCCTGGCATGCTGCATCACATACTAAGAATTGACAAATTTACCGGTCTGGCCCTACTCCGGTCCTACCCCAAAACTTACAATAATCTATACCAGGGTTCTATACTTCACTGAGTGCCCTGGCTACAGTTTCTGGCTAGTTATGTGTTTCAAAATTGCCAGGGAAACTGTCTATTAGCTGAATTTTCACATATAGTAGAACAAAATATTCATAAAACGTGCAGCAGCATCTGTTGTGACCCATGCATAAGTGGTTAAGGTTGCACTGCAATCCCTCATGAGAAACACCCTGTAACCTCAACAGTCTGGATCAAGCCTAAATGCCTAGCAAGTCTAAATACAGTTCATTTTTTTTCCATGGTTATTGCAAAAAAGTCTTACAGTCATTTCTTTCCATTAAAGACCCAATGACTGAGAAATGCTGTTTGCTCCATGGTTGCCTTTTCCTCCTTGGGAAGAGATAGTGCAGCTGAATATAGCTCAGCCTTCATTTGTTTGGATATGAAGTGATACTTCATGCTTTTCTCCTCTGCTAGCTAATTTTTAATGCCTGCAAATACAGTTCTCTCATAGAGGCCTCATTAATAATAATTTTCCTTTTCTTTATTTTCTACAGGTACACACACACCAGCTGAGGAAGAGCGGTTTCCTGTGAGAGGTAACCTTTGCCATTGAGTTGCCTCAGGTTTTAATTTCTGACTTCTTTTCTTCACCTATCATTACTTTCCCTTTCCATGTCTTCTATGAACTGTCTTGAATGCTATTAAATATCACACATGCTGAACCTGACATTTGATTAAGGGATGCCATTGTAAATTATTACCCTTTGCAAACTGTTAAAGGTGTGAATGCAGAACCACAAGGATTACCAAAAAAAAACAAGGGAACTGTCTTTCAGCGTATTTATTGGTATAGAATTTATTGGACAGGTCTGAATTTTTGGGTTAATTTGGATGTGATTTTTTTGGGTTATTTTATATTTGAACCAGTAAAATTAATTTATCAGAACAGAGAGGCTGGATTGCCCAGGGGAGGTGTGGGTGTCTGGATGTGTAACATTTCAGTGAAAAATTATTGATATGTCATGCATATGTGGTATTAGGTAGAAGTGAAGTAGATGGAAAAGCAAAATTGCCAGTCTTTTAGAAGTGTGACTAACTATGACAATTTCTGATTCTCAACAATGATGCAGCAAAAAAATAACTGAAAAAAACCCATATACATTTGCCAGAAAGGCCAAGATGCTGTTAACAATGTTTAAACAGCTGACTGATCCACCTTTGTCATCTCATAAAAAGCCCAAATGTTATATTTTCCATTAACACATTTTCCACCTAGGTATCTCTGCAGTTAGTTATATGCCTAGGTTTTATCACCACATTTGCTCTTGGGAGATATTAGGGGTTTAATTATCTTTTTTTTTAAATTTATTTACTTTTTTATTTTAACATGGATTGCCATTGAAAAGGGCTGACTGATTTTAAATTCACACTTGCTTTTTAAACTCCTGTAATGATATAAGGCCTTGCTGAATTCTAAATGATTTTTCTGTATCATGGTCTTCAGCTTTTTTATATTTAGTTAGGTACCATTAAATCTTCCAGTGATGTCATCTCTGTGTTTTAGACTGGCCAAATTTTGTGTCTTTTGCTTTCTATCTCTGCTCTGTACATTGATATTTTTCTTATTTATCTCCTTACATTTAAATAGCACTGGTAATGTTTCTTTTGATGAATATAGTCACTCTCTAATTCCCTTTTTATGACCCTGATATTGTTAATCTGGACTTGCATCTCAAATCAGAAGCCTGATTCAAACCTGAGGGTGGCAACTTTATTTGTAACCAAAGGTAAGTATGATTAGTGGTCATTATATAAGACGTGCCAAGAGCATGAATACAGACTTCATAGCTTATTATCATGAGATACTAAATGGAGATCTTTGGGGAAAGAGTAAATAGTTTATGTAGTTATGGGGAGACCTATTTTTCTCTCCTTTTGCTAAAATCCCCGTGGGATACATATCACTGTCCTCTGAACTGGATGATTTTCTTATCAGAGGTCCTTTGGTCTTCTACTAACTTCTTCATCTCTCAGATATGAGATGTGTGGCCACTAGTTGCATGGGACCTCTTTAATAGGTATGCCTCTTTGCATCTTCCACCTCCTTAACCCTTATCTGGCCTCATGCTGTGTTTAATATTTTTACCCTATCAAGACATTGGACACCTTGTTCAATAGTTGAAGGCTATCATGCCAGAATAGCTTTAACCAGATACTTTGGGTATTCCCACCACTAGGTCAATTATCTCAAAATTCATTTTACTTAGCTATTTGGAAGTGTCAGGTTAAACTGCAGGATATTATATTTGCCTCAGAAAACACTGAGCCACAGAAAACACCCTGCATATCTTTTGACAGATTTATTTCAATTATTAATGTTTAGTTTTCTAATCTCATTATTACAGAATTGTTTCCAAGGCAGCTCAGCAGCTGTCTGTCCTCTGTCCCACAGCATTGAAATGAAACAAATTGTTTCCTCTGCAGCCCATCAAAATGCCCAGTTCCACTGATGTGCACAGTGATATATTCTGTCTCTTCTGCTCATCTGCCTTTCTGGTTTTAACCATTCTTAGGGATTTCTTAAGTATCTGCAGCATGACCAACTGCAATTAGATCTTCTGCCTCCAAGTGACTCAATCCTTCTGTCATACAGCTTGCCTATTGATATAACATCTGATATACAGAACAGTTACATCCTATATTTAGTAGGTTTAAACCACTATGACATTGAAATCACTTCAACTGCAGCAAGCTGGGGAGTCAAATTCCATTTCTGTGATAAAGTAAGAGGCAACTTCCTTATACTCTGCCTGTTAAGGAATTTCCGGTTTTCTGGGATAAACCTCAAGTTTCTGAACACTTAACCAACCAATAAACACTTAAGCAACTAAAGCTGAGACTAAGGCTTGGTTTAGGATCATTTAAATAGTATCGGTTATTTCTGGTGAAAATTTAATGTTTGTGACAGAATGAGTCCAAGATAGCCAATGCTGATGGAAAAAAACTAACACACTTATGGCTTTCATGTTACTGACTATGCCCAGAAATTCTACATCAAACAAAGAAATACCCTGCTGGGGCTGCAAATAACTGATACTGATTCCAACATCTAGGACAACACAACTAGTATTTTTTAGATCAGGGTCTACCATGCTGGTTTTCCTCTCAGCCTGGAGTAAAGTCATTGAATCATGGGGATTCTGGGCTTACTGAAACTCAAGCTGAGCTCCTGCTCAATTTGAACCTCATCTGGTATTCTTAAAGACAGGGCTAAGCCCGAGAGTCCAGTAAAATCCTACAGTTGAATAGTAGGTTCTTAGTTTTTTTTCCAGCATTTACTATTATATTTTAAAAAATATTTACTGGATTTTAAAGTAGACCTTACCTTGGCCTTTAGAGTATGTTCTTTTTTTTTTTCTTTCTTTCTTTTTTTCTCAGATATTGCTCCTTCCTTTTAACTTCGTTTTATTTGTAATTTTTGAATAGCGAAGGCCAGAAATAGAAGATGCAAGAATTAGTTTTAAAATCAGATTGAAGACAAAACAAAAATAAGAAGTGTTGTGATAGAGAACTTTTAGTTCTACATTTTTCACATTTTGTGGACCACAAACTTTCTTAATTTCTCCTTTTTACTTGTGGGCACACAGCATACAAAATCACCTCTGCCGACAATTAGAATTCAAGTTACTGAAAAGAGAACAAACATCCACCCTCATTAGTCCAACACTGATATTGCTCACATAGAGAGGGTCATTTCTGGGAGGAAAGTTAAAAATTTTTGTTGTGGTCTTAAGCAAACACTGGGCAATGAAGCCACAGTGACACAGTTGCTGGTTCTTAGAAATCTCCCTCTTTCTCAACAGAAAAATGCCATCTTTTTAATACAGTGAAAAATTAGAGATATCTAGTCTGTTGGTATTATGGACTATCATGCCATAGCTTTTAAAAGCGTGGTTAAGTCCTGATCTTTTTGCTTAATTCTGTGAAATTCCTGCTTTTCCTGCACTGGTATTTATGTCATCCCTATCACTTTTATGCTGATGTTGTTTAAAACTACTACTGATTTACAACAGCATTACAAAGGGGAGAATAAGGTCTCTATAGTTTCAGAGAGATTTCTCATCTCTTCTCAGAACAAAACTGTCATACATGCAGTAGTACATAATTTTGATTAATTTAATGAAATAGGCAAGATGCTCATTAGCTAGTGTAGCTCCTTTGGAATCAATAAAAGTAGACCGTAATTTGATGTCAATTGGTCTAGTCCAGCTTCCAGCAAAAGACCTATCCTTGTTTATAACAGCTGAGAATTTAGCCCAATGTTCTGGCACAAACAAATACTATTATTTTGTAACTAGTTTTATTTTTAGGTTGTTCAATTTCTTGTAGGTTGCTCAAAAGTTTCTACCTATTTAATCTATCTGCTTTGCTTGCTGAGAGTCTATTCCTCAAAAAATGTCTAAGGGCAGCAGCCCACACATAAGCACAAGCGAGACAGAAGGAGAAGGAGTGAAAACAAGAAGTCAGTGGAGCAGTGCCAAATTTCACTAGTTGAGGATCTGCTCAGAAACATTTTCAGTGCTTCTTTCAGTCTTGCTAATGCTGGTGTGTAGCTTGAGTCTTTGGTTTGAGTCCTTTGGGAAATACATTAGCAATAAGAATAGAAAAGCAATTTAGATGGCATCTTTGATCATCATTGCTGTCAATCAACCCAGGGCTTGGCATTAACATATGCTCTTCAGAGGAAAAACTAATCTCCTCCATTTGGTAACATATTAGAATCGTTAATATTACAAAAATGAGACTGAAAACCTGAACTTTTTTGTTGGAAGCCTGCAGAAAAGAGGTTGAAAAATATATTTAGTGTTCTTTTTTTGTTGGAAAACCATGATTCACTGAAATGAAACACTACTGATAGAAAAATATTTTTTAAATGAGTTTTTCATTTTCAGCTTCCAGGAATACATCTAATGTTAGTGAAATGCTGTATGTTAATTCCTAAAATTAAAATCGCATTTACAATTTCAAGAGCTGCTTTTTTTTTTTTTTTTATAATTTTAAGCTGCATAGAGTAAGAAGAGAAAACAAACTGACATACAAATTAAACAATTAAACACTATGATAGACTTATGCTGAGTTTGTTTTCATTTCATTGGTTTTTAACTCTTTTCAGATCTTTGACTTTTTTCAACCACAGTCAGGCTGAGGAATTTTCTCTGTACCTCAATTTTCTTCCAGAAATGGAAGAAATATTTGGTCCCCAGTTATAATGAGTCCCTTTATAATTTTTATGGATGAAAAGGAATCTCTATAGTCAAATTGCCTAGATAAAAGAGGTTGTAGACACCAGAATGAAAAATAAATTATTTGCTAAAGACTTTTTCTGCAATTACATATTTTATAAAAAATTCTGACAGTGATCTATCTGAATTAATCTCTAAGCATTCTTAAAAACGTGCTTTCTTTTTGATCACATCTGTACTTAACAATGCTGTATGTTATGACATATAGGATTTGGCCCAACCATGTATAACATGTATATTTTGGTGCTTCACTAATAAGAAAACTGCAAGAAAGCCGCTATTTGGTTCAGCTGAGATTTTCTTTTAGTCATAATTTCTACAGAATCCTAGTGCCATGAAGAAACAAATTGAAGCTTATCAGAATCTTTATTCAGTAGCTGTTTTGTAACATGGATGTTCATTTTCTCCACAGAATAGTATTTAAAAAAAATTAACTGTAGAGCAGAATTAATGAAAAAAAGTGACTGCTTCATTATAATTGTCAATAGTTTCACAGATGGATGAAAATTATTGAAATAGATTATATTTTAAGAGTACTTTTTTTCTCCTGAAAATGTTAAAGAAAAAATTCCTATATCTATAGAATTAGTCAAAATTAACTAATTTGAAATTCTATACTGAAAAAGAGACGTTTCACAGAAACCCAAAAGCTAGCACCACTTTACCCAGGTAGTTGTGAGTAGATCCTTTTTAGAGGAACAAACAAAGGTATGAATGATCTAATCTCTGAAAGGTTAGCTTAATAGATTGCAGCTAGGAAAACTGTTTTCAGTCAGAGTCAGTAATCATCAGAACAAAGTACTGAGAGACGTCACAATCTGTGATCTTGAAAGCAAGACAGTACACTTCCTTGGAAGGTGTGCTGCAGGTAGAGGGAAATGTGGGAAGCATGCTGGGCTCCATTCTGGAGGAAATCCAACAAGGCAGTCAAAGCAGTCTCTTCTGGGTTTAATTCTGAGAAACTGCGAGTCACACTTGATTCCCCCCAAACGACAATTCCTGTATCTCACAGTTAGAGACTCTTGTCTTATATTATTTCCATGGCAGAATAAAATTGAAAGTGTTGCATGACACGTACTAAACAGAATGTGTTAAGATGTCTGTCTTAGTTACCCAGAAAAAAATCTGGAGTAACTCAAGAATTTGGCTCATTGATTTTAGACTTTACACTTAGCAAAATGTAAAGGCAAGTGTAACTGAAGAAGTATCAAAGTCACTTAGAGTTAATCTGTTTTAGGTAAACTGATACAATGTTGTTAAATCATGTTTATAAAAAAACACAAAGGGCTCAAGAGAATTGGTACAGAGAGCTTAAAAACATGTTTTGTTTTTTTTTAATGAGTCAGAAGAAGAGCTGTCCTTTCTAAATATTCTGTTACTTCCAACTGCCTAGCTTAGTGCCTACTGACGTGATGCAGAGATTTGGCAGAGCATAAATATTTTTTAAAGCTTACTCATTAACACCTTGGACCTATCTATCAGCATGATTGACATCAAGAGACAAAGCAATTTTTTTTTAATAGGACACAACATGTACCAAAGGCATGTACTGTGGGGTAATGCGGCACACCTGACAGATGTGTGAGTCATTTGACACAATAGGTGGTATGCATGAACACTCCATCATCTTGCAATCAACTCAGTATAGCATTCCTCCTTATTTCCTGAATCCCTCTTTCTGCAAAATAAAAGGAATTTAGGAACAACTGCACAGGATTCAAAGCAAGGTCATTTATATGCACCATCCCTGAGATGCCACTAATAATGATGTTCATGGCATTATCTAAAATGTTATTAGGAAAGTAATAGGGACTTTCTGAACTGTGTCTAAGAGATAGGATTCATGTGTTCCATGCCATGCACTTTTATTATTACACCAAATGAATCCAGTAAAGACTAATTGGCATGAGTGAGTAACATAGCAGCACAATAAAGATAACTTGTCACCTTTTCCTTGTCTGCTCAATATTGTCTCTAAATGGTAATAGGTTTCATTATATCCTGCTGTATTTCTTGGAAATTCAGAAGACAGAATATACAAAAGTGAGAGAATCACAGTGGGTTTTAAAGTAACATTACAAGGGTGGAAAAAAACCAAAATGCTCAAAAGAAAGTATCTCCTGCTTTAAAAACAAGTCTATGAGAAATAGTCACTATGAATGTGGAAACTTAAAAAAAAAAAAAGCTTTCTTTTAAGTGATCTGGAGGTCTTTTGCCAAATATTTCAGATGGTTCCTCTGACTATCTATAGTAACAAGAGGGGGGGCTATAATCCGTGGCTTGCCTTGTGAACTCAGACTGTGCAAGCCAGCCTGATCCACACTCATACTCATCGTATGTGTCAAACTCTGCTTTTCATCTTCCATCATCTCTTTTCTGAACTTTTTTCTGTATTGCTTGAGTATCATCTTCATGAATCTTATCTTCATGAATCTCATCTTTATGAATCTCATCTTGATCCAAACAGTGGCATGTTCTCTCTTACTCTGTAATTCTGAATTGAAGCAGTTACCTTCTGCATAGGTTACAAATCAATTTCCTTCTAATAACCTAAGCATTAGGCATGGGTAGCCACAGTTTATTTCAAAGGACTGAGCTCTCTTCTGCTTTGGCTGATGAAAACCTGTCTTGACAATCAATATATGGCTACCCAGAGCACTCATTTATACTTGAGGTAATTGAGGAACAAGAATGAAGAGCTTTTTTGAAAGATTGAAGACCAGAGGACACTGCAAATTATTTAGCTATCAGTCTTGTAAAACACTGTACTGATACCTGGTTCCTCCTGTGTTCTCAGGAAGTTCTTGAAGTAAAACTGGGATATTGATGAGCTGTTTCATCAATCTGAAAAACCAGAAAGCATCCCTGTAGGTGATATGACCCCCAGAGTCCAAGAAAGCTGTGGAAAATAGGAATGACATCTGTTGTCATGTAAATATAGTCACAATGAAAAAGCGTAAGTAGAATGCCATAAAAATGGTGGTTTATTTGGCATGGTTTTCTAGCAGTCAAAGTCAAAGGTGCAGAACAACACTAAAATAGGCAGAAATATAAAATTACTAAATCAGCAGAGAAAGCGGTAAATCACATCAATGATTACAATATATACATCCTCATCTGCCCTCTTGTTCTCTCGAGTCTCCATGTAGGTGCAGAGCCATCCAGTCATAGAATGAGGGCTGACTGCCTGGATCTGTAAGATTTCTGAGCTGTTGAATTCCCAGTTCCATCACCTAAAATGTTTGAAGAATCTAAGAGCTTTCCAGAAAAGTTGGAGGAAAAAGTTATTTGAAGAAGTTCTGATACTAAATTTTGTAGCCAGGGAAACTTCAGCAAGATGAGAGGCATATGAACTTTGTCCCCAGAGTACCAGCACAGTGATTCCTGCTAGCTGTTCTGTTGGAATCAGAACATGCTCTTGTTTCTCCAAAAAAAGTCCTTTGGACTGCAGATTTGCTTGTTGACATTAAAAAAAAAATTAAAAATCAGTACTCGGTTCCGTGGTATCTTTTTCCACTGAAACGCTCTAGGTTTAGCTGTTCCCCTCTCCTTTCCTTCCATGCCATCAGGTTTTTCTGCATCAGCTCCTCGCACAGTCACAGTGGCACTGGGTGTCCCACGCTTATCTTCAGCAGTTCAGGCTTAAGTTGTAGTACTCTTTTTTAGCCCTTATTTGCTGGACAGCTGGTCTCCTCTAGATGTCTGTACTAGGAAGTAAACATGGTCCATACAATATTTCTGTTTCTTGGTGCTTCATAAACATATGTGCAGGAGCCTTGTAGAAGCCTGGGAACCATCCAAACAAATTAGAGGATCTTCTCAGTTATACAGATGGTATGCCAAAATCTCACCTAGAGCTAATATGAACAATTAGGATCCTTACTACATGAAAAGTCTACTGAAGAAGGTAAATGGGATCTGTTGCAACTCATACTGATGTTCCAGAGCTTTGTAGGGTACTAGAGCAGATTCTGCCACATATGTTTTCCTTGTGTCTGTTCAAAGGATCTAGTTCTTGTCTGGTTGCATAAACAGTGCACACCCCCTTCAAAAAATAAACAAAAGCAGAATTTTCAGGGCATTTTGAAAGAGAACAATTCCTAAAAGCTGAAAATCTGAATTATTCCAGGTAACATTTTTGACTTGTCCATATTTCCTTCTAGCAGGATACTATGAACCATGGGGCATGGTCCTGTGTGCTGGGAATGACAGTGGCATTGGTATTTGGAAACCGATATTTCTCAGCTTGCTTCAAATCACATTCACTGCTCTTTTCTTAAAAGCTTCACAAAGATGTGGGATAACCTTTTTTAGAAATTGATGTGTGGGAAAGAATAGAGTAAGTAAGAGGGATCAGCTGCAGCTGGGTTTGATTTGGTTAGAGGTGGAGAAGCTAGGGCTTGGACTTTTTAGTAGTGAAATCAGGTCTTTAGAGCCCTGTGTTGTTTTTGGCAGACATTCTCCTCCCCATCTTATTTACACCCTCTGTTCATGTCGGCTTCTCTTTGCAGCCTGTTATTTGCAGAGCAGAGCTTCTTTGCACTTCTTTCTGCCAGCCTCCAGCTGATCATGAGCCACAGAACAGTCACATAGAAACCTGTCACCACTGGAATGGTGCACCAGAACGGGGGATATGGAGTTGGACTGCAAACACTGTACAACAGGCTGTGGAAGAGGCTGAGTCAGTCCCTTGCTCAAAAGGCCATTATAGCATTCAGTTGCTGATCTACTTGCCATGTGTGATTGCACATTGCTTCTAAAATGGCATATTGGCCCTGGTCCTGAAAAGCTTTCAGGCATGTATGCATTCAGTGAGATAAAGGACTATAGGGAGATGCCTACATTTCCTATACGGACATCATATTGGTAAAAAAGGGTAAGTGCAGTGACTTTGAAATGTTTTGTGATACAACAGTGTGGGCAAGAACGTAAATGCACATATATGTGATTTTCACATGTATATATAGTAAATCTCTGTAACTGAATGACATTACCATGGGGATAATAAGGCCCACAAATAGCATAGTCAACAAATTTAGCTTGCTATTTTTGTGTCTTTCATTCGTGAACTGCCAAAGAGTAGATTGCTATATCCTCAAATTTATCTTTGAAAATCATCTACAAACAACTTGTCTGTGAAACTCATTTGACAGGGTGCCTTACATGATCACCTCTCTATCGATCCACTGAGAATGTAAGTTTGTCTTTAAACTAGCAAGTCTAGTTCTTTAGCTCAGACTGTAGCAGCTTGTTCTCTCAACTCTCAAAATTCATTTAGCATTGGGGACACTGTGCAAAACTCTTCAAAACATAAGAATTTTTATTCTGCATCTGAGGGAAAGTGTGACATCAGATTTCATACAATATCATACATTTCACACTGCTTAGTGTACAGCAACATGTAAGGAGAAAGACTGGGAACTTTAGACTCCTTGCAGCTCGATGAACACACATATTGTGCTGCTTTTGCAGTCTTTGCTGTCAATGTGAGTCAAGTATGCCAGTGATAGACTTGCACAACTACAGTATCTAAATTACATAAATATAAATGAATTACATATATGTCTGTCTGTCTGTGCATGTATGTATATATTTTTGTATATACATATGTAGATTTACTGGCAACAATGTTTTTATTATATGAGATTATCAGTTCTTTCCTTCAGCTAATCCAGAGCATAAATATTAATGGTATCTTGCACAGTCTGTCTTCATCTCTATGTTCAACATATGTTAGTGAAAAAGAGGGAATTTCCAAGGTAGAAATCCTCTTTTTTAGTTAATGAGTCTGATCAGTCTTAATTTTCAATTGAGGTAAAGCAATGTTTCCTGGTAAAGAGATACCAAAGGGGTTTTTGTGTCATTAGTGCCTTAATACCAGAAGATGCAGTATGTACACCACAGGCCACATTTTCTTTTTTGCAGTCCTGTGATTATATAGCTGGTACACTCCAGCCTGCATAACTTCTCATGAAGATATCTTCCAGTTTGTCCATCTTGTTAGCAATTACACACACCTCAGTGATTGTTGTCTGGGGAATTTAACAAATCTGTCTCTGAGATAGGTGCTTCTGGTCCTGGGCTCAGGGCTCAGTCATTTCAAATATGCCAGGGTTCATTGCCTAGGGAATATGCAGGGAAGTTCTGAATCAAATATTCTCCTTTTTTTTTTTTTCCCCTTCCATATGAACCCTTCAATGCTTTATCAAAACTGTCAGCTCCTTATATTTTATTGTTTCCTCAAAGACAGTCAACCTTTTTTTCCCTCTGGCTGATCTTGAATGGTGATGGCTATGAATGATGGCTATGGGGCAGCAAAAGGACTGCTTCACTGTCACTGAGTGGGTATCTGTGCAGGTCATTAGTAGTCTGGGAACCTCATGAGGAGCTGGAAAACCTATCAGCCTGCCAATGACACTGCTGGTTCATATAAGCTGGTATCATGATTTTTCCTAGTCAAGTGGAGGTTTAACAATGTTTCTTGAAAACAATGCTTTGAGAACACTAAAAGCAAGATTATATAATGCTTGTATGAATTTAATTCTTTTCCACCAGCCAGCAGTGTGGCCCATGATGCTGAGGATGAATTAGTGCCTCGCCTCACCTTGTCTGCATCTTTGGTGCTTTAACAAAATTGGCCTTGCACCCCCTCCTCTTGCTATATTCCCTGCAGTAAGGCTGGGCTTAGGGCACTCTCCATAGCAGAAGGACTTATAATGGGAAGAAGTCACACTGGACAGTACAAGCTTCTGTTTCTCCTGACTGTCTCATGGATAGTCTGTTTGCATATGAGTATTCAAACCCAGATTCACTGTCAAGAACCCACATCTTCTCTACTCACAAAGAAGCCTGAGGTGATAGAATTGGCAAAGGCTGTGCCTTGAAGATGTATCATGTGGTGCATCAAAACACACTTTAGTCCACATTGAGAGGGGCCTTACTTTGTTACCGTTATCCCCAAGCAACTACCTAATCTTCAACGTGTAACTCCTCTTGTTCCAGACATGTATGTAATCTTAACTACTTGTTTTCAGGCTTTAAAAGAAAAAAATCTTTTTTCCTTTTCTTTTCTTTTTTTTTTTTTTTTTTTTTAACAGATACTCCCATTGGTATTAAAAAAAAAAAAAAGTTTGAAAATTAAGATACATGTTACTTGATAAAAATTATGAGCAGCTTCTCTAGAAGAAAGAAATAAATTGCTTTATTGCAGTAAGCATCCCCTTTTCTCTAATATAGAAAAGATATACAGAAAACTATCTTCCTTAGAAAGATTTTGGCTGCAAACAGGCAATGTTGGAGTGTATCCAAAATAGGGCAACAAAGCTGGTGAAGAGCACAACTTGTGAAAAGCTGGCTATAGCACAACTCTTATGAGGAGTGGCTTAGGGATCTGGGATTGTTCAGCTGAGAGAAAAGGAGTCTGAGGGGAGACCTTATCTTTTTCTACAACTCCCTGAAAGGAGGTTGTAGAGAGGTTGGTGCCTGTCTCTTCTCACAATTAAGAAGCAACGGGACAAGAGGAAATGGCCTCAAGATATGCCAGGGGGATTTATATTTGACATTAGAAAAATTTCTTCACCAAAAGCATTGTCAAGCACTGGCACAGGCTGTCCAGAGAAGTGGTGGAGTCACCATTCCTGGAGGTATTTAAAAAATGGGTAGATGTGGTGGTTAGGGACATGGTTTAGTGACGGACTTGGCAGTGCTGGGTTAACAGTTGAACTGGATGACCTTAAAGGTGTATTCCAGCCAAAACGATTCTATGAGTCTATAATAAGAATATCTTACCACCACAGACAAAGGAAACTTTTCTTGACAATATAAACTGGTGGTTTTCATCCGTATGTGTTTTATAGCTTAGCATATGCTGGCTTCACACACAGAACTAAAAATCTTGCATTTTCTTAGACCACAACAGCAAAATATATTCATAAAATTACAACACAGCAAAAAATAATTAAAAAAAAAAAAAAAAAAAAGCTGGAAAATGGAACAGGTTTAATCAGAAATGAAGTTCAAAGTTTCAGAGAGAGAGGTTTCCCAGGACAAACTGGGCCAAAGACCCCGCAGCTCTCTCCAGTGCCGCTCTCAGCCGCACTGGGCAGGGGGAGCGGGTCTGGCGCCCCGCACCCTGCAGTCTCCCAGGCGGCCACTAGATGGCGCCGCCAGCCCTCGTACCGCGCCCAGACGCGCTCCTACCGGCCCCCTCCCGCCCCGGCCCTCTGGCCACTCGGCCCCCGGCGGCCCCCGGCCCCCGGGGCGGGGGGAGGATGCGGGGAGGCAAAGGCGCCGGTTGCGGCTTCATGACGCGGCGCTTGCGTCTCTGTTGCACGGCGCCGGCCACCGCCCCCAGGCGCTGAGGGGCAGGAGCGCTGCGGTGCCCCCCAAGGTCCCTGAGTTCCCAGCGAGAGGAGGAGGCGGCAGCACCGTCCGCAGGGCCTGCAGGTGCGTACGCCTTTCCTTCCTGACCTCGAGCAGCAAAGCACTCCTCTAGAATTCAGTCAGCTCCACTTCTGCCTTCCCGGGCAATTGCAACACCTGAAACCTTTCAATCTCACAGGTCTAACTTTAACCACGCTAAAGTCTAAGTTCAAGAAACTAATGCCAGACGATGGCTGTGTGCGTGAGTATGGCAGTGAGTGGACCAAGTTCTCATCAGCCTCTTTGTCAGGCCTGAAGATTCAGCCCTGTGCAATGGCAAACTTGTGATTTGTCTTTGCCGTATCACTGCCTGCGAAGGTATAGAGATAAATACTTGCTGAAAACAGTTTGGTAATTGTCAGTAGGGATGAAGGTGCTCAGTTCAGTTTCTAACGTAGCATTCCTGTATCAGGAAATTTAACCTTCAGGCATCATTTCCTCACCTTCTGCTCCTGCATTGATTCTGCCTTTTGTCTGCCTTAATCTGTTGCAGCATGTAGATACTCTTCAGTGTAGAGGTTGGCTGCTAATTAATGTATCTGCACAGTATTTACACGCCTGGCACACTTGCAGATTTTACACTGTAAAATACTCAGTGATAAGTAAGACCAATGGGCAAAACTGAATTAAAATCCTTAGTTTTATGCATTTGTCTTAATGGTGGCTGTTGACTAATTGTGTTCTTTGTGAAATTTATGGAACATGAATTTAATCATTTCACTTGACACTTTCAGCTCTGCTTTAAATGGACTGTGTCTACAAGCAAGCTGTTTACCAGTGCTCTGGAAATGGGGTGAGTGCTTATATAATGTTTCAGTATCTGAATTCAGAGGGAGAGACGTCTCATTGTGGGGTTAATATACTGGTGTAAATGAAAGACATATCAAGGCTGAATGTAGGGAAAAGTAATTGTTATTATGGAAACCCCGTCCATGCCCTAATATTTCCAGGTCTTGGATTTTTTAGAAGATGTGACTTTCCAAAATGACATTAAGGTACTTGGCTATGGAGCTGCTTGGAAAATAAAACCACTGCTTTTTATCATATGAACTTTTTCAGTAGATTAAATGAAATATGGCTGAGACATTTTGTTCTTTAGTTAAGCAAGCTCTGAGTTTTGTGAAATAATGCTTGAAAAAAGGCATTTCACTCACATGTATTATCTCCGATGTTGTTTTTCTCAGAGGTTCTAGAGGTATTTGAATTATGAATTATCCATCAAGCTAATTAATTTCCTTTAGGGCTAAATCATTTATTCTGAATAAACATTCTTGCCCTGGATGTATATGTGTATGTCTACTGCTACATATCCACACATGTGATTTTTACAATCTAACCAGTAGAAGAGGCTAAAGAATTTATGTAAATGTGTGTGAGTGGGAGGCATCAATTATTAGACGAAGCAGTTGAGTCCAGAGTACAAGTGATTGTGTAGAAACATCCATTTTTATATGAGTTGGATGACACACTGAGCCTGGCTGGTGAAAAACATTTTAAAGTAATTTATTTTCTCTCTGTAAATGATAAACATTTATTTCAAGGCTCTGTTTATAGTGGGAGGTCTGTTCTACCCTGGGTCCACCACTGATGAGGAGACTGACTGACTGTTGTAGAGCTGGCAGCAGAGTAGAGGACATTCAATAGAGCTGGATTTGTTTTGGAGATTTACAGATTTCTGATTTGTGAATGTGTTATTTAATGGGTGCATGTTCATGATAGAAAGTGTATGGAAGTAGGGAAGACCTTAATCAGAACCATGCTGCTGCAGGTAAAGGTATTTTTGTCTTCTTATTGTAATAATATCTGTAGTTGCTGGAACAAGAATTCCTGAATTCAGTAGTCAGAAGTTCAGAAGTCAGACTCAAGCTGAATCTGTATCTGTGTCCTGACTTGTGGGACAGAAATAAAATGATTCCTTGAGTTGTTCCTGAGACACAGAGAGCAGTAAAGACAAGAAGTGGTAATTTGCAGAGGTGGCTTGCTCTCTGCTGCCCCAGAGATGGGGTTGTCAGCAATAATCAGCCCTATCAGGCTCATGGAGAAGCTGTATCCATCTGCTGAATTGAAGGTAGGAAGTTTATATGAAAAGGCACCTATTTATTCAGATCCCATGCATGTTCAGTCTCAGTCATTGCTGATCAGATTCTCATTCTCTCTTCATTCCCCTTAAGCTTCTTTCTAAGCTAATATGAGGTGTGTGCACCAGCCTAGTCACCCCTCCTGCCTCAGGCCCTGCAGCAGGAGCAGGAGTTGCAGGTGGAGGGCCTCTCCCTGCATCTCTTTTGATGTTGCAGTAGGATCAGAGCCAGTCCACAGCTGCCTTCACCGCAAGGAGCGCTTAACCTTCTTTGCAACAGCAGATATGAATTACCTTGGCTGCTCCAGATCACTCCTCTGTGATCCACCTGGCTTGCTCTTAGGCTTTTGCCACAAGAAAGCAGGCTACATCTGCAAGGGGAGAGAGTGGAGTGGGGCCAGATCATCCACTGATGACCTCAACCAAAGACTGTGCTGAGGCTGCTGCCCCAGAAGCAAATAGTGTAAGGTTATACCTACTGCTGGGAAGGGTCTTCCCTCTCTGGGGTAAAGGAGTACATGAACTGGAAACATTTCATTTTGTGCATCTGTACCAGTGTTGGAACATGCTTGTTGCATGCCATCACTCAAAGTCTTAACCAAAACAAGTTTAATCATAAGTTTAGTTATCTGTTGAGAGATTTAATATTCTGTTAATATTACTCCAGTCCTCAATAGTGAAGATCAAGCCTATGTGTTACAACTCAAATTTCTTAGATTAATGTAAAAATCATTGCCTTAAAAAAAGAAGCCTTTTCTGTGTTTTTGACTACTAATTTTAAGCAGCACTTCAATATCTGACAAGGGGAGTTCTTGATGTTAATTACTTTCTGTTGTGAGTATAATCATGTACAAAATTTGCTTTCTTGCACAAACAGTCTTCTATATGAGTTTATGTTTTTGAAATGTGAACCTGAGCAGGGAACAAAATAAACTTTTACAATCTTTGGAGTTATTATAATCTGATTGTCAGAGAACAAAGTATCTTGTCATCTCCCACTACGTGGCTCTTCCATGTAGCTGTTGCTTTGCATCATTTACTCTTTTATACTTCATTGATTATATTACTTCAAAGTTGTTCTGTATCCAGCCTAACAATTGTTCCAAGAAGAAAAGGTAAATATTACAGGCTAAACTTTATTTTAGATTCTCATAAACAAAGCCCTCAGAGTTGTAAGCCTGAACTTAAACATTTGAGATGTTCGTGACCCCTGGAACAAAACAGAACTAGCTTTTGTATCAAGCAAGAGGAATAAAGCTGGACTAGAGGAAGAGTTTTTATCCTTACTAATCTGCCACTTAAAACATCCAGATCTGGAGGAAATGTAATGAACTGAGTTTGCTCCCTCAGCTGAAATAGTTTTGTCATATGTATCTGAAGAGCTATTTAGCTACAAGGGAGCTAACCGAATGTTTGAGATTATCAACATCTGTCAGCTAAACCAAAGATCCAAAGGCTAAACCCAGCATTCAGAGGCAACATGTGGATCCATGCATTTTATGGAACACAGTGTCTAGACACACGGATAAGCAGTTTTCTTACATACAAATGCTTTAAAAATGTATATAATTGTTTTCATTTCAGTAATAACTTTCAGAAAATAACTGTTAGGAAGATAGAAGAAATGTTTTATGCCAGTGACCTTAATATTGTAGTTCAAGGATCTATTTGTGTTTTCAAGTAATTTATATCCTGGAAGTAACGAGTATCTCTTTTTAAGATCAAAAGACACATTATATAGGGAAAAGACCCTTTTCCTTATTAGAAAAGAAAGTAATTGATTTACAAAAACTATAGACATGCTATTCTGTTGTAAATACAATGCAAGTTATAATGCCTAGTTTTAATGCATTTTTACACTGTGTATTTTCTGACTTAAAGTATATTCACAGGATGAATAAGACAGGACAAGTAAGAAATGTCTACATATGTATGTATGTGTCTTTAAGACAGTATGTACATAATTTTTTGTGTGTACACTTTCTTTTAATTTCAAAATTATGAAATATCACAGCAAATTATAAGCCTGCAAGTCATTTACAGCTATTGCATTTCTGCTTAATACATTCCCATACAAATTTTTCTGGCACAGATTGTAACATCGTAACTTCAGATCTCATTGCCATCCATTGCTGGCTGTTCCTGGGTGTGGGAAGAGGTGATGATCAGCAAAGACACAACTAGCTGTTCACAACATCTTGTTGAAACTCTGTTGTTATTGATGATAAAAATGACTTTTGAATAAACTGGAGATTTTAATGGGAAAATGCTTATTTCTGTCAAGGCTTGCTTTTTTTTAAAAAGTCAGATGTACATACAATTATGTAATTGATATTTCCAGTGCTATATATTTCTTTTGTTTTCATCCTAAACATATTAAGGGTGTGAGAATGTCACAAATGCAAGACAGCAGACCTCATTGGGAGGATTTGTAAACAGAAACATTATTTGAGAGCACAGAGTATCTACATTTGCGCAGCTCTTAGATACTATTGTGTCATTTCAGCCTTTCCATACAGTTCTTTATTTTTCTGTCAGTTTCAGTGGATTTTGAGTCCACAGGAAGCACACTTGTATCATTCTCCATTCTGCTATTAAGGGGACCACTGTGTTTCAGCCCACTTATAATATATTCCTTGCTTTAGTCACTGAACTTAGTTTAGGAAAGAACCCATGAAAACTTATTTCCCATGCTCCCCAAAGTAATTAGACTTAAGCAGAGTTTTGCTACTTCTGCTTTTTAGTTGTTGGTTTGTGGGTTTTTTTTTTGCTTGTTTTGGTTTGGTTTTTTTTTCTGTTTTGTTTTGTTTGTTTGCTTTTAATTGGGTAAGGATCATCTATGCCAAAGAAGGTACAAACACACAGGAATACCAAAAGGCATTACAAGTAGAATAAATCAGAAGTCCAAATGTTGGAACTGATGTCAAACCTCACATGTGATCACTTTGAATTCAGCTGATTCCTCTTGCCCAAGGTATTTGCTCTTAATTTCTCAAATTGTATCAGCCCTTCAGTGACTTTGCATTATCCTTCCCTTCCATCTTGCCTAATAAATTAATTTAGTAGCTGTTAATGTTAGTGTGCTATGTAAGGTAAATCTATTCTCTATGTTGCCATTGATCTTATGATGAAAGGAGAGAGTTCTGAAAGACCTTGGATCTTGGAGAATCAGAAGTATCAACCAATACCTTTCCAAATACTTTTGTAGTAGTGTGCAAATGTCAAGAAAGTTGAGTTCTTCTTTACAGCTAATGGATATGGGAGGATTAGAAAGCTGAAAGCAACTTTGGCATGCTCACTTTCAATTTTTGTGTATATTTGGTAGCCTAAACCTCCGGACATTCAACTCAGCATTTGACTGTGGCCTTAGCATCTGGCAGAATTACAGGACTCTGCATTCTGTGCATCTAATTTAGGGTGCTGACACTATTTTCCAGGGTTTTTGAGAACTCTTTTTGCATAGAACTATCAAACTCCAAAAGACTTGCTGTGATCAGTATTTCCATAAAGACTAAAGATTCGTAAGAGCATAACAGTGATTTTCCGTATCAGCTAACCATGTAAATGTTTTATGGTGTTTTCCATAGGTATTTTTCCCTTCCGCTTTGTAAGTATTCTTTTGCTTTGATTCACCTAGTAGCCTAAGTTTACTGTCCTTGCCAGCCTCCTCTTCTGATGAGTCCTTGAATTTTTCTGTCTGGTGAGTTTCTGTGCAATTCCTTTCCCAGTCTGTCCTGGCAGTGAGAACATGACTAGCTACCATTTACTCTATCGGGATAGCTGCTTCTTTAATTGTCAGATGTTCTGTGTGCTTGCATGAGAGCCATTGCAGGTGGGATTTGGTGGGGCAATGAGTGAGTGGCATGGAATGCCTAACTGTCCTGGAGGAAAAGACTCTGTTATCTGAGTAGCATCTCCTGCTTTCAAGTGCATGGGATATGTATCAATAGGATTTCTCTGATCTTAGTCATAGGAATTCTGATGATTCTTTTTAGACTTTAGAGCTGAAATGATTCTAGACAGAGGCGTATCAGCTTCTCAGATTTTCACTAATACGCAATCCACATTTGCTGGTTCTGTGCTAGATTTGCCAGCAGCCTGGCTTTGATTTAGGCAGTTCAGGTTTCAGGGCGTTGTCATGCGTGTGTCTTAAAGTGCAGCAGGGCTCTTTTACAGGCAAGAGACTCAAGCTCTGTGTATCAAAGCAATTCCTGGGCTTTTTTGGACCACAGTGATAAAGATCCATAAGATATCTCTCACTGCAGATGTGAAAGAAATGCAGCTGCCCCTGCAGCATGCTGAGGGTTTGAGTGCTGCTGTGCATGTGCAGGTCCTGACGCTCTGCAAGAAAGACTGTTACTGACAAACTCTATAGATATAGTCTGAAAAAAATTGTGATATCAATGTAATGGAGTAATTTAGAGTGTCATGTTCTGAAAGCTAAACTTAGGGCTCCATTAGGATACAGGACTCCTAAATCTGCAGCATGTTTGCCTGGGAAAAAATCCTCTGCACCTTCATTCTGTTACTTATTAAATACAGTAATTTGCAATAGCTTGGAAATGTACTTCAACTGTTATTTGGAATGGCAACAAGATTGGCTCATGTGCCTAATATCTGTACTGAGCTGCTAATATTTCAGCAGTTTAATTTTTTTTTTGTCCC
>WUAM01000431.1:94722753-94735967 GCA_024336885.1 Actenoides hombroni | reverse complement strand
TTTTTAGTTAATTTAGACTAAATAAAAGTTTAAAAGAGAAAAATATATCTAACTACAATATAACAATTTTACCTAGAGGATACTTTTTATGTGGATAATCTGCTCATGCAGACACTGAGATTTTTATTGTCATTCTGTTCATGACAGTGACATTTTTTATTTATTTTTTTTTAGAATCTCCCAAATGTTCACAGAGCTTCTATCTCCTCTACTTATCTCTACAAACACCATTTCACTGTAATGTACACAGACTGATATGTTGGCCCTCCTGCTCATAACAGACAAGGTTCACTGACATGGATGTTTGAAATGGCGGTCCTGTTGTGTTCCCCTCTGCCATGGTAGAATGGTAGTGTGAAAGTTTTGCTGAAAAATATTTCACATGGACAGGATAGGGGAGTAAGTTATTAAAATAATATGAAGCTTCAGCTCTTGGTCACTTCAGTGTGTCCGTAGTGATGGACAACCAGGACCATGAGAAAATGTAGAACATCTTGGAGCTATCAGAAGTAGCAGTACTCAGTCACAACCAACATAACCAGTTTCAAACTGATTATCTCAAATGAAAATACTTCTGAACTCATTACTAATCTCATGGGCCATCTTACTAGCTCTTTGAAGTTCGGTTTCAGACTGAAGAACAGTTTGGCCTAAGAGCAGTGTCCTTTCATTACCTCTGTTTGATTTATCGGCTGCCTTTTAAACTGTCAACCAAAGCAATGGCCTTGAGCACCTTGCAGGACTCTTGGGCTTGCTCAGGACTTAAGTTATGTTTACCTTTTGTGAGTAGCACTGGCTATTCTTAACAGTCTTCTGACCTTGTTTAGCATGAGTTTTCTCTGAGTCCTCTGGAAAGTTTCTGGATTTTCAGATGTTTGCTACATTTTCAGTCAACCAATACTGATAAACAAAGGATATACAACTTCATCCCTTTCTGCTTGCTTGAGACTGTCAGGCTGCTTGTCCTCTTCATTTCAGCATTTTTCTAAACAGATTTTATGTTAATTTACTCTCCTGTTTTTCCTTATGAAGAGCTTTTGAGGAAAACCTCAGTGTTTTTAGTTTATGTGATTAAAATTTTCCATCAGCTTTTCAGTCAGCTGTTAGTTCTGCAACAAGCTTTAATAAGAAAATAAAAGATGTTTTCTAGCATCTGAGAATGTCATGAAGAAAGAATAGCTATGAACCGGTGATCGGCATTGGGCCCGAGCTTCCAGTGAGTGATGTGGGAGCTGCTGCTGTTACACATATTGTGCTGCTGCAGAAGTGGGAGGAGATGAAACTTCTGCCATTTCTCAGCAAGGTGTAAATGAAGTATAAAATAAAAACTCTCATCCCACTTACTGCACAGAGAAAAAAACAGACAGTGCTTTATACTTGCTGCTGTGATATGCTATTTGCTGTAATATTAACCTTACAGAGTGCCAGAATGCTCCCTAAGTTTCACAGTCGCAGGTCAAAAAAGAAATGATTTCTTGTTACGTCTCCTTTTTCTCTCTTTCCATCAACACACTACTAGTGCATGTCAAAGCTGGTGATGCAGAGCAGAGCAGGAGTGAGGTGAATAGGCTGACAGGAGGATCCTGTTCGGAGAGAAAGAAATTGTGCTAGTCAGTAGACACAGGTTGCAAAGAACTTTAGGGTAAAAATGGTAAAACACTGAATGCAGTGTCAGATTCAGAAATGTCTGTTGTCTTCATTTTTATTTAGTAGGAGCTCATCTGGGTGATTTGGAGGGAAGGAGACATAGGTGGTAATGTATCTATGCTATGTTTGAATTCATTAGCACCAGGGAGTCTGTTTGTGTTGCTAGGTAGCTCATTTTGTGTGGCAGCAGTCTTTGGATGGAAATGCTTTTCAGCCCCAGATTTGCCCCTAGGTCTTGCCCTCATATCTTAATAAATTGCTACCTAGATCCTTTTGGGATCCTGCTCATTATTTTAAAGTCACAAACAAGTGTCCTGGCAGCCTCCTTTTTATTTGGCTGGAAATGTTCAGTTGTTGTAGCTTCTGAGATAGATCCTAAGCTGGTGTAAATAATGTAGCTTCACTGATGTCAATAAAATCAAGCCAGTTTATACCAGCTGAAACTCTGTCCTTTCAGATGCAAGCAGCTCCTAATCTCCATGCTATACACACAAAGACATGTATTTCTCTGTTTTATGAATCCTTTTGTGTCCTTTGTAGAGTTATATGATTTGTGCTGCAAACAGTGCTGAGAAATAGGATGAAGTGAGATGGATGCTGGTTTAAAATGCTGGACATTTGGACCCCTGCCTTGTTCTGCCCAAGATCTTTGTGTGGCAACACAATTATTTCTCTCTTTGTGCCCATGCCCTTCCCCTTTTATTTTCCAGTCTTACAGAAGTGTGGAGATAAAGCCAGTAAATACTAAAATACTGCAGTAACAGGAGCTGCCATATAGATCCACAGGTAACATTTTAAAAAAGCCTGACAATGGTCAGAGAGAGGCGTCCAGTAACACCACTGTGAACTAGCACAAACTGAAAAATGCAGCTAACTGGATAGCAGCAACCTGCAAACTGCGTGGCTACAAAGGAAGGGTCATGTGTGTTTGGACTTCTGTATCCAGTGGGGTCCCCTCTGGTTACACCGAGAACAGAGAGGGCATGGGCTCTTACCATGATCTTTATGCAAGGCTGTGCAGGTGGAAAGGGAATGTGCAGCACACATGTATTCAGTGTTATTAAGCCTATAGATGTGAGAGCTCTGGAAAGACAGGATAAATTCTATCAGGAGAGGTTTCTATACATGCCATTCTGATTAAAGCAGGGAGCACAACATAAGAAATTACAACTTGCTCCATCCTGCATCACTTGCTAGTGTAACATGTCCATAGGGAAGGCTTTGTGATAAGAAGTAAAACCAGCAAGATTCAAAGAAAACCAGACACCTTTGTAAAGGCACGAAGGAAATTGGGTCATTAAAACATGCTCCAGGCATTTCAGGGGCATGGGGGAAACCAGAATAGCATTAATTTAATATTTGTATTAAGTCTTAAGAAGGCCAATAACCCCTTTGGTGCACAGAAGTGAATGTCACCCACTCTGTAAAGAGCTGAAACACCATTAGGTGAACACAAATTTGGAGGGCCATTTGAAAACAGGGCAGCAGAGATCTTTATCTGGTTGGTGGAGCTATACATGTTCCATAAAGCAAGATACTACTTAACTGGTTGGGTGACTACTGTAGAGAGAATTTGCCATTTCTGCCCTTTAATAAATTCTAAGTAAAACAAAGCTTACTTATAGTTACAAATTGAGGGGACAGTGGAAACAAGACTTGCACTGCTGCAAATGGAAGTCAGATAAGGGAGCAGTGCATTAGATGGGTTAATAAAATCTTAGCCTAATCAGATAATAGGTATTGCAATATAAATTGCTTTCCTCTCAAATAAAAAAGCCCGTGAAAGCATGTTTTAAATACACCTTATATGGGATCAGCATAGGGCAGGACTTAGATTTATCATATCTGTTTGATCATAAAGGTATTGCACTGTAATATGTAAGTACTGTCCAGATGCACATTTTGAAAATAATGCTTCATTCCTCTTCTGAGCAAGCTCAAAAACTGTAAATCATTTGATGGGTCCTTTATGATCTTTTTCTTTATAGGTTCTAAATGCACGCCTACAAAATCAAGAGATATACATTCACTCAATTTATACCTGACTGCATTATTTCAGAATTGTCTTTGATGTTATTACAGACACATTTAATTAAAAATATTAATTTTAGTTTCAAATGAAAAAGAGCATTCTGACCTTATCCTGGGGAAAAAGCTAGATAACAAACAAGCCATTTTGGAACCTTTTTAAAAGCAGAATTTTGTAATATTTGCTGTTGTTTTTATTACATTTATCTATGTATTTTTCGCTTTCTAAAAGAAATGAAGCAGGTACTAAAAAACAAATCAAACCACAGAAGATTCTGGATCATTTCAGTAAGTGAACTACCAGGTAGCAAATGCAGCTTAATGTAGAAAAGTGTTAAACAATTCATCTGGGAGGAAGGAATCAGTCTAAGGGATATGTACTAAATATGCAGCCATCCAGCATACTGATTAGGAAAGAGATGGAATAGTTATAGAGAAATGACTGCAAACATGAATTCCAGTGCATTGTAGCATTAAGAATTTTGAACAACATATTAAGGAACAGAAGGCTTCTAAACCAGAATTTCAGTTTCTTGGATTTTTTCCTTAGTGGCTTGAAAAATAAGGGAAATAATTACTGAAAGCATTTTTCATATTAGTGAAATATTTCCATTAACTTTTGCATGGAAAAGCCTATTTCTGAGAGTTTGGTCTCTCAAAAGGTACTGCTCTAGATAGAAAACAAATGCCAAAACAGAAATTCTAAGCTATAGAGATGTACATGTGTGTGCACGCGTGCACACACACATCTGTGGGTATTGATGCTATTTTAGGCTTATGCTCCTGTTAAACTGAAATGTAATGCAGAGTACTGCATTTAGTGATTAATTGCCTTAGATGTAAATTAGCTACCAGAATGGTCAAGAAATCATTTCTGATTTTCAGTTCTCTCAGCCTGCTTCTTTGCCCAGAAGTTTCTTCACAGAGATCACAGGTAGGCAGGCTGGATGGCAGGGGGTTCTGAGTTAAGTTCTCGGGTACCTTGGAGTAGTGGTTACTCGTGAGTCTTAGGCATTTCAAGACTCATGTATTTATTGGTAATGCCGAAGAATATGATCTAGTGATGCTGTGTGGGTATAGCCGTTCAGGTGCCCTGCTCCCTTAGACTCTTACTGTGCAAAATACTTTTTTCATGATTCTATACCATCTCCACCTAGACTACTCTGATATTCCTGTTTAAAAGCATTTTGTGCTGTCTCGAGGCTTTTTACTATTGAACTAGAAAACTGACAGTTAGAAAAGCGTAATGCATCGGCACAGGGCAGCAAACGTGTGTTTGCCTGTGTTTGTGCAGCCTATGTGCAGCTCTGCACGGAACAAAGCTGGGCCACAATACTGCTGCACACTTCCCTCCCAGGACTTGAAAAAATATCCAGTGGCCAATTGCCATGTCACAATTTAAGTGCTGCTCTAGTGTCTGTCTACCCCATGAGAGGTCAGTGGCCCTGAGCAGAGATGGTGAGATGGAGTATGTGCCTGTGTCAGCTCCTTCTGTTCGCAGTGCGGTATTTTAGCACTATCCTAATTTACATGGGCAATTTAACTAGACAGTGAATGGGCATCTATGTCTTTCTGTCAGCATTGCAAGAAAGACGCGATGCCCAAAAGAGGGGTGAGCTGAGCAGTTGTGATCAGGAATATCTTATGCAGAAGCATGATGTCATAGGTGTTTTTATGCATCACTGCCCAAGGGGTTACCTGGCAGCTGCAGTGGCAAGGCTCAGTGTATTCTGCAGCACACGTGACACCCTGTGCCAAAAGCCACTACTGCTGTAGTGAGGATACCAAAGTGATGCAGAAACTTGCAAGACTTCCACATGCTGTCACGGCAGACAGAGCGCATCCTTAGGCTGTCTGCACAGCCCTGCTTTCCAGTTTACACTTTTCTGACAAAACAGCGCTCTCTTGCCATTCAGAAGAATCACATTTCGGCAGAGATGTATGATGGGGTCTGTACATGTATCAGAATCTCTGTACTATTATATCGTTGTCATCTAGCTTTGTCTTTGAAATAGCAGAACTTTAGGTCGTACATCTATCACATGAACTCCCTGTACAGCTCGATTAGAACAGGTGACCACATGGCCTGGCTTTATTTTCAAATAAATGCTTATTTATGCAAATCTATGCTTTGAATATGCTTATGAAGAACAGCGAGAAGAAATATATCATCTGCTTTAAAGAAAGTCACTGCAGAGAGCCTCGCTTGATACCCTTTGCCTGACTTCATGTAGAGAGAGGCCAGAGACCAGTAGATGGCAATCTCCTCCTGTCGCAGGAAGAGCAGTGTTTTAATGCGGGAGCCCTTGTGTGCATCTTCCCTTTGCTTATTATGGTTTACTTGAAGGGCAAAAAGACCTGGAAATCGTAGGCAGCCTTTGTTAGGCTCAGAATGTCAGAATATGGCAAAGCAAAACTGAAGTTCTGCTTTATGCAAATCCTAGCTGCCAGTATCTGTGCAAAGAAAGCAAGGTAACCTAATGGAATGAATTTGTATTAGTCTTTTTCATTTTTAAATACAGGACACTGGGTTATTTTACAGCATCACTGTGCTTTTCCTTCTGTGTGCTGCTGATCTTTTAATGCACTCTTTAGAAAAAAGAAAATGACTGTTTTCCCTGTACCCCACATTTTCCTTTTTTTTTCAAAGTTTAAAATGGGGAGAAGTAACGTAATCTTCAGCTGACTTAAAAAGGAGTCAAGGCACAAAAGAAAAGCATTTTCCTACTATAGTGACAAATCTACCATGCTAGAGTAATATGTCCAAGAAGCAGTGTGAGAGTCTAGCTTAGCATTTGAATTGGAAAATGGATGGTATTAAGGCTATTGCCGTGTAATTTTTATACATGCTTTTTTATTGCAGAAGAGAAGATTAATGCTGCTAATTTCAGTTATGTGAAAACTCTGAGCTGATAAAGCACCTGGATTTTTATTTTTTTTTTTTTTTTAAGCAAATGTTAATAGCAGAGAAAGGAATATTCCTATCCTGTGTTCGAACTGTCAGTAATCTCACCATATTGCTTTAAATGAGTCTGCATCATTTCATGCAGTATCGTACTGCAGGCATTTGATCATCCATAACATAATGATAGAGTGATGAAGAAGAAGGCTAAATTAATATCCTAGATATAGTGACACTGGAAACAGTATAAGAAGGTTTCTTTGGGAATGTAGGATTTTCTGTACTATCCTTAAATTCTGGATAAGCTGGTCATCTGGTAGCCTCTAGGAGTAGATTGCTGTCCTGATGTATCCTTTGTGTTACATTTTAGCACTTAGCTGAGTAGCATAGGCATACTTTTATGAATAGCATTCATTAGGGAGAAAAATTAAATGTAACCTGGATCAGTGCTTTGTCCTATAGAATAAAAGATGAAGGGGGAACTACTATGCTAGCTATGCAAAACCTGTATGTTTGGAAGATAGCCAGTGCTCTCAGTGTGGAGCAGGAAACCCAGACGTTTGTGTGATTGTGCATATCAAGGTACTGAGGTAAGGGGAGGTGGCTTAAAGTGAGTATTAGGGCCGAGGCCAATTCTTGCACTTTGTTTTATTCTATTGACAGAATCATCTGATTATGTAGATATGATCTGTAAAAGGCAGCACAGACAGGCTTTATGATAAACATTGACTATAACGAGACACTGCACCATGTGTAGCCTACTCCAGCTTACAGGTACTCCTCTGTTTTTCAGGCAGTCAACTTTTCTTTATGTAAGAAAACTAAAGGGGAGGAACCCAAGCAATGTTCATAGTAACACTGGGTTTTTAGTAGATGGTAAATGATGGACATGCCATAACAGAAGGAAGAAACTGTCTTATATTAAGAAGGGTGAAAAGAAATAGGCTTCTTTGGTGAGTAGAAGGAACTGATTTATGAGGAAAAATTATAAAAATTTAAATTTTCTAAATGATAAGTGATACAAGTGATTTGAGTACATGCAGATATATTTCTGAAAATGTAGGCTCATTAGCACAACAGAAATTGATGGAATTACTTTTCATGATAGAAAGGAATATCTTTTGCAATTAACTTATATAGGAAAACAGAAAAGAAAAGGTCCTTTTCTGCAAGAACCTTTGTGTTGTAAAACAACTTCCAAAGGCACTAATACACTTCCACCACTTGAAACAGCTAAATATTCATTAAATAATATAAAATGGGAATGTATAAACATTTCCATCTTCAGCTTGAGTGATTAAAGGACAAAAAATGTACAAGTGCTACATGCAATTTCTTCTCATTCAGAGTGGTTTGAATGCATGTTTATGCTATGGTGACAGAAAGAGAATTATTTTTAGTGCCTACAGTTGAATCCTGTTAAGATGCCCACATTTGGCAGCTCAGTTCCACGTGTCCTCTGTGGACTACAGGCATACATCTAGTGGGTCATTAAAGGTACCCAAGTAAGGCAGCAGCTAGGCTTAATTTAACAGTTCTCAATAGCCTGTTGTTTTAATTTTTGGTTTGGTTTTTTTTTTAGCTGGTTATATGGGGAATCTACACTCCTTTGAGGCGTAAGTCAGAGGCTTAGAGCTATAGGTAACACCTCAATATGTATCTGAACGTATGTATGTGCTTTTGAAGCAGTTGACCTTTTCTCCAGACAGTCACATGAGCTTAGCTTATTTTATTCAAAATCACTACATGAGGCTACGATTCAAAACTCTCTTTTTCCTCAGCCATTGGGGTGATTTAACACTATGTTATCTTCATGCAAATGACTACAGAAGGTGCAAAAATAAAAAAAATAAAAGTTGGCTTATTTTCTTCTACTATTGTGAATTTTTTTTTTAAAGCTGTGATTTGTATTCTTTTTCTCTCCTCTGGTAAGCAGAGACTGGGAGATCTGGGGCTCCCATACTGGTTTCAAGGCTGACATTGGACTTCATTGCTGCAGGGGTTTTCATCATTTCCTTGATCCAAAATTTCTGAAATGCTACCTAAAATGAAGCTTCTCTTTTCTGACAAAGAACAAGGGATGGCACCACATGTCTTTCTGGTATGCTAATCACTTTTGGATTTCAGCACACAGCGACAAAAATTTGCCCAGCAGGATAAAACTAGACCATGGATTGTTTCATTCCATCAGCCCTGCCACGCATGCTGTGACATAAATGTTACCAGAGTACTTTTGGGAGGATTTTCTTTCCTAGAACATTAGGCCCACAGTAAAGTACTTCCAACTATATTGTCATTGACATTGGCAGAAGAATTCTCAGAACTGCAGTTCCTCTTGGTTCTACATCAAAACCAGATTTTATGGGACTGCCATCCAGTTAAGGATATTCTGGTGCAGCAAAATAAGGTGGCATTGTTTTACTGCAGATTTTTTTTGAAGCTTAAATATCTGCTGAGAAGAGGATGAAAGGATTATAATAAAGTATAGCAAGTAGAACAGCTACTGTGCAAGTTCAGTAGTGTTGGAATGGTGTGCCTGAATTTTAATACTTACCTGTACATTCTGTTTGTGTGGTAGGAACTTTTTTTTATTTTTCGTTATTTTTTCTTGGTTTTACTTGAATTCTTTTCCAGACCCTTTGTAGCAGAAAGCTAGCATAACCCATGGAGCTGCTCCCAGTGAGAACCAAACTCTCAGAACCTAGCAGGTAGCACCTTATACTCAAAATCTTGTTTCGTGGGAAAAGAGGAAGAGCACCTGAGATATTCACATGCCTACATATATATAAAGGCAAAAATTTATTGTTAAATAACTGAAATTTTAAGAATCTACTCATTATTAGTCCAGATGTAGCTATTACAGCAAAAGCAGGAATAAGATGACAGTTAAAATTGTTATATGTGCACTTAATTTCTACTCTGTTCCTGATGTTATACTCGCCTTTCCTCTGCTCTTCCGGTCCTTATGTCAGTGTTTTTATTCTAGTGGTGGTGAGTGGGGAGTGTTACAATGAGTTGTCAGCACCTGGAGTCCTTCACTGAGAGAGATAATGATGCTCATGCTGATGATTTCACCTTCATTGTAGGATCTACTTGGATCTTTTTATATTTTAGCTAACACACTTGTACATCTTGTTTTTTTTTTTTGTTGGTCTGCAGGTCCATATTAATCACAATTTATTATACTTGATACCTTTTAAATATTTTAGATAGTATTTTTTTGTACCCTTTGATGCCACTAAGCTCAGTTTTGGCCGTCTCCAGGTCTGTATTTTTTTAAAGGACTACTGGGGATTTGCTTACCACTGTGGGGCCTCCAGAGCCTGTCTGTGCCCCATCTTTTGTCATCCCATGCCTATACTCCTCCACAGCACATTTTCTGTCTTCATCTCTTAAGACCTCAATTTATATATGAAGCTTGTATTTTCTATGCTACACTATTATGCTAGGTTTGTAAAACTATGGTGATACCATACAAAGATAAACAAAAGTAAAACAAAATAGCCATAGAGACCTAGACAATTGAAAATATTGCTGGTACAGCTAAATCAAGTTGAACAAAGCTGCAGGCAGGTCAGGAAAGCTCAGGCAGAGCAGGCCTGGCAAACTTCAGTCCTGAGGCCAAGCAAATTCAGTACAAAGCTTACGGCTTGCAACTAGCAGTGATAATAGTGTACTACAGAGCTTACATGGGTGTAGGAGAAAGGTAGTGTGGAACAGATTCCCTGCACTGATATTCCCAAATGTTGAGGCTGTAATTTTTGTATTTGATTAGTTTTAGCCAACTTTCTGACAAATGACTGCACAGCTGATGACCTGATACACTCAGAACTTAAATAATACAGGAAATAATGTTGTGGCAGAATGACAATGATAAAAGAGGTCTCCACACAGCGTGTTATCATTCAGTGTGAAAATGGGGTGGTGTTTTCCTGTTCGGTGATGGGGAAGTGACCTCCGCAGCGTGTGTGGTAGAAGTCATCTATGACTGTTCAATCACAAGGGAAAATAGTAAGATCAAAGCTGTAATCTTCCACCTGTGGAAGTAAAGATCAGCTGCAGTGACCAGTAATTGTCTGCAGTTTAATATACAATGAATACTCACAGGTGTTGGGACAAAAGAGATGCTTATATTTTGATTTGGTAGCATTTGGATTTTTAATCTGTGTCTTATGAAGTCTGATCCTCATGATCAGCTTACTTGCTCTTTGCTCAGGACTTGTGAAGTAGGATAACAAGGTCATAGGTTACCTTTGCACTTTGGGAAAAGAAAGCTGCAGTGGAAAGCAAGAAAAGGAGAATCAGGTCTCTATAAGCTAAGATCTTGTTTATGCTGGAGCAGAGATGCCTTTATTCTAATTCTTGCTCCTAGCACAGCCATTTAATGTTACATGGGAAACGTACCTTGACACCTTAGTTCTTACTCTTCCACTGCTGATCAGCAGGCTAAACATTACATTGCAGAAACATGCATTCTGTCTTTCTCTTATTTCTTTCCATCACCATGATACATGCAATTTTTATCTGTTTTTTTGGCACAGCTTCAGTCCAGAGGGATAGGGGGATTGTCAGTGTTTTCACAAAGATGAACTCTGTAACCTAGGGACTGAGCCTTCCCATGGCAAGTGAGAAATGTGGCTGTAAGACAAGAAGGCAGTGGAGCCATTTCCCTCCTTTCTAAACAAGCTCTCTACAACAATCTTGACAATATTATGATTTTGTAAAAGTTGATATCATTCTCAGCTGTGTTTTATACAAAATCCCAAATAAACTGATAATTGCATTTTGTCTGGAGTTAGTATTTGTTAGGAAAGCTCTTGGAACATATACAAGATGAGACCTTTTAGAGAACTTAGCTGAAAGAAACCTAGTTACTAATCTTTAAGTGGACTTCTGTGTTCTGCTTAAATTATAGCAATTCTGTTCCCATCTAGAAGTGTAGTTCTTGGCATCTAAAGGAATTTAAACTCAAAATAACATGATGTTTTGCAGTATTTGAGCAGTATTTTAAAAGACGAGTCTTAAAGAAGACTGAGTTTACATAATAAAGTATTATGTCCCACTATGCAAAACACCTAGTAACCCTAAAGAACATTTTCTATATCACATTGGTAATAGAGAGAGACTTTTTCAAGAAGCCAAGCGAAAGCAAAATGTCAAACTAGATGCCTCCTATCAGTTTTTATTTCCTGGTCATGTAAAGTTACATGAAGAAAGGGAAAAGAATTAAAGTAAACCAATCTGTTCTAGCAGAGAAAATACAGGCTGCAGTGTGTTCCACACAGGGAAGCAGATACAATTTCCTTGGGCAAAAATTCATCCACTAAACTCCTTTTTTTTGAGGGGAAGAGGTAGTGGCAGTTGGTGTGGGCAGTATGGGAAAGGGCAAATACAGATTGGACGTCAAACTAAGAAGGAACTGTAAAGAGTAGAGATGTTTTTTAGGAAACCTGAAAACAAGCCTTTAAAAATCATCTTGATAAGGATGATTAGCTTGCTGAAAATGAGGAGTTGTGGAGATGTCTCTATTTAGTCTGCTTCATATATGAAATAACCAAAGGTAAAAGGATGACTGCTTTGTATTTCAGAGAAGACTGTAAAACTAAGACAATAAAATGACAAAGGTGTATAACATTTGAAAACTGGACAAGTATATTTTACACTACACCAGAACTTCTCATGGTGAAGAAAGCGTATTTGTGAGTTACATTACACAACACAAAGAGTGTTGGAGTTCTTTTCCACCCCTCTCAAACTCCCTCCTTTCTTCTCTTTCAGCAAACTGCTAAGATCAGTTAGACTGTGTTCATGTGGGTATTGTGAAGTGTGATATGTACATAAGAGCAACATTTTGTTTCCTTGCTTAACTGTCACTGTTGCATCCATGAGCTGAAAATAATACTTCAAGCACAGCTATTATTTATGTAATCCCACTATATTGCTATTTCATTAAATCAAATGCATGCATGCACCCATCTATCTGATTTTAACTTAGTAGCACTTCTTTTTACCTGAAAACCATCTAGAGAGGCTCAGTTCTTTTTAACAGTGAAAAAACCTGAAATCTGAGTGGTAGATTTACAAGGGTATTTATAGACATTACGATGTAGATTTCCAATAGTATCCAGTTATCTGGTTTTTTTTGTAGATCTCAGCAAGCACATATTTGCATTTTTGGCAGCTAAATACTTTTGTAAAACTGACCCCTGATTTATATCTGAAACGCATATTGTCACTTTCTACGTGTACTATATTTCTGAATTTTCTCCCTCTTATGTTTTGGACTCTCACCTAACTGCTTTCCCTTTGAGTTACATGTACGGATGCAAAGAAGTAAGAATCATTGAAGTGTCTTTGAAAGAATAGCAGGTCAGTGAATCACAGATAGTAAAAACAGAGAAAAAAGTCCTTTGGGTCACCTAGTCAAACCTTTGCATTCTGCAGTATTATGCATACAATATACTTGCTAGACTCTTAATCCAACCTTTTCATAGAATCATAGAATGTTAGGGGTTGGAAGGGACCTCTGGAGATCATAGAGTCCAACCCCCCTGCCAACACAGGAACACCCAGGGCAGGCCACACAGGAACAGATCCAGGTGGGTCTTGAAAGTCTCTAGAGAAGGAGACTCCACAA
>WUAM01000431.1:94679689-94711473 GCA_024336885.1 Actenoides hombroni | reverse complement strand
ATTTGTTTATTTATTTAATTAATTTATTATTTTAAAACAAAATCTTACCTTAATCTTAAAAGAATACACATTAAATTCTAGGGTAAATACAAACCCCAGGAATAGATATGGAATAAATGGGATAGCTCAGTGCCTTATTTTGAACCAGGGTTTGTACTGTAATTAATAATGGAGCTACTTTTGGTTTATGTCATGGTCAAAGTGGCTAAAATGGATTTGTGGTTTTTCTACATTGAAATTATTGGAAAATATTAGGAGTTGAAGAACTTATTTTAGAATATTAAAACTTGAAGATATTTCTCTATGTCTCAACTTTGACCATGCACTGTAACTTGACCAGATACGAGCTGATAAAGCTCTCAGTCCAGTGCTAGATTGCCACCCTCTGTCAGAATTCAGCTCTTTCAGAGCAAGTTTTCAAAATAAACTCTGTTAGTTTAGATATCAGAATAAGCTCTGTCAGCTTAACATCTGGTGCAGAATTATTTTAAACCTTTTGTGACTCTGAGGCTAGAGTGATTTACATCAGGTGAAGAAGCTGTTCTACGTTGTAAATTGCCTCCTAGGTTTCATGACTGCTTTGTGGATTTCATTACAGAAAACCATTGGCCCTAAGATTAGCTTAGACTATGTTCCACTGTATCCTTCTGCTCTTTCCTGTTCTCATAGTGTGAAATATCACATCTTTGTGACTGTACAGATATTTGCTTATCAGGGTATGAACAAAAGAACTGATTTGCTGAAGAAACAGCAGACAAATATGGGTTAGAATATCTTCAGTGGCACTGCTTCTGAAGCCATGTATTGTTTGCACCTGTTTATCCTGCTCTTGTGAAACAGTCAAACCCACAAGTATTTGAATTTGTATCTGGATAACTAAGTCTGTTAATATTCTCACCATTAGGCTTTTAAAATCTATTTTCTGCAGATACTTCGGTGACTAAGAGCCCATCACAAAGTAAAAAGTAGTCACTTAAAAAATTTGGAGAGTGTTGGCACAGAAAGATATTTTCTTCTAATGAAATGCCTAAAACTTTTCTGTTTTGGAAGGAAAAAGATGTGAGAATTGCTTTAGTTAAATTAGTATCTGTGTGGTTTTCTCCTTTGTGAGCTTGATTTAGAAAAAGCCTCCAGCAGAGCATAAGCGACATTTAAAGAACTGAAGCAGAGAAGCATATTTTAAAGTATTGCTGTCCCTATTTTTTTGTGACAGTCATTGTTTCTGTTAATAGGGGGACTTTGGAAGGGGCATCTGGGCAAGTTTCTTTTCAAAGCATGGAGCATTTAATTGATTTTGTAAACATCATTCATTTCCAGATCACTGTACTCTGAGCTGCCATCCACTCTTATTTAATCCTGCTTCCTATTCTTCCATCCATTTAACTGGATTGTTCAATCTAGTCTTACCTTTGCAGGAGTTTTTAGTTTTCTTTAAGACCAGAGTAGTACTGTACACTTGCTCCCAGGGAGTGCTTGTGAGTGATACCACAAAAATCCTTTCTTCAGAGATTGAGGGCATCACCTCTATTACAATCCAGCTACTGCTGGGGACCAAGGTTAGCTTCTATCACCTGTGGCTGGGTCTCCCACATCACAGCATGAATACAACATCCTCAAGTCCTGGGGCAGATCTCTGCTTTTCACATTTAATTTTGCTCTGTCTTTTTTTCCCTCGGTGAATTCTAACCTGTGATTCTTTGAATGCTAGGTGCTGCAGAAGTGCCAGTACAGGCACCCAAGCTCCTCCAGTGTCAGCTGCAGGAAGAGTCAATGTTTTCTTTTAAAGTAAAAAGTACAGTGATGACAATAATTAGGTAGACTGTATTTCAGGGCTAAAGGAAAACAATTCTTAAACCACAGCTCTAATTTAAGGGCTGAGGTTGGCATTATTTTTCTCAGTTCATTAAAAAACTGACTGGAGAATAGTGTAGGAGGTAATTAAAAGGAAGCAGTTAAAAGTTCAAGCAACTAGGATTTATGTCCCCTCTACTGTGAAATAAAGCATTTCTTCCTGATTTTAAGAACTGTTTCAGCCAGTTGTCACCCTGAGAATGTACGATTTTTGAAGGGCATTTCTGATGCCTTATATCAAAGGCAACCAACATTGAATGCTTTCTCCAGCTTGTATAATAGAGCTGTGTTCTCTTTAACTCACCTGTGATTTAACTGATGTGTGAAGGAACTTTAAGATCTATAGCCCCCTATACAAACTTACTAAAATAGAAAAACAAGAAAAACAAGAAAAAACAACCTGTTATATTAAAACACACATACTCTGTTACTCACTTGGAAAGGACTGGGTTTTTTTGGAAATTCAGTTTAAAATAAAAGTACAAACCAAAGAGAGCATTTTTAAAAATTTGTTATGAAGAACTAATATTTTTCACCATCTGAGTATTTATTTGTGACTTATGATATATGATTATGGTATATGATAAGATTATCCAAGTTAGTTTTGTTGGCTTTGTGATGAGTAAAACCACATTCTATGTTTATACTAACATAGCTGAATACAATCTACCTGACATAGGCACCAAAATTTCAGAATAAGGGCAGAATAAGGTGAAACCCAACTGAATAATCTAGGGGGATGCATGTGCCTTGCTTTACTTAGACTTTTTAAAAGGAAATTGTTTTCTTTAATTTGAATTTAAACTTCTTAATGATATTCCAGAAATTTCAATTGAGGAAACTGAGAGAATTGATTACTTCCATGACAGCTGAGCAAATCCCAGGGATTCTCGTATTATTGAGTGATTTGAAAATGTTACTAATTCGTCTTAGAAGTAGTAAATTTTTTATCATTGTTATCAAGGAAGTGATCACCGTGAAACATTTACCTTGAACTTTCTGTGCTATTACAAAACAATGACATCTGTTTAATGTCAAGTACAGAATCTTCTTTTCCTGCTTCATGAACGCTACAAAATCCTTTCTAAAGCTTTGGCAAACAGACAGAAAAATGTGATTTTACATAATCCAACTGTATCTTAATCCACAGCAGACTCAACTTTTATAGCATCATTTTAATGAGATATTATTAGCCCCCCCTCCCGCCTCGATGTCTTAATCACATTCACAAATTGTGTCTGCACCAGAACTAAGGGTTTAACCTGTCTAAATTTAAGCTGAAAGTCAAAGTCACAGATCCCCCTCCTTAATTGTCTACAGAGTAGAAAATCTGCTCTTTCCTCAGGGAAGCAGAACCGGATAAAACTCTTTTCTATGTTTTAATCTCAAGACTGCAGAAAGCACATGGGAATATTGTGCAGGTGGGAGCCCAATACTGAGAAACACATTTTGTTGTCAGTATTTCAATATCCCAGATGAAAATGGGATTTTCTTTGGAGAAGCAAAATTGGCCAAGGACTAGTCAGGGGTTTTGTCTTCTTTCTAGCATTGGCTAATGGAAAGAGGACCTCAGATTTCCCAGTAATTTAGGAAGACTTGGCCTTCCATTCTCACATATGAAGGCGCTTAGGCCACAGTGAAGAACTAGCTTACAGATGAAAAAATTTGCATAAACTAGGTTTTTGTTGATCTTGGCAACAGAAGGAAACAGAAAATGCTCTTTCGATCTTGTTACAAATCCACTTCCTGCAGGAAAAAATTGAAAGCGGAAATGAGTATCCTTGTAGCCATTAAATACAGAACTGACATTCCTTCTATCAGAGCATTAGCGCTGTATTGAGCAAACAGCACAGGCATCATCAGGCCTTCGGCTGTCAGACTTGCTTTATGCAGTCTGTTTTGGCTTGACTGGAGTTTCGGTTTATCTTGCTTATTTGTAAAAATGATTGTTAACCATGGCTGTCATCTAGTTTGCTTCAGTTCTGTTTACCTTTGTGCAACTGTGTGGAATAATTCCTATCATTAATATTTTTGGTGCTACTAGGCATAACAAGTAATCATGCTCTGTAAGAATGCATTATTTCTGCAGTATAGTGATGATGCAGTGTAAAGGACGACAGGCTTGGGTTGACAGCAGAGAACTTGAGGGCATTGACACAGGCTGATAGAGGCTCCATGAATATCCACCCGTGGTCAGTTACTAAAAGAAATATAAACTTAGGAGCTGGACAAAGATGTTATTTTAGTAACAAATAGGATAAGTAATAATTGTCTAAAATGTACTATGCACCATACAAAGAAAGTTGGCTATAACATGAAGTTATAGACCATTAAAAAAAGAGCAAGCTCTAAATACATCAGAACTCCTTAGAAATATGTGCCCAAGTGGACACAGAGGGAGGAGGAAGGGAAAACAGTCAATAGCAACATTATGTGCCTCTGTCATTAACATCATGCTCCTCCTGCTGAAAACCTCAGGGTTCTTCCAGATTCCCAAACCTTTTCCCACCTGACTAAATCTGTTGACCTGAAGACCAAAGAAGGAGTGGAAGGGTGGGGATAACACCAGAAAAAAAGAGGAGATTTTGCTGGTTAACAAACTTTAACTGTAATACTGTTAATCAGTTTGTTCTGTATTTGAAGTATGTTGCTATCTCTGTAACTGGACTAATAGTAATAGCTTGTTGCATTTTGGTTATGCTATAAGAATTTTTTAATTAGACTAATGGTAAATTCTTTGCTTGACTTTTTACTTCGTAACAAGATTTTGAGTTCAACAAGACTTAAGAAAGCTGAATTCTTTTGTGACAATATTAGAGAGATGCACAATGCTAAAGCAAAGCACTTTTAACAGAGGCTTGGTCCCAATAAAATAAATCATTTTATCCTTTTGCTGAGAAGGTCTGATGATTATGTACCAGCATGATCCTGCGTAGTTTCTTTCTGCCTAATTTCCTAAACTTGTACTTTAAAACTTTTAAGTATATTTCAATTCTTTAGTTTTTGGAGTCAGTGGTGTGGTGAGCAAACGCAGAGAAATCTAGAAGTCTTGCTAAGTTGATTTATTCTTTAGAAGTTTTCTGTGTTATTCTTCCAACTTTTGAGAACTGTAACTCATTATCTCTTGCTGTTACAACAGCTATCACTCATATTTGCATCCTAGCCTCTTACAAACAGCAATTAATAAAGCTTTGCTAAAACCTGCATAAGCCAGTCTTAAGATTACTAGCATGGATAAACATACTGTAAAAAGGTGTCTGTCTTTCTGCATATATCTGATGTGCAGAAATACAAAACAAGCTGCTTATCAAGCTGCCAAGGTCTTAGATTTGTTACATTTTATTAATTTGAAGGGAGGAAATGTAAGTCGTTTATAATACCACATGATATAGCATTCCCAGGTGTCATGAGCATTTGAGTATTATGAAAAGAAGCCCTGTGAATTCAAGATTTTATATTTGCAGAGATCTGTGGTTTATCTATTCCATATCAAAATCTCCATGTTGTGGTTAGAGTCAACACACAAATTCACACTAATTACTCCAGCACTAAACCGAGGTAGAAAAATAAATTTCTATTAAATTATGCAAGTAATAGTTAGAGATCTGCATAGGCTCTAGAAAAGTATTTAGGAAAATAAAAATATGATTTAAGAATTTAATAAATGAATTAATTCAGCTTTGATATTGTTCTTTTTTAAGAAATTGACACAAGTTTTTAGAAAACAAACAGATATAAGGAAAAAAGTTTGTTTTGAAAATGAACTAGAAAGGTTTTTTTAAATGAAGAATCAAAAATTTCTTTTAGGAAATTTAGGAAAAAAATGTTTTCAGTGCCTTGACAAGTGAAAAATCTGTTGCTTTTTTTTTTTTAATGGTGAATCATGTTTACCATTGAAATAAAAAGGCTCTCTTCTAGCTTGAATTTATCTGATCTTATCTTTCTGACACAAGACATTTGTGTGGCTATATACTATACTAAAAAACTTTTTTTTTTCCCCTAACTAAGAAGGATTCTTAAGGATCTGTTTGATAAGAAAACAAACTGTCTTTTGCTGTAAAGTTTGCAAAGCCCTTACATTTACTTCTCAGTCTCTTCTGAATTCTTCCCAACTTTTCAGTAATTTTAAAATCATGACAGATAGTGTGCAGTATTCCAATATCTGTCTTACTAGCTCCATACATGGGAGCAAAATTTCATCTATTTAGCTACTAACTAGTTTCACATATATTCACCAGTGGCTTGTTTAAACCCTTGATTGTGTCATCAGAATTTGATGTCATACTTAGTTATCCATAACAAACTCCAAATTGTGAAACTGCTTCATCAGGATAGAGTCTTTCCTTTCCTACTTACACAGGTAAAACGTCAGTACTTTGTAAGGAGGCTTTGACCTTGATGTGGCCTTTAGTGTATAATTAATCTACTGTGTATCGGAATAGTTTTCTATTTCAGTCTCCAGTTTTCATGTGCAGTTCATTTATGAAGATAATTTTTTTTGTGTGTCTTAAGGTATATTGATTAATGTCTTATTCCAGTATTGTATCAGTGCAATATCAGGCAATTAGGAAATATCAGGCAGAGAAAATGTCCTTTGTGACCTTGACTAGCTCATTAGTCATTACTCTTCAATCCTTTATAAGGTTTGGTGGGATAGTTTTGGACTTTGACACTCCAGAATTTCATTTTTTTTCTGTAGATCTTACTGAAGCAGCGTAATTTTGCCATTTCATGTTTTAGAACTATCCTCTGTTTATTCATTTTCTCTTACTCTCTATAGCCTGATCTTCAAGGAGCTAGGTTAAATTTTTTCACATTGTGAATAATTCCTTTGATATGCTTGCACACTGCTGACTTTACATGGTGAACAGATTTGGCTAAACAAGTGTATAACCAAGGATGCATAGAGGAGATTTTTTCTTAGGCATTCCAATGTCTTGATTTTATTTACTTTTTCTGCTAATGGTGGATTTGTGAAAGGAGGTTGGTATTTCATGAATTTAAGAGCTTTCATTAGTTTTACTTTTCTTGTACAGGAACAATGTAATAACTCAGCAGAGCTGAGGGACTGAAAGAGATTATAGTTCTGAACCAATTGCCTTTGCAATTAAGCTTCTTGAATTACTTAGTTTTCAGTTCTGTTAAAATTTAAAAGATTATGACAAACTGCCTGAAGCATGATGACTGGCCTATCATTGCCAAGAGCCCCCTTAAATGTAGGTTTGAAGAATAAAAATTTTCTTCACAGTACAGTATTGATACATCAATACTTGCAAATGGCGTACCAGCTATTCATGGTGCCTACAGCAGAAGTGAAGGAAGTTGTATATAAACATCACAATGGAGGCTCCGTAAACTGTATAGTGACAGTATTTTGTACCTATAGTCTCAACAAATCACTTTAGGTAATATCCATGAATGTACATTTGTTTTCTAGTGATGAAGCATGAGTTCAAACTTGAGGTCCTACCCCCCTGGTGACTCTCCTGATATCTATACTACAGTGTCTGAATCACACTCTTCTGTCTGGTCCAATGAATATTTAAGCAGTTAACGTTGAACAAATTTATATGGAGAACGTTTAAACAAAATCACCTTGGCAGAATCACTTTCTCTTGATTAGACAGAGAAGAGATTTTAATTCAGGTCTCAAACATAATATGAATGTCTTATAGTACATCCTAAATTAAAAGAAGTGAGATACTGCTTTTCATCTCAGGTTTTATGAATCTATAGTTCTTTATTTACAGTTAATATTAAAACAAAGTAAACATTTTTTATTGGAAAATGATAAACAAGTGTCTAATCTACCTAAATAATTCATTGATTTTTACCTGGCTGTCAAATTAAAAAAATCACTTCTCTGTGCAGTATGGTTCCAAACTATGTCCAGTGTGTTCATGCAAAGACTGCATCATCCATGACTTCTTGTGTAAAGAGGATAGTACTAATTGGCCAGTTTGTCATTCAGAAGGCCGAGGGAGTTGCTGTAACAGTCTATGGATGTTGATTTGAACATTGGTTGATGCAAAAATCTCAAAGAACAAATGTTGCCGACTTGCAATATGTCTCATTGATGATGTGGATTTATTGTAAATTAATGATCCTTTGCAGATCATTCACTGAAGTTGATGTGGGACTATAAATGGGGTGAATATATTTCACAATTTATGATAACATTACTAATGTAGTTAGTTCCTTATACTTCTGTCTTTTAGTAAGGATGTTAAAGCTACACTGTTAGTATTTCAGTATTCTTGTTAAAATAAAATTCATGAGGTCTTTGTAATGAATGGAACACCATTTCAGATTTTAAATATCAGTATTCTGCTTAGTAAGAGCTACTATCAACATTTCCTTGCTTGTTCAAAACAGACAGGGAGGCACCAGCTGTTGCAGTAAACCACTACTCAGTTCATGCAGTTTAAATCAAATAGTGATCAAAATGGTTTATTGATTTATCAATGACGTGTAACTAACCAGCAACCAGTAAATTATATATGCTCGGTATCAGCAACACAGCAAATGAATTAAAATGCAAGGTACTTGCAATCTATGAATAAACATTACAAATTTCTAAGCAACCTTGGAAACTAGCACCCAAAACTTCTAATCACCCCCTGCCTCCCTCCATCATTGGTGGCGTGGCCTACCAGCACCCCCATCCTCCAGAGTGGGTGCCTTGCCTGGCTTGCACCCCAGCTTGTGGAGAGGTAGGTGCTCCCGCTCTTTCTTCCTCACCAATGCCCGCCCCCAGGTGCACTGGGGTGGGTTTCCCTGTGTGCTGCCCCTGCTCCATCACTCCCTTGGTTGGCTGCCAGCTTTTGCCAGTGTCCCATGGGGAGGCTGCTTGACCTGGCTCTGCCTAGTGTCTGTGAGCAGTGCTGCGTTACTCCTCCAGTTTCTGCTCTAAGGTATCTTCCCACTGTAAAAAAAATTTATTTTTCATTCTCCTTTTGAAACTGACTTCTCCTTTGTTTCAAAAGTCTCCATGAAGTTCCCCAGTTATGGTTTAGTCCAACTGACGGTTCTTGAACTTGATCAGTATTGGAGAAGTGGCCGCTCAGACAGTTTGGGGTGCTCCATTTGTGTACTCTGCTCACCCCCTTATTTCCACCCTAACAGCCGGTCCTATTTGGGCCATACAAGCTAAATTTCGGCTGTGCAAGCACTCCCATGATCAGCTAGTGTATAAAATCGAGACGGAATACTCGTGGGTGTAGAACAAGGATAAACTGCCACCATTGGAGCAACATGGCAGAATTGATTTATCTGTTTTAGTAAGCATTAACAGTGATGTGCAAATTAAAAAAGATTATTACCTGCAAAAGAATGGTCAGGATCATGAAATCTCCTAAAATACTAGCTGATAAAAACAAATGTGATTTGACAGAGTCACTTATCATCTACTTGACGTGATTATGGTTCCTATTGATTATAATGAAAGAAAAAGGGAACATTTAACTATGTTATTTGTGTGAGAAATTATCTTGAATAATAAGTGGAATCAAGCTTTGTCATTGCATGAACAGGGAGTAACCACTCTAGTCTGTCACCTTTGTTTCTTTTCATTCCCAGTCCTTAATATTTTCAAGCAATTGTTCTAATACAATATTTTTTTTTCTTTAAGAAATTGAGATGTTTATGTATATCTCTTTTTTTAATTTTTTTTTTTTTTTTGTCAGGGAAATACCTTGTTAATGAAGTACAAGACAATAAAAAAAAAACAGTAGGAGAGCTTATGTTTGAATACAGATTTTAAAGAAAAAAGCCAAATTTTCATTCTTAATTGTACTGACAGAAATAGAACTAGACTACAATTTTTGACAAAACATGTTAGCATTAGAAAAGTTTAATTTGTGGATTTTTTCCACATACATACATTGTAGTTTCTATAAAAAAAATAAATAGATGGAATTGGAATCTCATGCCAAGGATGAAATTTCTTGAAATATTTGAGGCATACCCATGTTGGAGTGGTCTGTTGGTCAGATAAGTTCCAAACCTAAGACCTTGTTCTGCTTTATCCAATAGAATGACCATTATACACTGTCGACAGCTCTTCAGTTTAATTGGCTATGTGCAAACATCCCATACACATTGTGTTTACTTTTTAGTGCTTTAGTCCCTGCTGGAGGAAAACAAATCAAGCCAACCTTTGGAAGGATCAGATACAGCCAGCTGGGGAGCAGTGCGAAGGAGAGCAGGTTTGTGGCCAGTAACCTCCTCCCACTTGGCAGTGCACATATATGCAGAGCCAAGGATTGTTTATTGCATTGTTGTTTATAAGAATTAAATTTAGAAGTAGAATCACAAATGAATATAAAACCTATGCCCTTTCAACTGCTTTGTACTATAGTAGTAATTATTAGAAGAATTAGAAAATGGTAGCAATATGCTTTTCTTGACCCACAAAGCTTATTTAAAAAAAACAAACCCGCAATCAACAACTCCTTCCCTGTTTTTAAAGGAATATTTATTATTTCTTATCTTTAAAAGGTAGTTGCTTCAAGTAAGAATCTGCATTCTGCTGATGTAATTAAGGCAGAACAACACAGCCAAATTTGTTTTAGCCTCAAGGGAACTATTTCATCATTCCTGATAGGGAGAAAGTTGCTATTTTGTCTCTTACGTAACTTTATTTAAATATATACAAATGTTATCCTTTTGAGTTTTGCAAATTTTATGATCAAGAAAGCTTAGCTTTGGATGGGAGTTGAGTTGAATCCCTTTTTGCTCCCATTACTTTAAATCCTTGGTTTGTGTCTATATTTTAAATAACATCAATGCAATGGCTTATTCCTAAATGTGATGTGTTGGCCTTGGCTAGCAGAAAAACTTCCACCCAGCCACTTACTTGTTTGAAGCTGAATGTGAGTGGCACAGGGCAGCCCCTGACATCATCCCACAGACACCATCCCTGCAGCCTTCATGCTACCAAACCTTAACATCCCACACCCAGTATCTTCTAAAGTTAAGAGCAAATTTTGTACTTGGTTCTGCACAATACCTGTCGAGATACAGGAAGACTAATCAAGTACTTTGGATGAACAAGCTGAGTAAGGTGCTTATGATAAATCAGTGCAAATACAGAAAAATTTTTTTACTGACAGACATAATTCTTTGTGCCAAATTGCACACTGTATATTTGTCTTGTAGGTTTTGTGTATTTTCATGCAGGATAATAGCTGGAAAGAATTTCAAGGCGGCAGAAACTTCAGACTGGGCTAGTATATATTGTGCCTTATTCAAGAAAATTAACAAAATCCAACAGTATTCTTTATCTCTTAAGTTCAGGTGTCACAGAATCATAGAAGGTTTGTGGTTGGAAGGGACCTCTAGAGATCATTGAGTCCAATGCCCCTGTCAGAGCAGGATCACCTAGGGCATGTCCCACAGGAATGCATCCAGACGGGTTTCGAAGATCTCCAGAGAAGAAGACTCCACAACCATTCTGGGCAGTCTGTTTCAGTGTTCTGTCACCCTCACAGTAAAGAAGTTTCTCCTCATGTTGAGGTGGAACCTTTTATGCTCAAGTTTATACCCATTATGCCTTGTCCTATTACTGGGCACTACAGAAAAGACATTGGCTCCTTCCATTTGACACCCACCCTGTAGATATTTATAGACATTAATAAGATCTCCTCTCAGTCTTAACCTCTGAAGACTAAACAGCCCCAGTTCTCAGCCTTTCTTCATAGGGGAGATGCTCAAGTCCCTTAATCATCCTTGTAGCTCTCAGTTGGACTCTCCAGTAGATCCTTGTCTCTCTTAAATTGGGCAGCCCAAAACTGGATACAGTATTCCAGGTGTGGTCTCACTAGGGCAGAGTAGAGGGGGAAAGAGAACCTCCTTAGACCTACTGGACACAGTTTTCGTAATGCAACCCAGGATGCCATTGGCCTTCCCGGCCACAAGGTCACGTTGCTATCCCATGGATAACTTACTATCCACCAGGACTCCAAGGTCTTTCTCTGTGGTTCTGCTTTCCAGCAGGATGACCCCTAACCTGTTCTGGTGCCTGGTGTTATTCCTCCCCAGATGCAGGACTCTACACTTGTCCTTATTGAACTTCATGAGATTCACCTTTGCCCAGCTCTCTAGCCTGTCCAGATCTTGTTGGATAGCAGCACAGCCTTCTGTTGTGTCAGCTGCCTCTCCCAGTTTCCTATCATCAGTGAACTTGCTGAGCGTACATTCTATCCCCTCATTCAGGTCATTGATGAAGATATTGAACAAAACTGGACCCAGTACTGATACCTTTTAATTATAATTATTTAATCATCATTAATTATTTAATTATCATTAATTATCCTTTTCATTGGTGCCACTGACAAGTAAATCTCAGGCTAGTCTTTAGTACCCACTTATAAAGAGTCCTGATTATGTTCCTATCTGCGTATTTTCCCTCTTCCACACTTTCTAAATCAGTGTATATTTCACTATTCCTCTTCTGCAATTGTGGTAGTGAAATTTACGGGGTGGCTGTGTACTTTTTGCATTTTAGTAGTGTGTGACATTGTGTGATGCTTTAGTAGTAGTGACATGTTAGAAGATGACAGAAAAGATAGAGCTGTACATACTGAGTCATATTTTCAGAGCAGCGAACGTGGAACATACATGAAGATATAAATAGACTATGTTCCCCAACTCTTAACTTTTGGAGAGAAGTTCTTTAAATGTACAAATTGACTTTCAGGCAGGATATAAATTTTCAGTGTATCTTGGAAATGAATCTTGGATTGCTTGAACTAGCTGAAAGTCTGTAAATAAATAGCAGGAACAAAATTATATAGGTATCTTTCTCTCTCACTCATAAAAATGAAATAAAGACTGGACTGTGCTACCTTCAACCAGTGGGACCAACTGTATTTCAGGGAGTTAATTAAAAGCTCAGAAGAGGGGGAAGGAAAGCAAGGCCTGGGCATAGCTGTCTTCTCATATTGGATAATTGCTTTGGTACTAAGCTACCGTCTGGCTTCTCCCTCTCTTACAGGTCTTAAATGCCTGTCTACCACGACGCAGGCTGTTTCACTTAAAACCTGTCCTGTTTCATACTGTGACCCATGCTGTGTCCCCTCTTCCACAGGGGTGGAAATGGTAGAGATGTGACGAGGTAACTGGCCATTGTCACTTCACCGTGAAATTACAGTGAAGGTCATATGTCTGCAGTCTTCTTTGTGATATAGCTGATGTCAACACTTCTTCTCACCGCTGCTTTATCTCATTTAAAACTGCAGTGCCTGGCCTCCCTGAGGACTTGCAGCAAGGTAGATAATGCATGTATTATAGTATATTCTCACTTTTTTTTTTTTTTTTTTTTTGACAGCAAAGACAAAGCTTGGATAGTATCTATTTAAGAGAGTAGAAGATTTTTTAAGTTCTCTGCTTTCTGGGAGATTTTACTAAAGTAGAGGTGTGTTAATTTTGTGGCAAGTGTAAGGAATCCTACACTAAAGGCTGCCAGCAGGTTACTTTTCAGCTAGTGGGCTGCTCAGTTCTGTGATGATTTTATACTGGCTGTATATTCTGGGAGTGCTCCTCTCATTGTTTTGCTCTGCGGTGTGAAGAAACAACCCCCCCATAACTTCAAAAACCACATGAGAACTGTCTCCCTCTGTTGCTAGTGATGCATCCTTTCTCCAGAACAGCTACCCATTCTTTTGTGAGTATTAGAAAACATTTTTGACTGAAGGTTATTACTCAGTATTTCTAGGTCATAGTTTCCTATAATAAAAAGGGAGTGGAGGAGGCCTTGAGACTATTTCCAGAAAAAATTACCTTCAAGCAACATCTACCAAATGCTGAACATTTGTTGTATATGTAATTAGTAGGAGGGAGGGGAAAAATGAAAGTGACATGTTTCTCTGAGTGTGGATTACTTACAGACATTCTGTTTCCTAATACCAGGGTCTTGTGGGAGCTTTTTTTTCCATTGCCCCACAGCTATTCATTAGCTGATGTGCCAGTGTCTGTCACAATTTCTCCTGTGGGACAATGGTGTCTTAATATTTTAGCAACAGCACAGCGATGTAATTATGTGTAAATAACTTAGCATATATTTCATCCATGTGGAAGCCATCCAATCAGTTAAAGTAAAAAAGTCCCAACATTGCCTATCAAAGTTTGAGCCTTCTGCAATGTGCTTTTTGTCATCTTTGTCTTCTCAGAATAATTCATTAGGTATTTTCTTCCACAGATACTTGGAACATCAAAACCATCTTACATTGCTAGGAACAAATTCAGACATGATGTGAATGAATCTGTCCTGAGAAATTTGTGATGTTGCACCTGTATACACCATAACTGAATGTTGTGGGCCTTGTTAATATTTATTTCCTATATTCAGGAAGACCATATGCAACTATTTTTGGTTTTTTTTTTGTTTTAATATAAGACTATTAATTATGCTGTTTACACATTCTATCTGATCAAGCAATCATTCAAAAATTAATTTTCATCAGTGTCTTCAGTTTCTTGTTGTTTTGCTTTCTTAGCACTTTACCATGAGAGTTTCTTAAAATGAGAATGACTAAAAGAATTAAAACATTATCCACCACATGGACATTCAGAAGTAGAAGGATCTGACACCAACTTCCATGGAGTTCAAAAGAGCTGGATCAGATCGGTGCTGAACATTAGTTCTAGCTTATTCACACATTTGTTATGCCTGGTATCTGCTTGTGGTTTATCTAGCTTCTAAAATATTTTGCCTAAAAATAAGTAAGTGCAGGTGAGTAATCCCAATGAATACAAAGGCAGTATTCCTATTTAGGAAGACTGGCATGCATGTGGTCCTTTCTAGGATCAAGGTTAGAAAACCCCTTTGAATTAGAGGCCTTGTCGTCTTAGAAGCAGAGTTTACCACTCTCTGGATGATATATATATATGTGTGTATATATATATGTATAAATGACATGTTTGATTCATATTTGACAAATTTTGACATTAAAAGTTTCAATATGTATTATTTTTAGCTAGGAGTTGACGTCATCTCCCTTGAATAGGACCACAAGTTTCACTTAAGCTTATGAAAGACTGCCTCTTTACCTAAGTATGGGTGTATATGGGACAATTTATGCATAATCTTACTTTACACTGCATCCTCAAAGGTCTCCCTGTGATTTGGAGTCAGAATAATATGAAGAATAGTCTCTGCAGTCCTCAGAGTGAAAATATGTCTTGTGTGTACATGGCTATAACTAGGTGACTCATTACCTGGAGCTGACATAAGCAATGAAAATGTATGCTTAGGAGAGATATACTTGACACAGACCAAGTTCTAGCTACCTTTGTGTAGCAATAAATGATTAAAGTGATATCAGCATGTTTAAATGTATGAATTCCACTTGCATCAAATGAGGTGGGAACAATAAACATGAAAATATTTGTCTACAATCTGCACTTTGCATTTGCGCTCTGTCAAGAGTGTAAAGTATTTGAAATCAAGTTTTCTTAAGAATATGTGACCACTATTGTTAATTATTGAAGGGAGTTTGTTTCTGCTTTGTTATTGTTGCTAGGGAAAACAAAAATTATGTTATTTCAGCAACCAAATGGATGCTGTATTGAACTATATGAAAAGTATTAAGCATAACACTTTTCTGAGTGTAAAATATTGAAAGAGGGTCAAATCCTGAGGTTTTTTTAACAGAATGTAACATTACAATGGAGCCTTGCTAATTAGAACCCATCTGACTGTCAAGTGTCATCTCCTAAAGAGCTGACGGAGCAGCATCAGTAAGGATTCAGAGAGATATGAATGTGGTACTGCAGACAACACTGGAAACTTGAAGCCATAGATTTTGTGCATGTTTGAATAGTATTTGTGAATAATATATGAGATAATTTTTTTCCCAGTGAATCATCAAATGCATTATTAATGAACACATATGATTCAATCCACTTTTTAGAAATTCAAATAATTTTATGTAAATACATTAATATAGATTTTTTTCCCCTTTTGTCCATGTTTTTTTCCTTAGCCAAGACAACTCCTACTAAGTTTTCTTTTACCAAAGGAAGAATTCCATTCAGTTTTTTTCTTACTGTACTATTATTATGCATTCCTGATATTCACATGGGAAATCTCTGTACTGTAGTTAGTGTGCTGTAAATTCACACCTGAGTTTAACTTACAGTAATGTGGCTGAGGAAAAAGCCCAGTAGGTACATAGGGTTTTACATTTAAACCATGGATATTCTTTCTGGTTCCTTTGGCTGCTCAAAATAGCTGTTTTTCATTAGACATATGCTTTAGTTTAACTGTCAAGTTAGGTATGATTGGAATGGAAAGCTGACTATGGCATTAATTATTCTGAATCTATTAATTGTTTCTCTTATTATTATATCAACTCACATTATATACTAGCAGGTAGTCTGCCATAAAAAATTAGTATGTTGCTGAAGTATGCAGCCTTTAAAAATATGTATCTTCATGTAATTGTTTTATGGATATAGAGATATACGACTTATCATATGATGAATGTATATTTAATGAGGAACTTTGACTATTTATAGTTTTTATAATTCAGGCAGCATCTCCTTCTGTCTATTAAGATGTAAAAAGATTGTAAGGATTTCAGACTGGAGGACATACTTTCCTCATGTGTCAGTACATTGACAAGTGCAGTGGAGCCCTTCTAACTGATATGCCCCCAATAATCTAGTCTAATTGACACAGACATTTTTTAATTCCTCCATTGCCAACTGCGTTGATAAATGATAATAGATAAACGCGATCTCCATAGCTTAGCTGAAATAAATAATCTGTGCTTGGGAGTACACTCTGTGAGGAATAAAGTCTTACTAAAAAGGGGAATGGTGAAAATTTGATGCTTTCAGTATTAGGTAGGGATTGAATGACTAGTGGGGCCATGCCATCATACAGATATTCCTGCAATTATATTGTCCTTTTCTCAATATATCTCCAAATAAAACCAATCCCCACCCATCCATTCAGTAAACTGCAGAAATAATGAAGCCTAGCTCCAATCAACAGTTGTCCAGTGTCCTTAATTGTCTTTCACTGCAACATTTCTGCCTCCTTTCTCTCCCCTTTATGACTGTGGAAGTGGGAACATCCTATAATAATGTGCCTATATGTTAAGGGTTTTTTTAATATTATCATAGATAAGTAAAGCTGTAGAATGAAAGCAAGCTACACAATTATAAAAAAGCAATGAGATAAAAATTAAGTCATGCATATCCATCTACCTGGCTTCAAACAGGAAATGCTGTCTTTGTGTTACACCTGTTCATGTGTCCAGGAACACCATATTGCAGTAACTGTGTTATTCAGCATATTCTGGATCCATGGGAGTATTCTAGCATATCTGGAGAAATCACTGCTCTATCTATTTAAAAGTCAAAAGAAGTGTAGTGTGTTACCAGGATTACTGCAGTGAGGCAAGAGCTTCTGGCAGACAAAATACTTAGAAACTTTACAGCCTCAGTCATTACCCTTGTTTCATACTTATCTGTTCATAACTTCTCTGTTACCTGTTGCCCAGTCCAGAACCCACTGAATTCAATATAAAATTGCATGGACATTAATAAGAGAAGGATTTCCTTTATATTGAAAAGTTTATATTTAATACAGGAAAAGGCATTCATCAATAGAGAAAGTGAGTTTCCATTGGAAAAGTAAATGAGGTCAATTAACCTTTGAAAATCTCATTCTGAGGAAACAGTAACTGTAAAAAAAGATCTAAAAATTACTTACATAAATTACATTTATTGTGAATAAAGTGTGTTATCAAAACCTAATTAAAATAGCAAGAATAATAAAAATATAACATGAAGCAGATCAGAACAAGCTATGTCTATACAGATACAAGTGAAAAGTATAGGCTCACTTTTTCTGTCTTTGCTTATTTACTTTAATTTGTAAAGATAGGAGTGCAATTTCTAAGTATTTTAAATAAAGTGATGTTACTAAGGCTATGAAACAAACAAACAAAAAGGCCTCAATAAAATGACTGAAAATGAAAGAAGTTCTCTTGGGAACATGATCTTGGGGTAAAATAGTACGGTGGAGGTGTCAATCACAGTAAGCAACTTTATTAAAAGCATAACAGCAAACTTCCCTGGTGAGAAGTATAGATAGAAAATACAATAAAAGATCTATGTGACTGTATCAGATCACTTTTAGGACTTGGAAAAACAAAAAGAAATTACACAAGAATGGAAAAGATCTGAATGTTAGGTAGTAGAACACGAATAATAGATGAATCAGACAGTATAAGTCACAAGAAATAGTTTCAAGCAGTAAAAATTTAGAAGAAAAATTGTATAAACAAATTGCAAGAACAAAATACATCACTCATTACAAAAGAGAGAAAAGTGTATGACACAGTAAAGATGGATATATGCAGTCCTTTTTCTTAAGTATTTATAACAAAATATCCATGGTGTTTGATTCAGATGGCACTTTTGAAGGGTATAGGAGGTATAATAGAAAAAGAGTGGGTTAAATAAAATGTAGGTAAGTCAAATGGACGTAAAAGGTAAGGTGAAACCTTCTTCTCATCACTGTTTCATAGAAGTTCACCTACATTACTTAAAAATTCCATGAAGTATTTTTGAAATCACAACTGTTTTTCAATATGGATTCCCAAACTGGTGATATCTAAGAACTAGAGTAGGTCAAATAAATCACTTACTTTTAAAGATGGGTAAGTGTAGTATCTGAGAGGAGTGTCTGACACACCAGAAGGCTGTGCTGCCATCCAGCATGACCTGAAGAGGCTGGAGGGCTGGGTGGAGAGAAATCCATGATGAAGTTCAATAAGGGCTATTGTAAAGTGCTGCATCTGGGGAAGAACAACCCCAGGTATCAGTATAGGTTGGGGGCTAATCTGTTGGAGGGCAGATCTGGAGAAATGGACCTGGGATTCCTAGTGGACAACAGGATGATCATGAACCAACAGTGTGCCCTCGTGGCTGAGAATGCCAATGGCATCCTGGGATGCATTAAGAAGAGTGTGGCCAGCAGGTTACGGGAGGTTATCCTCCTTCTCTCCTCTGTGCTGGTGAGGCCTCACCTGGAGTACTGTGTCCAGTTCTGGGCTCTCCGGTTCAAGAAGGACAAGAAACTACTGGAGAGGGTCCAGCACAAGATCACTAAGATGGTTAAGGGCCTGGAACACCTACTGCATGAGGGAAGGCTGAGAGAGCTGGGTCTTTTTAGCTTGGAGAAAAGGAGGCTGAGAGGGGATCTTATCAATGCTTATAAATATCTAAAAGGTGGGTGTCATGAAGATGGGGCCAGGCTCTTCTCATTGGTGTCCAGTGACATGACTAAGGGCAATGGCCAAAATATGGAAAATGGGAGGTTCAACCTCAACGTGAGGAAATACTTCTTCACTGTGAGGGTAACAGAGCACTGGAATGGGCTGCCCAGAGAGGTGGTGGAATCTCCATCTCTGGAGACTTTCAAAAGCCACCTGGACTTGTTCCTATGTGATCTACTCTAGGCGATCATGCTCTGTCAGTGGGGTTGGACTAGATGATCTTTAGAGGTCCCTTCCAACCCCTAACATTCTGTGATTCTGAGGCACAAATTGTTACTTCCAACATAGGTGTCTGGGTCTTCCATGGAGACAAATGATTAGGCAATTTATGTGACACTACCTAGGCTGACCTGACCACAAGTTGGGAAATAAGGACTTTATCTCTTCTTATCTGGTGCTGTGTCATGAGACAAAAAACATGGCTTAGTAGATGAGCAGCCAAAATTTCCACCAGCAGTAGTTTTCTTTCAGTATTTTAGTTTATTATTCATTTTGACTATAACAGATAGTAACTCTCCTAGGAAAATAATTTCCCCAGATGAACTCCTATTGGCTCTTCTCTCTTATGGTTTGTAATATCATAAGGAGTGCCATATTACAGAGACCTCTTGATAGGGAACATTTGTTACAGATAATAGCTATACCTACTGGATATAGCTGGAACAAACCTCTGAATAGGACAACTGGATCTTAATTTCAGGTAATAAATGTGGGAAGAAAGGACTATTAGTCAGATAAATGCCCAGAGGATGGAAAGTCTGGTTTATGGTCAATGAAGAGCAAGATCAAATATAGACAAATGAAGAAAGGAAGATGTAGAAATTTCCCTGTATCCTCTTCAATTTAATTTGATTCCTTACTACATTCTCATACTGTACAATTCTCTGTCATATCTGAATGACATCCATAAGTGGCATACTAACACACCTGTCTTACTTTATCTGCTGCCCAATGAAAGAACGAAGAAAAATATTTATGCTTTGGAATGTGCTTATTGTATTATTTCTATATATATGTGGTGCTGGAGAAAAGTTCTAATTGGTTGGAGTCATAAACTGTAACCTCAGAAGAATCATGGAAAGAATTGATGATCGAAGAACATGCTGGAAGCATGATTTGTTGTGTACCCCTGCTACCCTACACTATGCTTATAGACTGAAGACATATCTATTCTACTAATTCAATAAACTAGGTATTAACACAGTTTCCCCTTTATTGCAGTTACATGCAGATCTTGTGACCGCATTTTGGAAAGAAACCTGCCTTATAGTGGGTTCACTCTGGACACTGTATAGATACTAAATTTAATTGGTGATAGTTGTGCCTCTTCTCCATAATAATCATGACACACTGAGAAATTTCTAAATGACTGATAAAGGATTACAAAATATTTGACATGTGAAATATTTTCTGATTTAATCATGTTAAATTAAAATAATAAGAACACTTCCGCCCCCCAAAGAGCAATTAATTTCTTTGCTTATGCTATACCCATTGGTGTGGTATCTATGTGCAAAAACAAATCAATGTTTCTTCTAATTATTTCATGCTGTTCCAGCTGACTTGTGTTTTATTTGATATTAATATGTGTGCACCAATATTTTCCCACTCCATTTGTATTATTTTACTCATGTTTGGTTTTATGTTGGTAAATGTTCTTATCTTGCCTTTTATGTTAAATCAGGTGGGAGTTTATAGCTGTATGGTTTTCAGTGGTTAAGTTTTGGTCTTTAGGGAAAATGTATTCAAGAGAATTTTTTGTGACAGCAACAAAAAAAGTGGAATTGTTATTATTTATCTTTGCTACTGTAATGCTTTAGAGTGAAACTGAGTTATCTACTTACACATGCTTCTGGTGTATAATCAAAGTAAGTCACATGTTATGTACAGCAGCTAATACAAATCAGACTGGAATAGTACATACTTACATAATACAGCTAAACAGACGTCTCAGGTTAGTGTTCTATAGTTTAGCTGCCTTTAAACCCATAAAACCATTCTAGTAACCACAAATAATAAGAAATTCTCATAGGACACTTAGCTGACAAGCAGATAAAGTCTGTCAATGATTACAGTGAAATCCACTGGAAGTCTGTCAAATCATGTGTCCAACAAAAGAGCTGTTTTACCTGCATACCTACAGTGTACTGATTTTTGAATATATACATATACAGAATAGAAAGCTTAAGATAGCTCAGCTTCTGTGGAAATCGTTTTTCTGTTCATTACAAGCTGCCTGACTTTAAGTTGGTTAGACATTAAAGGAAGAGTAGAGATTTTTGTGGTAATTTCTTTCCTGTGTTATCAAAACTACTGTAAAGCAGTTTACCCACACAATACAAAGAGTTGGAAAAAAAGCCCTATTGTGAGTCAGGTTAAATGGAGTGTATAGAGGACTTAATGAATTATAGTGTTAAACTTGAGCTATTTGTGTTTTGTATTTTTACCTTTTTTATTTTATTTTTAGATTCAGCATATTAAATTCTCAGGGGGGTCACCCTGTCAGCCTCAATTCTGTGGCCTAGATTTAGTTGAATCAATCCTAATTGAAATTCTGCACAGGTCTGGTATTCTGTGGAGACTGCAGATGAATGACAATGCAGTGGCAGGGAAGATAAATATGCTGGCAAATGAGATCCAGGCTCTCCACAGAGGATGGAATAAATTACTTTACCAATACAGTGGAGGTAATATGCTGGAGAAGGAAAGTGAAATCGAAGCTAGTTTAATGCAAGGTTTGTTTAAGAAAAAAAGAAACCAACAACACAGTTAAGATTTACTTAAAATACAGATCTGTGGTATGTACTGCATTTAGGCCACTTCATTTCTTTTGTATTGTGAATAATGATCAGTGCATACACTTTAATTTCATTTATGCAGACAGCAGCTTGCACAATTTGAATTCATGCAGCATTCTATGTGTAGCTCAAGGCCCAGCAGTAACTGTGGTATAGCATATTGATTAGTAATTTGATAAATATATAAAATGGCACACTGAGTTTAAGGTGCTTCATGCAAAATGTGTTTAAATGACCTTGGCTAATTAGTGCAAATAGCTTTGAGGCACCACTGTCTGAATGAAAGACATTTTTTGAGTCCAGAGATTTAGGAGGTTTCATGACTGGGTGAGCAAAGCTTAAACCAAGGAAAAAGAGCAAACATTAATTTTCACAGAAATTAAGGTGAATTAGATGAGCCGATAGAACTTTTTTCAATTTTCTTTCAGGTGCTGTACTGTTCTCAGCATATTGTCTGTTACTTCTTCCAGTCTATTTGATAAATTTCTTAAATAACTAGGATTTCAGTACTTCACTCAGAAGAATGTATTAGAGTCTAACAGATCAGAAAGTATTTTCTAATATACATCCAAAATTATTCTTTTCTTAAAGTTGGCTGTTACTTTTTTAGATAGTTACAGTCTGTAGTGCCAGTTGAAACTACTTTCTTTCCTCTGTGCTTTCCTTCCTTTGTGCTTATATCCACATACAATATGTAGCGCCTGTATTTTACTTTCTTCTTTGGTAATCACTTTGCAAAATTATATGAATTTATCTCACTTATTCTCTCAGAAGTCAGTTTCTTACATTGCCTAACAATAGCATTTGCTTTGTCTTTTCTCCAGCTAATTTGTACATATTAGTTCATGGTGGTCCAGCCTGGAGTAGTACTCCAGAGTACTGAGATAAACCTTGCCATCCATAAATTCTGATATCTGTAGGCAATTTTCACTGACCGTTTCTGATCTGGCGTTTCATTCTGTAGCCGAATTTGTTTTCCCTGGTCACACTTTAAAGCTCATTTATGACTACTGTTTTCTTCCCAATGAAATTGTTTTTCATCCTTAATTTCACTGAAACTGCTAACTCATCCTTCTCTGAGTTCAATTTTCAGTCTATGCATAAAAAGGTTGTTCAGAGATAATTTGGTGTAGACCAAAGTGAGCATGATTCAGTGAAATCACTTGAGACTGCCTTGCTAAGAGCAGTGCATCTTACCCAGTAAGCAGAAGAAAAGTGAGTAGGATGGAAGTGGCAATGGTAACTCTGATTTTAACAGAGTCTCTTGTGAAGGAAATAAAATGTGCCTGGCGGTTGGCTAGTGAATGTGTACAAGCTTTCATTCCCGTAAACGAGATAGGCATTGCTGTAGATTGCCGTGGCACTTACATTATCTAGAAGATAGAAGAACTCTTAAGAGGTGAAAAGTGTTTCCAGTACAATTAGATGAAATTTCATCAGTTTTAATTCTGACTTTGGCTAAATCATGCTACTTTTACTCATACTGTTTAGTACTAGTTATCCCATTTAAGAAGGCCTCATGACCTGAGCTGATCTTGTGGCTTTAGTTCTTGTGCAGTATCATTCTATTTCTGCTCTGGCATTTATATGCTAAGTGGTTGAAATTATCAGCACAACATGTGTTTTGAAATATTTTTCCGGAAGTGATGAACTTCTAAAATGAATTAATAGAATATTTCACTGGATAACTGTTGGAATATGTTATAGTAATAAGAAAAAGACCCCTTTGATTGCAACAAGGCTTTTTAATTAATTGGTGTTTTTTTAATGGAAATATTCTATACAAAACAAACTGAAGAAAATTTTTTGAAATTAAATCCTGCAATATTATAACAACTGCTGTTCTGACTTTCTGTCTTGTTTTCTGTTTTAACCAATTCTAATGCATATTTTCCAAGTATTAAAGGCCAATGGGTGCAATGATAAATAATTGTTTTCCTTTCTGCTCATCTTCGCTTCTTGTCTAGAAGTGACACCCTTGCTTTGTCATCATCCCGCTCTGTTTTGTGTTTCCTACAGAAACATGTCCATTCATTGGCTTCCAGAAATTAAGTGCTCCAATTTCCAAAATAATGTGCTAAAATTGCTGTGTTACTTTTCTGTTTCTTATTGGTTCCCTGCCAAAAATACATTATTTTCCCCTCTAAAACAACCATGTGAGATTTTGATTCTTTGAGGAGACTATTTCTTTACTGGGTAAGAAATGAATAGCATAGACAGATGAACCATCCTTAGTTTATGGGTTTTTTTTTTACTACAGGTGAAACTGTTGAGTATAACAACCACTTGGAAAGTTGTATTACTAAAAAAAAGCTTTTTAAAATATTCTATACTGGTCATATATTTTATGTGTGAATTCTGATAGCCTTTCTCTAACATGTATGTGGAGACAGAATAAAAATAATCTGGGCTTAGGCAACTTTATAGCAATATAGTTGCATCTGTGCTGTATGGTCTGGTAAAAAAAAATCACTATCTACTGTAATACCTATACTTATACAAAATCTTCGTTTTGCAGTTTAGGAACTTTAGGAACACATCTTCCCTCAACTTTTAGTGAAATTTGAATTATACAGGTGTTTTTTGATAGCTGTGTAACTACATTACTTACACTGTAAAAGATGGTCAGTAAGAAGGTATTATCAAAGTTCACTTGGTTGGTGCCTTTTAATTTTCTACAGCTGGCATGCTTTGACCTTTTCTTGATTTTTCAGGCAGACTTTTTCCACTACCACCTTAGAGAAATCTGCTTGTGATTCTCAAGTCTATTTACTAACTCTGTGCATGTTACTTAACATCTGTTATTACTACCTCTTGCATAACACAGATGATTGAAGAAATATCTTTTCTATTGGACAAATAGAACAAATCAGAAGTAAGCTTTTCAATTAATTTACTGTCATTACATTTCTATCACTTCAGTATTATGAAATCATTTTGCTCAGTTTTCATATACACTGGCATCAGTTATGTTGTCACTGATTTTATTTTTAATTACTTGAAGGCTTTATGTTTTATCTTTCATAATTTTCTCTGAAAAAATCTTCAAAGTCTCCTCATGGGATCCCTTATAAACTTATTTGCTACTAATAAAATTGACAAATAAGTTCTTAAAATCAAATCTTAACAATGTAATTCTTCTTGCAATAAAATATTAAACTACAAAGCTACAGAATCCTGCTAAGTGTGTGTTTTAGAATAAATTTCTATTTAAGTCATCATACTCATCTGAGAAGTTGCATTTCTTGCCATATTAAAATTTACTGCAGTTGGGAACAGTCCCTAAGTGCTTCTCATCTGCCCACTGGTAGAGGCGTGTTCTCAAATAAGCCATGATATTAATAAAACCAATCCTTATTTAAAAAGAAAAAAAAAATTATGTGAACACTAGAGAAAATAAAGGAATAAAGGTATGCCTATGGGAAAAGTGTCTAAAAAGTATCCTATCCTAGTTTTCAATTACAGTTTCTACATAAAAGTTTGGGATTTTTGTCATGTACTGTTGGCTAAAATCAAGGAAAGCTTCCTGATTAAAAAAAAAAATAAATTTATTTGTATGGTTCCATGATAATTTTTTTCTGCAGTCCCCTGTACTAACAACTGTCTGTTGAAGTAGCCTCTCTTTACCTAGGTTTATGTTTCCTGTGATGTAACTTCTACATTTTGGGGAACTGGATGTACAGACCATGAGCCAACAGATGACTGGGTTTGATTAGGTATCTCAAATAAGGTGTAATAGCACTGTTAACACTGTTCTGGATTTAATTCAACTTTCAATATCTTTCTTGAGAAAGGAGTTTTATATGTTGTAATTTCTATTGATTTTTAAACAGAAAGAAAAGCAGTTATTGTGAAAAAACAAACCCAAAACAAAACTAATGTTCCAACAACAAGCAGCTTCAATCATAAAATTCCAGTGAGATTTCAGTACACTAATGGGTTGTACATTAGAAACTAAATATGACTTTGAGTTTGCATTATGTAGTTTGTTCACATAATATTTCACCTCATTTTTGATTGTATATCTGAACATTTCATTATCAAGATGGGGACATAAGGTATTCAATTCTCTTCTGAACATTTACCAAAATTCTCATAGTGTTCTCATTTTGTACAAATACTTTTGCTAATGGCTGCTCATTCTCAGCAGAAATTGAATAGGTAACACTGCAGATATTGCCAGTGCAAATGTATGGTTTTATAAAGGTAAATATTTGAGCAAATTTAGCAAAGTTTGCCCTGTCCAACCTATTGTCTTTCTTATTAGTAAGTAATACATGAGTTAAAAAAAATTAAATCTGAATGCTAAACTTTCCTTTAATGCATTTTAACTCACTCACTGATACATACTGTGATTATTAAAAGAAAACAGAATCAGAGGACAGTGTTAAAAGAATCATAGAATCCTAGAATGGTTTGGGTTGAAAGGGGCCTTAAAGATCATCTAGTTCCAACACCCCTGCTATGAGCAGGAACATCTTTTGCTAGATCAGGTGAAATCGCCATCCAACCTGACCTTGAACACTTCCAATGACGGGGCATCCACAACTTGACCGGGCAACCTGTCCCAGTGTATCAATGCCCTCATTGGAAAAAAAAGTATTCCTTTTATCTAGCCTAAATCTACTCCCAGTTTAAAACCATTGCCCCTTATCTTGTGACTACAGGCCTTGTTAACAAGTCTCTCTTCGTATGTCTGGGAAGCCCCTTTTATATAGTGAAAGGCTGCTATAAGGTCTCCTTGGAGCCTTCTCTTTTCCAGGCTGAACAACCTGAACTCTCAGCCTTTCTTCATAAGATAGGTGTCCAGCCCTCTCATCACTTTTGTGGTCTTCTGGACTTGTTCTAACAGGTGCTTGTCTTTCCTGCACTGGATGTAGTATTACAGGTGGATTCTTACAAGATCAGAGTAGAGGAGGAGAATCGTTTCTCTTGACCTGTCAGTGCTGCTACACAGACTAACCTTCATGTACATGCCTCACAGCATAACTGTATTACGTGACGCAGGAATGAGAGCCACTCATTAGTGAATGATATTGGGGAGGTAGCCAAATGTTCCGCACCCTCAAAACTTCCGAAATTGCAAAGTTCTATATAGGGTTCTTTTTAACATCCTGTTTTCCTCTGAATTCAAGCAGAATGTTCCCCTTTTGGTCTGTTCACCTAATTTCCTCTGCACTGCTTGTCATCCTATGGGATTAGTTATTTGTATATTTAGGACTCTAATATTGCAGATTTATGCTTTCTTATGCTGCCTTTAAATATTTTTTCCTTTAATGTCTTTTTTTAAATAGATGAGGCTTCATAAAACAAACCATATTGCCATATTGATAAAGAAGTAATATAACAATGCAGGTAATACTAATTAAAATAATGCAGTAGCTTACCTTTATATTAGTCCAAAGGGCACTGCAGTACTTCTTAGTCCTAGATATATTTCTGTATGGTTAGTAATGACGTAATGGTCCTGAGAAATTCTGTGTTCATGAGTTTATTTTAAGCAATACTTTTTTCAAGTTTAAGTGCCGGTTTTGACCTTACTCACCTTGCTTTGTACCAGCAGTTAATAAAAAGATTCCTATCTTTGTAAATAATTCACTTTTGCCATTTTCAACTATTACTAATATATACCTCATCTTTAGTAGGAGCCATATGCTTGTACACACACTCTAGAGATTTTCAGGAAGTATCAGGAAGAACTTAATTAAAAAGTTATGTGCTCCAGGCACATAAGTTTGCTTACTAGTAGATGCAATAATTCTATTCCATAAATAATTTTTTGTGAATGGGAAATTTGATGTTGCTTCTACTTAATTTGAAGTGATGCTATGAGAGGAGCTACAAATTTATTGGGAAATGATCTTTTCATTCATCTAACTATTGGTTCAAGTGAAGTCAACAAAATAAGATCATCTGTGTTTATGCTAAGAAAAAGTCAGCATTTCTCTATAATAAGAGATCAAAGAGGAATATTGCTATTTTAGGAAATGTAGCAAAATAGCTGTTTCTGCTGTTCAGAAAGGAAAGCTGTTATTTTGGTAAATGTCAAGATAGAGATCTCTTCAGAGTCTGACAAGGCAGTAAATGAGTTTCAGATTGGAAGGTTCAGCTTAGTATCTCCACTACTAGTTAGAGGTTAATGATATGGAATGACTATACAATGTATTTCCTGTTTTTACAAGTATTTTATACTAAAAGAATGGTGCATATATCTCACAATATACTTCAGTTAGGCTGCTCATCACCAAAAGACTGACTGCCACATATGTGGAAGAACTTGCAGAAATATCTACTGCTTGGGGACTACAATGTGAAAATGTATTGAGCAGCAACCAAGTAAGGACAGTATTTACTATCAAAGTGGTACTGGCTTGTGTTTGTAATGATGTCCTGAAGAAGATCTGTTCACTTCTACTGAAAAACAGGCTGGCCAAATAACCTGTCCCTATTCTGGCATTTGTGCCATGTGACAACGATGTGACTGACCCGTGAGAAGGCAGCACGCCATCCCAACAGATAGGAATGAATGCAACTAGCCAAGGATATTTTCATTCTATGTGCAGCAGATGTACATGCCTATTAAAAGTGTTGCACCCAGCTGTGAGAGTCAAAATAGCAGTTTGCTTTGACTTGCTTTTTTAGAGTTGGTAATATATGGCACCACTAACCCAGCTCTGAACTTGATTGATGTGGAGTATCATGAAATACTGTGAGGAGAGGGCAGAGAGTTCTAGGTAGTCTCCTATACTGTCATTATTTAATTCTTGAGGAATTTTAAATTTTTTTTGATAGGCATTATGTCAATAATACTTGACACAGAAGAAGCAGTACAGCTAAGAGCATGCCCTCTATGGCTAACCATCTAATACACAAACGGTACCCACAGAGCCTGTAAAAGTTGAACTTGAAGCACATCACTGACAAAAGTACTTCCCTTCTGGGTGAGAATTAATAGCAGTCATTACTTTAATGATCAAAGCTCACAGAGGACAACAAAGTAGCAGACCATTTCAATCCCGCTATTAACTATATTCTTTAACTAGAGTAATATACCAATAGAATTCAAGCAGTTTTTCTCAGATCATTTTTACTTGACCACAGGGACAAGATTAGTGGCTTTCAGATGGTAGCTTTTTGCTTACACCTAAATTTTAGCTATCTAGAAAATGAAACAGTTAAACATCATTTCAGATGATTTCAGATGCTCATATTCCAACAAATCCACCCCTTTTACACTGTTTCTATTTAAAAGACTTACATTAGTACTGTTGTGAAGTTGCTTTGAAAGAATATGGTGAACTGGGATGAAAAGAGATTCAGTCTAAATTGTGATACTCTACACCAATAAACCTCTGTCTTTAAGCCTAGGGGGATAGTATTTCAGGGAACAGAAGAGAGTGAAAATGTCTTGCCATTTAGATGCAGCCTATAGTGTAGTCAGGATATATAATGCGTTGTCACCCTCTATTCAGAACTTGTGGAAAAAGGGAAGTATTTCAGTTCTTTCACAATGCTGTTATTAACCAGCCTGGAAGCAGTCTATAGAACTTTTGCTTCTAGCAGAGTTTTAGTTTCTTATCTTCAGTTACTTATGAATAAAAACTTCATAACCTGGCTCAAACCTAGTACACAATCAGCACATAAAACATACACTCTGCATCTCTGGGTGGTGCTTCCTCCCCAGGATACCGCCCTTTCCCTATAGGTCTAAATAAGTTCTGTAAGAACATTAAAACCCCTCAATTTACCTAATTCCAGCCATTTTGTAAAAAGTGAGAATCTCAGTTTAATGTGGTTTGTTATCACCTTGTCTAATCCATAAGAGTTACAGCTTCTAAAGCTCATAATAAATACTGTCCCTACACAGTCTTGCATTGTGTCTAACCTTAGAGAAATTTGCTGTTAGCAAAGCTGAAACAGTTTTACTTGCATGCAAGTGTTGATAGTTTGGAACATAATAATAAATTCACTTTTTCATTTTTAAGTGGTCTTCTAGGCCTATGCTTACAAAAATTTCCCCTCTTCCATACTGATTAAGTTCGGTTCTTAGATATGATCTGACAGAAAACTGTTTGTAGTGAAGCCCCTCTCTGAAGCCTAAAAACTCAACCTATGCCAACACAAAACCAGAAATTGTCTTTATCTACTACATCCTATTTCTTGATGGTTCTGATCCTTTCCGGAATTGTTAGACTTTGTGTCAAAACAGATGTATAGCTAATTTCAACTAAAATCCATGTCTTCTTTTTATTATTTCTTCCTACTTGGGGGTTGGGGAGGTTAAAAAGCCAAATGCTTGCCCACATATTAATGAGTTATGAAGCTCTAGATATAATTACTTGTTTCAGATCCCTTTCTGCACATTTATTATTTCTCCCCCCTCACCTATGTGTTATTTTCCTGGTTTGCTTGTGTTGATTTGTTTTTTGTTTTTCAGTCAAATACTTTTAGAGTAGAAATTTTGGGTTTTCATTTTAAGAGATTATGATATGTAGAGTTTTCTTAAAGGTACTAATGATTTACATTGCAGTTGCTGAAACAATGGGGATCCAAACTATGATTTTTTGTTGTAAAAAATAATCCATGCCCTGCAAAACTTATGAACTACATATTTGGGACATACTAAGAGTAGGGTGAAGGAAATACTTTGTCAATTTTAAAGAGGTGTAAAAGAAATAAGAAAAGTGGTTTGTTGTACAATGAGTCTAGCAGCAAAGAGAAAGGGCTCTTTTGTTAGTCCATTGAACACTTCTGACATGTTTCTCTCATTTTCAGCCCTTGTTAAAGGAGTGAATTATTAGGTTGTGTTTTGTAACTGTGTATACCTGTGTAGGCTTGTGTCTACGTCTTTAAGAAAGATTTTAGGCTTATGCATATCAACTATGTGAAAAGATAGTGAGTTGCTATATATTTTGTGAGAATAAATGACTAAATAGAAAAAGGTAATGGCCTCATGTGGATGTGAATGGAATGAGGTAAATTCATCTGTTATCAGGTATCAAAAAATCCGCATAGGAGTATCACTGAAACACAAATCCTTTGGGAAAAGGGCTTCATAAAGTGCCACTGTTTTCAGAACTGACTTGTAATTTAAAATCTTATGATTATTTCTGTCTGAGATCAGGTATGCACACAGACACATTGTCAGGGTGTGAAGTCAATACATAAAATCTAAATTACACTGAAGTCTGGAGGCACTCATGAGAAACAAGTAGCCTTAGGTCAAAGCAGCTTAATTTTTTTGCTCTCATATTTAGACAAGCTTTGTATTTTGGATAGTTGTGGGAGTGTCTGTGACTGCTCTGAGTTATCGTATCTAAAGATATTTTCAGAGAATCTACTGGAGGATGAGAAAACTTTAAAAAATAATAACAAAAGAGAAGTGACTCTTGCTTTAGAGGAACCAAGACAGAACTGCTTGAAGCAAGCATTAAGTGATCCTTATTTTAAAAATATCAATCCTGAGAAAAATGAGATTGAAATTTAATACATTTACTTTAAAAAGTAGCAATAGGAATTATTCTGCAGCTTCAGAATTCTGTACAAGTTCCTAGGTAGCAGTCAAAGCCTTGAAATTGTCCTGCCAATAGTAAGAAGAGTACTACTGCCCTCCAATTGTAGTAGCACTTTTAAAAATTAAAAGCTTCAGTCAAGCTGTTTATTTCAGTGTGGTTTTTAGTGTGTTTGGTTTCAGAGTGTATAGTGCCAAGTACTGTAAGATTGTCTTGTGGCATTTGTAAATATGAATTATAAATTATATTTCCTGTAAGAAAAGGAAGTAGGAAAAAAAACCAGCAAAACCAGATCCAGCTCAAATTCCTTCCTGAATGGAAGTGTTATT
>WUAM01000431.1:94658538-94670418 GCA_024336885.1 Actenoides hombroni | reverse complement strand
TAGATTTCTATCTGCTGTCTTTTACCTGGTAGATGTCTGTATATGGCCTAAGAAGTAAGTAGTAGGAGAAAAGAGTTTAATGAGGTGTATTTACAGCAGCAATCAATTAACCTGTTGCTAGGGCACCATTAGCTGCCCAATCAAAAAATAGTAATCATCTGACTGGAGTCAGCAAGTTATAAAATGGAATTACAAAACATTATCTCCCCTCCCCCCGCCCCCCCCTTTAATTAAAAGTTTTTAAATGTTTATTTTATCAATGCTTTTTTATGAAGGGGGAAACATTTGATAGCAAGGGGTCAAAATGTCAAATATGTTTCACTCTTAGTCTAGGTACTTAATTAACAGAAAGGCTGGCAGCAGGAGCTTGGATTTGTGTTTGGCTAATTTTAGGTTTATCTGTGTTAACCAAAAGGAAGTATAGTGATGCAGAATTTGGAAATATATTACAGAGGACTTCATTTGACCAAAGCAGGTTGTCCTAATGTGGTCTGATCTAGCAATACTTTGAAAACTCTAGGCAGTTTATGGACTGCTAGTTAATTAAAGCTTAGTGAATTTCGAAGTGCGAGTTGTGTGATAATAGATGACCCTGGCTTATATATAGGGATGCAGACTTCATTTCACCCACTTGGAGCTCACTCAGGTATATGAGGCATTGCAGACTTGGCACAAAAATCACAATCTGAAGTTCCAGTATGATTTTTGACTCTGGCAAAGCAGCTGTTACAGGTTGTTTCAGGCTTGTTTGGCTTATTCTGGTGGAGAAGGGCCTGTTTTAAAACAGCTTTCATAGTCTGCTTTGACTTTGAAATATTTAAAGAAATGTTGGAGTAGGAGAACAGAGTTTTTATACTGATCATACTTTCCATTGTTATTCTTTAAACACAGTATTTATGTCATCTTTGGTATTCATAGTCTTCAATATTAATGTAAAAGACTAAAGTCAAATACCATCAAAAAATATCCACCAACTGCCTACCTATTTTGATGGCCATCTGAGACAAAGTATGTCCTTCCTGAACAGTGTTCTCACATGACTTTTATGTACAGGGGATTAAAAAGCCAGGCTAAACTTTGGAAATTTCTTCTAGCCCTACCATTTTGATTCTTGCTTCCATTTCTAGATATGTTGGTGTATTCTAAGGAGCAAGACAGAAGATGGAGGCTTGTTTTTCGTCATTCAATCTTGGAACCACCTGTGGTGTCTGGCACATCAGCAATAATATCTCTAAGAAGACCAGGTATTTAAAGCTATATGCCTGAAACGTTAATGCTTAGTTCACATTTATAAATTAAAATCATTAATTTTGTGGCGATTTCTTGGCAGGAATTAACCACTTTATGTGTGAACCACCAGCCTGAGGCCAGCCTATATGTACCGTGTATACCTTACACACCACATCTGTATTTGGGTTGCTGTAAGTAAATGTGACATAAAACACAAAGTAGCTATATATAATTGTTTTCCAGTGTATATAGATAGATTTCAGAATGAAAAGTAACATGAATATCTACAGGAAGTATCAGAACTGTCTATGCATCCTAATGTTATGAACAGAAAAATTTTTTGCTGTCATACAGATGAAGTCTACAAAATCTATTTATTTGTTCTTTGTGATGGTAGAACTCCATGTCGTGGAAACAGCTGAAAAATATCTTCTCTAAGTGATCATGGGGTTGAGACATACATTGCAGCATCAGTAATGAGTGGTCCTGACCCTATCTTAACTGTGTATCCATCTCTATTCATATCTTACTCCACTCTCATCAAAATAGTGCTACTGAATACAGGTTCCCCAGTGCAGAAACATAACGTGGCATTGCTGCTGGCATAAAAAGAACACATAAGGGCACTGATCTTGTAGCCTCAGCTCTCTTCCTTTGCTGGAGTGGCCTTTTGAATGTGTCTCCTATTTGAAGACAGGCACAAAACAGGGCAGAGAGTGCAGGAGTGGTGCTGTGGCTGTTCACCTCTAGTACATCGCAATGTATGGATTCAGTGCATTGAAGCACTGAGGGAAGAAGGGAACAAATTTGTCACTATGCCAGGGAGGTTTGGACTCTGCATTTCTAAACTGCAACTATATTTCCAAGACACTTTGAATGAAAGCTGAATCACTTATGTATCCAGCTCACAAGCACTGATTCAGAAACTTACACAACATGATGGCAAGTATTTATCAACCAACTTCTGCATCCAGTATAATGTATTTATTACCTTATGCCATTACGGAGTAATTGATGCTTTTAGCTGTATCAGCAAACTCTCAGTTGGCTGCAGAATAAAAATATCAAGGTATCAGTAAATCACACTTTATTTTTTGGTATTATATTAAATCTACAGTTCTGACAGAAGGAATTAAATATAAGTTGTTTTTTTTATTTTATTTTAAAAGTATAGGAGTAGCCACTGAACAAGTTTGTTCCAAGAACAGTACAACTGATGATGGCCTCTTTTTATAGATCTGAATACTTTCCATCCATACTGCAGTAATGCTAAGATTTGTGAGCAAGAGGTAGCACATATGGTAGTTAATCTTGAGCTATGTACATGTTAAATGACTGGCAACTGGGTTCACACTATTTGACCAGCCAGATGATGCCAAACAGTTGTTTGTAATTTCAAACAGTTCTTTTCTCTGTGAAAGCATTAATTTGATCTCTCCCTTCCTATTCATAGAATTTTCATGAGAACTTGTGGGAGCATAATTCTTTTTGGGAATATATTCTGTCTTTGAATTGGTGAGATGGGATGAAAAAATTAGTAGGATGAAGTTTTGAGCTGAAGATGGAAAGACAAACATGATCTCAAAAGACTTACTTTTTGAAACTAGAGAAAAATATGCATTTTCTGGCAGTGTGTTCATGGTTGTCTTGTATCAGTCAGATGATACTGTTGTCTTTTTTAATGGCAGTTATTTTTAGTGGAGAGGTATATACAGTTTAAAAGCTATGAAATGGCCTTATTGGACTTAAATTTTTGAACTCTACAAATTAAATCCCATTTTCTCTAGTGAATTATAGCATATTTGTCATAACTAGAAATAGCTTCAGAAGCCTAAAACCAACAGAGGCATTTTTTTTGACCTTAGTATTTGATAGAGGATTGAAATTATACTTCTGAGTGAAAAGAGAGATAATTGACAGTATTCTTGACTCCCTAAAATTTCATGTGATGTGTAGTTACTAAAATCTCTTGTTCTGCAAAGGGGCTGCTGATAATTTATTTGTGTATTTGGTATTTGAGTAATTTATCTATATTGCTGTGTAAATATGTTGGTTAAATTATGAAATGGCAGAGAAAATCCCAGTGCCTAAAACTTCAGAATAGTCATCTAGAAACAGCATACAAGAAACTATCAGGTTAAAGTTGAGGCATTGTCTACTAATACCTGTCAATTTAAGAACTAAGCTATATATAAACAAAAAAAAAAGTGAGGAAAGACAAGGAAAAAAGGTAGATGTGTTTTCCTTTCTTTTCTTCTGTGGTGAAAATGTGTTACTGAATTGACATGTGAAAATTGTAAACAATTCCAGTGTTGATTGTTAGAAGAAAGTGACAAAAACTTAGAACAAGGTAAGGTACATTCTTTGTGTTATAGCAGTGCCTTGAGGGTCTCCCACATAATTTTTTTCGGTCTTTAATGTCTGTGTGGTTGTGGTTTAACCCCAGCCAGCAATTAAACACCACGCAGCTGCTCACTCGCCACCCCTGTGCAGTGGGATGGGGGAGAAAATCAGGGGGAAAAAACCCCACACTTATGGGTTGATATAAAATAGTATAATAGGTCAGAAATGGAAGGGAAAAATTAGCCACTGACTGATGCTCAGTCAGTCCCCAAGCTGCAGCACCCCTGGCCAATTCCCCCCAGTTTATATACTGGGCATGACATCATATGGTATGGAATATCCCTTTGGCCAGTTTGAGTCATCTGTCCTGGCTTTGTCCCCTCCCAGCCTCTTGTGCACCCCCAGCCTACTTGCTGGCAGGGCAGTATGAGAAGCTCAAAAATCCCTTGAATTAGTGTAAACATTGCTTGGGAACAACTAAAACGTCAGTGTGTTATCAACATTATTCTCATCCTAAATCAAAAACACAGCACTGTACCAGCTACTGGGAAGAAAATTAACTTTATTCCAGCTGAAACCAGGACAAGTGTATAATGAGGCTATGGTCTATGAAGAACCCATATAGGGAATCAAAATATACTGGATATTTTTGAATATGAAGCCATAAAAAAAAAAAACCTCTGAGAAGTGTTTCTAATCCTTAAATGAACACTTAGATGAAAAACTGAGGTAGGCAACTCAACAGTGACAGGGGTGGTGACTGACTTTTAATGCAATTTGTTGCCTTTGCCGTAATGCAGTTCTTCTTAAGCATGATGTTTTTCTCTCTAGCTTTAGTCAGTCTTTACTGTCTGAAAATGTTCTGCTTAGAACTCACCTGAATCTTCATCTGAATTTATTTGCTACTGTTCTCAAAAAATATTATTTAAAAGAAGATGCATTTTTAGTGGAAGCTGCCAAAATTAGTATTGATAATACATTTGCACTTAAGCACCTGTTGTTTAATAGTTCTTCAGATGCGAGTTCTGTCAATTTGTATTTGAATAAATATACTGCAGAATTTGAACTTTTCTGTAAATGCAGAAAAATAAATGAACAGTTACTCATATCTATTTTTCTTGAGTGGCAAAATTTTAGGGTTATATTCAATAGATAAGCATTTAACAATTCTGAAATCAAGCAAAAGAAGTCAGTTGACAGATACTGCTATTTTTTGACATTGATCAGTGACTATAAGTTCTACTGTGAAACTACAGTAAAGAAGAATGAGGGGAAGAATGCGTGATTATAAGAACTAAAAATGGGTTTAAATATAGAAAATCAGTAAAGCTTTACTCAAAAACTTATCATTCCATGATGCTTGTTTTTTCTCTATACAACATTTCTCTTCTTCATTGTATAATCATGTTAAAGTTGCCACCTAGTTTTTAATGAAAAATATATAGCTCTGTGCATTTTCTTTCCCTTCAACATTTCCTGTGAACAGTACCAAAAATGTGAGGTAGGACATTTAATATAATTGCAATGTATTTGAATATTGCATCATAGTTATGTTGCCATGGCAGTATTAAGCATTTCACTATGCTGGCTCATTTATGATTGCTGATGCGTAAAGCTGATACCTTTATGAGTTCATCAGTATGAATAAATTCATCTGTGTATCCCAGGCCAAATACACTTGTATGTTTCACACTTGGCAAGAGAAGTGTCTGACAAACTTTGCCACAGCTGATTATTATCTTGAGCTTTCAGATCATCTAGACTACTGCTCAGTATTGCCTTTGCTGCTGAGGGCACCAAATGTGACCCCCTCCTCCAGAATTTAATCCTCTTCCACAAAAAGAGAAAGCCATACGGTTTCTTGTAAAGTTCCTCCATGTGTTAAAGTCTTCCATTTCACTTAATCCTTGCTTCAGGAAGATTGTAGCACAGCCCATATCTTTGAGGAAAAATAATGACAGCTGTCAGTCTGGATTGAGATGAAGATTTATTCTTGCCAAGGAATAAAATTTTAAAAATGCTTCAGATCTTTTCTAGAATATAATGGCTCTTTTGGGCAGTTGAAGTGCTTCAGTATTTAGTAGCAGATACTGCAGCATGATTTATTCAAACTTGATGTTGGATGAATTCATCCTCATACACAAATAAATTTTCAGTGTTAGCAGGTGTAGTAATGATGGAGTCTAGCAGCTACAGAGCTTCTACACTGAAAATGATAGCAAAGATGCCTGTGGGTTTTTTTTCCCAAATGTACAATCATACTGTTTGCTTTAATGATAGCAGAACATTTACCAGCATACTTTAACAAACTGCAGTCCCCCTTTTTCTGATGGGCACTAACAGGCAGCAAAAAGCCCATTATATGTAATCTAATCTATTTTTAAAAGAAATGTTTTTCTCTGATGGTTAGAAGAAAAGAATTTCAACCAGATTTTTTTTTTAGTAGAGAATTATTTGTAAACTGATTTTTTTTTTTTTTCTTAAATAACTATTAAGCTGAAATGAAATATTCTTGGTAGGGGGAGTATAACCTGGCAAGGGGAGCTGAATTCTAGAAACATTTTGGACAGGTGACATGACAGCTCTTGCATAATCGTGTGTGTTTTACTAAGATTTGTTTGTGGGGGGAATTATAATGGATGCTGTGCAGAAATAGACATTGGTGTGATACACTGATGATTCATTTCCTGAACACAAACACGTGAAGTATGATATATGACCTTCATGCTTCTTAATGGGATACTGAAGGCATATTAATTTCCTGTATCTGTTGGGGCATTTTATTGCAAATTAGTGCTTGAGAGTATGTTAACCATGGTGGACCTATAAGAATTTCTCATAATGGAGGCTGATGGCTTATTGTAAAGCACTGATCATTGATTGCCAAGGCTGCTGGTTTAGGCTATGAACCAAAAGGGAAGAGGAGGAATAAAGGTAATTAAATCATGACTGGAGGCATTTAAGAAGTGCTGGAGAAAAAACAGTCATCTTTATAATCTGCCTGTCAAAAGTGAAGGAGTGCAGTTTCTAGTGTAAAGCCTCGGGATTAAGTAACAGTAATGCAAATGACACAGTATTTTCCCTTGTAGCAATCAAGATTAAAGGGTGTTTGGTATATGTGCTTGATATTTACATTTGTTTATTTTCGTGTTTTAAATTAACAGGAGGAAACACTGACCAGTGAAATTTGCTTGGAATTATGGCACAGGTGCTTTTTGTCCATTATAATTTAGAAATGTTTCTGGTTCATTTAATTTATAAAGCACATTAAAAAGTGCACTACTGAGATGTTTTATTATGAAGTTTGTATGCATGCTTATAAAAAAATATAATTAGACCATCATTAACAAATCCATTGTAGTTAAGTTTGTGTTTATTAAGCAAAAACATAATACAAACCTCCCATGTAACTTAGTGTATGTGTGACTTGAAAGCCTGAGACAGTACAGTTCATGTATCACAAAAATGCTTCCCACTGGGTACATGTGGCTGCATAAAATGCATTTCAGTGGGAGTTTGCATAGAGAACTTAAATGGGTAAGGACACACAAATATTTTTTTTCTTCAGTTAAAGCCCTGCCAGTTCATAGGTGATCTGCCATGGCTCTTGTAGCTGTCCACCACAAGGGGACAGTATACAGACTTCTGTGTCACTTTTGAAATGAATAAATAGCCCCCAAGAAGAGTGCTGCTGAATCATAGTCTGGACAGAACTTTCCAAGTGTTCACCTGCTGGTCTGGCTAGCTGAAGGTTGGTGTAAATTGGGGTTACTGCTGAGGGCGTGTGAAAAAAAGGGATCCTTCTGGATTGGTCAGAACTCTATTACAAAGATCTTTCACTGGTATAAATAGAAATAGGTAAAGCATAAATCAAGTAGCTCTGCCACTGCTAATGACTACTGATATAAAGTGTAAGATTCATTGTTCTAATGAGACTGAAAACCATAAACTTGGAATGACACACAAATCCATTGTATTTAAGTTTGTGTTTATTAAACAAAAACATACTAACACTGCACGCCTATTGAATGGAGTCAAAGAAAGTCCTCTGGAACTCCATTATTCTGAGGGCTGAGTGACTAAATCCAGTTCAGCTCTGAGAAATTAACTCTGCTACACTGATATATCATCATCACTGTGTATTAGTCAATTGTAAACCCTTAGACCTTGTGACAAATAAAGTATTCCGGTAAGTATAGCATTTTAAATTCCAGTTAAATTACATTCTAGTTTTAAAACTCAATTATAATTAAATAAATTATAAAATTCTAACTATTCCAGCAAAGGCTAGATTTTTATGCAGTTGTGTGATTTATGGTATCCTTCTCTGTGTACTTAAAGCAGGGTAAAAGATGCCTAAGATCAACTAGAGTACTCTAAAGATAGCGTGTATTGAAATGAATAGATTTAGAAATAGTTTCCATTTTATCTTATACAATTAGTCTTGTAAAACATATGAAGCTTTCCAAGGCTTAAGAAGTACAAACTAAGGGAGTAAAAGCATGGTACAAGAGAAGCCTGTAAAATCTGACTTGGTTCTCCATGGCTGAAGATATTTGAATTACAAAGAGGAACTCAGGAGTTTGAGGATATGGGATCTGATTACTAGCTGATTTTCTTGCATATAGTTTCTCGCACGAGACTCTGCAAAGCATACTGTATGTAGTTTATCCTTAACACTTACTGAAGTCTCCCCAGGAAAAGCTGTACTCCCTGGGATTCTCAACCTGTTTTTACATAATGAAGTGACTAGGACACTTCATATTCTAACCCATGCTTGAACAAAACCCTTACAGTTTTGTGAATTTCTAGAGTATAGTACGAGCATAAAGTACTGCATTAGAATGCATTGTGAAATACAGTGAAAAGGAAATCCCACTGTAACTGTCTGGAGGTTATATATTTAAACATTTAATATATTTTAAACATTTCATTAGATGGTTGATGTATGAGCAGAACAACAAAGACTGCATTTTGACTATCAAAAGGTGGAAGATGCAAGCTAGCAGCAAAGATGGATTTTATTTTGAGAGGAAGGGAAATCTGTCTTTTGCATATTTGTGAGTATTGTTGGTAAATAATATACTTGTGTGTATGAGGGAGTGACTAGGTCGTTGCTAGCAAGAGCCTCATGTACCTTACTGTAGGGGAAATTAGCTTAACTGAAACTTCAACCAGCTAAAGTCAGCAATCAGTTGAAATAACAGAGCTTGACAGTGACTGAGGTGTTATTTTTCTAGAGGTCTGATAGCTGAGGTATATCTAAATTGCCAGAGAAAAAAGTATTTATAACTGGCAGCCTAAAAACTGTATGTTAGGTTTATTTTCTTTCTGATAACTCTTGTCCAAGGCATTTTAAGGTCAATGTACCTTCTGTGCTGTGCCCCTTGTAGAAATAAGTTCTTTCATTGAATTTCTCATTTGGGGGAGTTATGGGGTAAAGAAAGTGAGTGTGTGTGCATGTGTGTCAAGGCTTTGCCATATTCCTTTGCTTCAGAAAAGTTGAGAATTTCCAAACCACTGTCAAATGCTTTTTTTGCACCTTTACAACTGTTATTTGCATCTGTGTGACTGAGAGTATATAAAACTAATTTCTATATAGCTTTTAAGTTTAAACTGTGTTACTTTGATGCCTCCTTGTGAGTTAGCTACTGAATAGTACTTATCAAATTAATATCTGTAAAGGGTCAGTCATTAAACAAAATGTATTCTTCATTGTGAAGTCTGTTATTTCTCTTTCCCCCTAGATTAAGGGGAAAAAGTTCTGAGACTACAGCTGAGAAAGATGTGACCTTACTGATCTTTGAAGTTTCTTACTTTGCCCTATGCTCCCAAATCTGTCCTATGCATCAAGTGCCCTTCTTATCATCCTAATGCTGCACTTGCTATGTGCTTCCAACATGATGTTTTTATAAAGAAGTGCTAGTCACACCTTTCTTACTGTACTCCCTCCAAAGCAAAGCTCTTCCACATACAGTCCTTTTCATAGTCTATTTGCTTTGCTCCTTGAATGAATTTCTGAGCAGCGATAGAGTGAAATAAACACTGCATGCCTGTGGAATGGAGTCAAAGAAAGTCCTCTGCAACTTCACCAGCTTTTATGAAAGATAAGATAGGTAATTTTTTGTCTTTTTGTTTTTCAGGTTGTTTGCCTTTTTTTTTTTTATGTTCTTTAGTGGTAAAGCTAATGGAGTAATTCTTGATGCAGTTCATCCTTTCATCTTTTAGCGTCATCAAAAAGTCTCCCACTTCTGTGACAGGTTATTCAATCTTTGTCCTTAAACTGCCTACACTCCAGGTATCAACTATTTGAACTGTGATCAATGAAACATTTAAAGAAAAAATTTCCTGTGTATCCTGAAGGACATCCCCATTTTTCATGAAAATTTACAGAGACTTAAAGACTAAGAAATGTAAGTTTAGTAAAAAAATGAATGTGCATAAGCTACCCTATACAGAAGTATCAGAACCAGTAGTATTTTGGCCAGTGGGTTTTTTCAGGCTTTCTCTCTTTAATTCTGAATTGGGAGTGAGCTGGGCCTAATAGCTCATCAATGATCTTGGTCTTTCTATTGCTTCATTAGATCTCTTGCCTTACTGAAATTAATTTAAAGGAAAAAAGGTTATAATTAATTCCTTGTATAGAACAAGATGTTTAATTCATGAAATTTCTTCTAGGTTTGTTCAAATTTAAATTAATATTTTCCCTAGCAAGCTTCTTCTTTCTTACAGGAATACAGAATCATAAAGTACTTCTCAAGTCACTGAATTCACTTGTCAATGAAGAATCTTTAGTAAACTTGTTGAGCTCCCCTGACATTTTGCTCACTCTTGGAAAAACAAACATTTGCTTCCACAGATTGTTACAGAACCCCACTGGTCTCACGCATAGCTATCAACTTCTGATTTTGTCAAGGTTGCTTTTTATATTTTTCTCATGGACAGCTTATACAAAGTTCACCCAAAACATCATTTGTTTTAAATAACATGTTGCCAACCAGTTACTCTTTGCAATAAGAATTAAAATGAATTTGTTCAACTTCACCCATACACATTGGTTTGGAAAAGGAAAAAAAAAAAAAAAGGAAAAAAAAGAAAGAAAGAACTGGAAATTCCCTTTAAGTTAAGCATTCTGGAGTCATTGTTTTCTGAAATTAGTCTCACAGTGATGAACACTTCTTGATGCTGTCCAGAATTTTATGTCTTTGAAAATGCACATTCAGGAAATTGGAGACTTCCTTTAGAGTTTGTTGCTGGTTCTGTGCTGCCCTGATTGAAGGGACCCTTGAAAGGCACAGCAGGGCACACATCCAGGAGCGTGCTGGACTGAGCAGCACTTGCTGACACTCCTGACAGCCATCTGTGCTGAGCAGAGCCCCCTTGCAGGGAGCACAGAAGACAAGAAAAACAGTCTTGGGGGGTGCAGGGGAAATAAGAGAAATAAGTGATACCTGTAAGTGAAATGTTGAACCCACTTGGGAGCGTTAACTTAAAGCAATTAAATACTTAAATATTTTGGGGTTTTTTTTTTTTTTTTTTTACTTTCAATTTCTTATACCTTTTGTTTTTAATGGTTTTTCTGTTTCTCCTAAATCTCTTCAAGGGAATTTAATCACAGATAACATATTCCACAGTAAAAGTGCACTATCATCTTAAATTATGAGATCATTAAAACCCAGGCTGCACTTCTGAACCTTACTTGCTTAGCAGCTTTTTACCTTTTGAAGTTGACAGTGGTTTGTGGATAGTTTGGTGTAAATTTTAGATTTTTAAAATAACTTTACTTGTGCTGAAGATGTGTGTGGAGACCAAAACATAAAAAACACCATCTGTGACCTAAACTGCATCTGTTGGTTGGCCACTAAAAGAGGAGGAAGGTTTTAATTTACTAGCCAGACAGCTTTCTCAATGTTCTTGTCAGGAAATATCTTTAAACTGCAATACAGTTATGACAGCTTGGATAGCAGCATTTAGCTATACTCCAGCAGCTTTTAGATTTTACATGCTATATGCCTAGGCCTGTCACAAAGACCTGTGCCAGACACAACATTTTTAAAATATTTTTTTTTCCTCTTTTTCTTGCACTAGCTGAATGTGAAATCTTCTAGTCACTTGGTATGAATTCTAGAGTTTTTCCCCCAAGGATGTAGACTTTGATGTCACTTGAATATTAATAAAGACTGAACTAATAGTCCTTCATCACTATTTTAAAAAAGTTGAAAAGGAATATTCGTCATGTAATAAATATAGCATCAGCATGTATGTATTGCCAGACAGGTAGGCAATTATTTTATTTTATTTTATTAT
>WUAM01000431.1:94647783-94658438 GCA_024336885.1 Actenoides hombroni | reverse complement strand
AATATAGTATTTTTAATGACAACATCTATTAGCTAATAGATCTTAAAATAATCAGTTAATGAGTAAACAATAGTACTTGCTTACCTTCATGTGGTTCTGTTTGTAACACCCAAATTACAAATGGTTAATTATGTCATTTTTTTATCCAATGGGACAAATTTTAATGGAATAACTAAAGATCTTCAACTGCTGTGTATATATGTATATTTCTCATAAACATTTATTTACATTCCCTTTATATTTGCTCATATGCTTGTACAGAGAATAACACAATTAAGCCATAGTCTGTTTCTGTTTCTCTCAATGTTGCTCTTCCTGCCTTCTGAGAAGTTAAGCTATCAGCAGGACATGAATCTCAACAAGCAATGATTTATCATTGTCCTTCTCTTTTTTTTTCTTTTTCCCTTCCTCTTTTGTTGTTGTTGTTATTGTTGTTTTGATTCCCCCTCTGAATTGCTCTCAATTCATGTGATAACCCCCAGTTCCCTTGGTGGAAAAGACAGTGATGCTGTTTTCTCTTCATGATTTTGTACATCTCAGTCATATAGCCCTTAGTTAACTCTTTGTACCTGAAGGGACCTAGTCTTACCTGTATTGAATCAACTTCACCAACAGTTGTTTTTACCTCACAGTTCATCCTTTATTCAGGCCACTCATTAGTGAACTGAACAACCAGTTACCAATTTTTACCTTTCCTTTTCTGTCTGAGTCATTGTAGATGAATATTTCTTTCTGCGGTACTTCTGGAGCACTTGTAGTTTATGCTTGCTTAAGGCACTATATTTCTGATTTTTTTCAGTATTTTAAGATCTTTGCCAGATGTTTTGCTAGCAGTAGTAATAAGAAAGTCATCAGCTGTGCTTGCAATGCCTACTCAAGTCTATTTTGGAGTAAGTTTAGTAAGATTTGAGCTATACTACTAGAGAAATTCCACTTGTAATGGAAGTCTTTCAGTGAGGAATCAATATCTGAGTTTACTCTGTAAAGAACAGGACAGATATAGTCTATAATTCTCTCCCCTCCACATAGAGTCAGCATTCTGAGTTCCTTCTTACCAACTGCTTCCATGTGTCCTCTTTCCCTTTTTTTTTTTCTTTTTATTACTAAGGCATGTTAATTTATTACTTCAATTACAATAATTCCAGAAAAATAAAATCAAAGCCCAACCATATAATGATTCTGAGATGTCAGAAGGTGAACTGGTGACATCTAATATCTTTGAAGTTTCTGTCACTAGTGAGTTAAAATTAGAAAAAAAAAAAATTCTTCATGCAGAGAAGGTACAAAAAATAAAAAAACACTTCAGAAAAAAAGTACAGTCTTTGAAGAGATACCACGAGGTATTTCTAGCCTTTTATTAAAACTTTTGACATAGTTCTGTAGTAAAAAAGTAGTTGTAGATAGGATGTTTCTATTCACAGTACACTTAAGAATTAAAGCTGCTCTGTGACACTGGTTTTCCTCCTGGTGTTTTATTGTGAGAGCTGAAGACAATTGAGTGCTTGTTTCTAGTACTTGCTCTCCAGATTCACACTGTAATATGTGCATCTTTTCTCAGACTCCCACTGAAGTCATGGGTCTTGTGATTTGCAGTTTAAACTATTCAGATGGCAGCAAGTAGCTGTAAGAAAATGTGCTTATGCAGATAACCTTTGAACAAAATTTTGGAACATATTCCTTGTACTTACGAGGATAAACAGAAAAGATTACAGTCATTGGAAAACTGCATATCTTTAAAGATAAATTTATTTTTATCTAGCTCACATTTTTTAAAAGAGCATGGATATTCACTCATTTTGAAGATGATAGACAAGGTGTTGCTTGTCTTCACTCACCTCAGTTGGCCTTATATCTACGTTTTGCTCTCTTCTACAAAAGGAAGCTCCATATCCTTTCACAAACTGTTTTGGTGTCTATTAAAACTTTTCCCGGGGGAACCCTGTTGTAACTTCTTTCAGGCTCTCCTCAGACCTCTTTTCAGCCTCTTTCTCACATTGTAATATTGCTGTCAACTTTCCTTTTTTAAATTCCAAACAGCTTTCTAAAAAGAAAGTTGCTTAAGCTGGTTTGCCAAGATCTGATTTAACTGTTTATCTCCTTACTTGTATGTTAAGCTTCCATAGTAGATTATTGCCCTTAGATGAACAGATACATATTAAAAACTGGAAAACCAAGTGAATGCAAGAAACACTCTTGATGTCTGACAAATCAACCAGAAGTTGTAACCTGTTAGAGATACCTCAAATCACCATGCCTACAAACAATTACATATTCTCCAGCTCGAGAGGGATTTTCCAACAGCTTGCAATAATTGGTTTTTAGACTTAAAGTTTTATCTGCTCTTGCACCTATTGTATTTATTGGAAAGGTGATGAAGGTTTCTTGCAAGCTTAATTTTAACTCTTAAAGGCACTGAATTTCTTTCTTTCTTTTAATTTTTTTTTGTTAGTTTTTTAATTTAATCTCTTCTTTAGCTTCAACAAAAATACATAAATTAGTTCCTTTATTAGTTAACTTCATTATGTTAGCAGATGACACTGATATATTCATGAATCAAGAGGGCTTTCTAAAACCCTGGAACAATCAATAGCCTATCAGAAAGGAAGCTTTACTTTGATCCTTAGATGCTACTTTAGTCAAATGATAGCAAGGGATCAAATTCAAACTACAGAATTATTTGTATCTGACATCTAGTTTGTGGAAGTGAGGAGCTTTGAATTAAAGCTCTCACAGCCACAACTCTCCACTGGGCATTTTTTACAACTATAATTGAAGATGCCCAAGGTGATTGCTTAATCAGCTTGTTCCCTAGCACGTTAAAATTCACCATGACTTTCACAGTTACCTGACTCACTGGGGGAAATCTGATGTAGGGCTGTCTCACAGAAATACTGCCTGGTTTTAGCACAATCTAGTGTCTTGTTTGATCACATCTGTCAAAATAGTCCTCATCCTTGGAGAGCATGTTAGCATAGGATAAGAGCAGATATTACTTCTTCTCTTTGCCTCTAGGGCTGTTTCTGTTAAGTCAAGCTGAGTATGTGATTCACAGCTTTTAACCTCTGTCCTCCTCAGAGGCTCTGGGACAACACGGAGGCAGTTTCCAGTGTAGCTGATCTGACTTTTCCACCGTCTTCTTTTCCTAGTAAGTGGCTTTAATTGCTTTTACCTACTTCTCAGTCTTCGATACTGGCTGAAACAGGATTCTGATAAACATAGATTGTTCCTCGGATATTTATGCTATCATACATCCCTTTACCCTTAGCAACGGGATTGCATGATGATCTATGCTGTCCTAACATTTGAAGCTACTGTAGGAAATAACTCATTCAGGGATCGTAGTTTTCTGGAAGTTCCCTGAAGACATTCAGCAGATAACCCTAGCAGAATAAGCCTCTTTTTTTCTACAATGTTAGCGCTTTAGTGATGCCCCTAAATTAGTGCATTTGTAGAGCTACTGGTTCCTGTAACAAAAGTTAAATTCATAGGCAGAAGGACCACATACTGTGATAGATGGATTTTTTTAATGTTTTCAAAGTTAAATAATGGATACAAGTCATCTGTTTTACATCCCTCACTACAAATTCATACTCTCTTTTTCACTACTTCTTTTTGGTGGCATGAAAGAATAATTTCAAGTCCCCACTGGTTTTCTAGCTGTCAGTGTCAGTTTATTACAAAACTCTCAGTAGCTCTTCATATCCATCATTCATGTCATCTCTAGTGGTGGCCACACCATATTATTCACTCCTAAATTGTCTTTGATATTTTCTTTGGGTAACTCTTCTTTTAGTGGCCTTTCCTGAGCTTTGTTTATGACTATCATCTGGCAGGGAGCCTGCTCAGGAGGCAGCTCATCTTGCCCATGTAACTTTGGTAGCTTGTTTGCACCCCAGATAGGTGGAGTTTTATTTATTTATTTAAGGTACTTTACTAGGCTCAGCTTCTTGAAGCATTTCATTTGGAGTAAAGGAATAGCCTTGAGGTTGTAAATTAACCTTTATGGCTAATACCTTTAAGGAAACCAATTTCTGCTTTTACATCTGTAGCTAAGGTTACTGTGTCCTTTAGTCTTACACAGTGTGTTATCCTCCTTACCCACCTTGTAATAAGATTTCCCTGTTAAACCACTTCCGTAAGAACATATCGTGAAGAATCTAATAACCTGCCGCTGGTCAGAGGTCTGTTCTGCCATGACCAGGGATAGTAATTTACAAACAATATTCCTGGTAAAGAAAAATAAGTGATTTGTCATTCCTGCCACTAACTCATGTACCAGACTGTATAGGACAGTAAGTCCAGTGTCATTTGCACTTCTTGAGAGAGAGTGGAAATTATTTTTGCTCTCTTGAAACCTTTGTCCCTTACTTTAATTCCTATTTATAAAGTCAAATCATGGATTGGAGTTTTTACCTTTAAATACAACACCAAGTGGCAATCTGGTCTTCCTTTCCCTCCTGTAGGACACACAGATGCACTGTTCCCAGAGACAAACATGGCATCAAAGCAAGACTATAACCTAAAGATATGGGCCATATTATCAATATTTGGTAGCATTTACAGTGTAGTCAAAAACTAGTGACATTAATTCTTAGAGTATGTTTAGAGGCATTGACTGTTTTGGACAAGTTTTACAGGTAAATGTAGGAAACTAAACCACTAGAATGCAGAAAAAAAATTATTATTGAACAGAATGATATATTTAAATGAAAACTTATATTCTGATGATAAGGTTATTATTCTTGAAGCTGGCAAATCTGATACTATAATAGCAAAAAATACACTAATTCCATACCACTTACATGAGTGTCTCTTTGTCTCTGCTGCTCTACATCACCTGGTGATCAAAGATTTCTACAATAAAGATGACCTTTGTGGTGTGCAATAAGTGTCACATCCACAGAGAACCTTAAATAATTCTCTGGCTATGATTTTCTGAAACACTGTAGTTTTTCATCTCAGTAACTGACATACCCATCACTTGGAGACTTTACTCATACAGACTTTCTAAGAAAACTTGGAAATATTTTTAATAGTGTATGAAAACAATCCATAAATCATAGGGATATATTATTATTTACAATTTTCAAATAGATTTGTGTTTGTTTAAAAAAAAATTGAAAACATTGGTTCTATTCTGTCTTAACTGCAAATGAAAGCCTTTCAGAACTCTCTTGATAAAGACCTACAGAGAAATCTATTACCAGTATTATATTCTTTTAAGTTCTTAAAAAAATATAAATTCCAATTAGATATACTATTCAGATTAAAATACATATTCACTTGATTAATTATCAAACTGTTGATTTTTCTAATAGTCATAAGGTTAAAGCTATTCCATGGTATAGTGCGAATTCTTCCAAAGTCTGATTCAGTGGATACTCTTGTTGCCTGTATTGAATTGTACACAGTAGACCAATAAAAGCAATCTGATTGATCTATCTCGTTATGGCTTTGATGGCTTCTAAAGCACTAGCTATAAAATAAGCTAACTGGAAAATCAAAACTTTAGTGACCTCTGAGGACTCTTCATCAGGTAGGTGGGTCTAAATCATGTTATGTTAAATTTAGATAGTACATTCACAACACATTTTATGTAACAAACATTGACTATTTGTGAGTAACCTCCCTCCCCAGTTGAACATGGAGTCCATTAAGGAAAAGTCTCCAAGTGGCTTGGAGCAGTACTTTAACAATTTAGTTAAGTAGTGAGTGTTTGGGTACTAAAATCCTCAGAGATACTACCCACCTGCAAACCCTAGTTTGTCAATATTCCAAGTTTTCCATAAACACATGCTTCCCCTAGCCTCTTATTCTGATCATTTCTCAGTTTCTGTTTTTTATAGTGAGAATCTGCACCTGCAGAGTTAAAAAGACCACCTTGTATAGTCTGACGCCTATGTATGGATTGCTCTGGGAGGAAGAGAACTATCTTCTTGTTTCTGGTCAGAGGAAAATGAATCTATACATTTGCATTACTTCGAGATTCTTCTGTGTATTTAGAAATAACGCTTGTGAATCAGAGCCATAAACTCATATCAAAATCCTTAATAAGAAAGTTAGCTATTTAAGTTTCTTGTGTGTTTATTTTCAAATTATCTGACTATCTCTATGACCAGTTTAGTTGCAAGTGCTTTAAATCAGCACAGAGACTTACTATTCAGTTTCTGCTTTGAGATCAGATGATAAGAGATATTGAGAAAGCCTTAAGATTCTTGCTCAAAACTAAACGTGTAACATTGTTTGTTCCGTTTCTGAATATAACTTTAATATATTTTAACTAGAGGAGCAATTCACAATGTTATTGGGTGCTCTTGATAACTCTGGCTTGATTTGTAATTGAGTTTTTATGTTTTCTGCAGAGTTTCTACTTAGTGAAGTAAGTTTTCTTTAGAAATGTTAAAGCTGATTTAGGATGTCTTAAGTGAAACTATATCACACTAGTTTTAATTTGAAGAAACAAAACACATTGATTAGTTAAAATTCAAGTGCATTGATTCATTCAGTTTAATCTTGTGGTGTTAGATTTTTACAGTGGTAATAGCACTCTTCATCCTTTCTGAGCTATAAATGTATCCCTCTGGCAAATGAAGTCCATCAAACAACTATCAGGAAGGAGAGGGGTGGTAATTTCACTTAAATACTCGCAGAGGATATAGTCAAATTGACATGCTTTTCATAACAGGTAACTTAGTATATATTGCTAGCTTTACACCATTAGAACTTCCTGAATTTATTTTCTCCTGAAAACTTTATAAACAAAAGGTGAATGCTCACATGTTGGGACTTGTCTTAATTTCAAAACCAAGAAGAAGACTGTGGCTTTGAAAATCTGTCTGCAATGGCTCACATCTGGGCCCTAGTAAGCAGCAAGACTCTGAGACATCAGAACTTGGTGGTACATAGTTCCTCTGCACCAGCAAGTCTTTGACCACAGTCGCCCTTCACTCTGTTGCTCTGATCTGATCTGTGGATCTGGCACAGACAGCTCAAATGCTTCCCCCATCAGAACTTGGTGCCCTTCATCTGAATATATGCAGGAGGAGAAAGGGTCACCTTCCTCTCCTAGAAGTCACAAGCCTCCAAGATCCACCATTGCAAGAGTTCCTCTGCCAGCTTAAGCATAGATGGTTTTTCTTTTTCCTGTGCTGTATGTGTCTTGGGCTCTGCACTTCGAATCTCCATAAAGAGCCTGTTATCTCCAGTTTATCAGCACTGGTCCTCCACCTTCTGACACAGAGTCTCAGCTCCCTGCAAGCTATGCTGCTGCTGCCCTCTACCCCAGGCTCAGGAAGAGCACAGGGTACAGGAGAGCCCTGGGACCTGAGTGCTGAATGGCCACATCCTGCTGTTGGGTATGGGTTGAGGCCTCTCCTTGGAGTCAGGGCAGAAGACCTGTGGTGCTACCTTTGTTGTGTCAGCTCTAGCAGTAAAAAGCAGCCCTGAGATGTCAAGTGCAGGCTTAACTGCCTGCTTTCTGCCTGTACAACCTGCTGGTAATTCTCCTGGTTGCCAGCACCTCTCTGGTGTTAGCTGAACAGGAAACTGGATGCAACCTTCCTGTTCCCCCAGTGACATTTTCTAATGAAAACAACTTGCTTCTGGCTCCAGCTACAGTTCACACCCTGTGAATGCTGTGACTGACACCCACTCCCTCTTGCTTTGTGCTTCAAACAGGATGCTATACATGGTCCTAAGAAGTTCCATTGCTCATTTGTTATTTTAAATAACTAGCTCTTTTTCATTTGTCTTTAAATATCATAGGTACACCTAGGAAATAATTTACAAATTTAAAGGCCATGTAATATTGAAGTGTCCCAAGAATATACAGCAGATTTGGTAAAGGATGTGAACTGTCAGATTTACAGCTGTTTTGTTGGTAGGATGTAGGCAGGACTCACAGGAGTACCCTACTTCCTGCTCCCTGCCTCTGTTGTAACAGGTTATTTGAAAAATTAGTAGTTCAAAAGATATGTAACTGTTTCCTACACTTAAAGAATTTCCTTTTTGGATACTCTTCCACTTTTTCCTTTCTTCTTGCCTTTTTTTCTGAAATGAACCCCATCTGACAGGATTTAAGAGTTAAAACATTAGCAAAGGACCATCTCTTTCAAAAGGTAGTGAGTTTCCCCATTTCCTCAACAGGTTTAGAAGGGATGAGCTATTCAATTTTTTCCTATGTTTTCAACAGATGAAGACAATTGAGAGAAGCTGACAATGAATACATTAGAGGAAGTTAATCTGCATTTTACTCCTATTGAGTGTAATGGAAGGAAAAAGTCAGTCTGAAGAAAGCAACATCAAACAGAAGACAGCACATATTTTGCCTCACTAAAATAAGTGAATATGGAAATCATATGTAACAGACTAGTCTGTTGGAATTGACTGAGGAAAGTGCTTCTCTTCAGCCTTGTTTAAAATAAGATTTTTATCGCAAAGAACATAAAAAGTAAACATTGTGGTGCAATTTTTTTAATCCTATTGTTTAATCAAGTCTTTCCCCTATTACCTTCAAAAGAAGCTTGACATTTCAGCATACTCCAGCTTTCCATCTCTAGCAAAAGTCACTATGGTGTTCATGGATACAGGACAAGAACAGACTGAAACTTCCCCTCACGCTTCTGGCAATCCAGGACTTTTTATGCTAGATAGAGTATTTGCATAGACCTTTATAGACCTATTCAAGAGATGGCCTTTGGTGGATACTTGATGGAAATTTCTTCCATAAATTTGTTTACATCCTTAATGAGGACCTTTACTACATTGGGCTGCTAAAATATCCTAAGGTAATGAGTTCCATATTCTATTTGCAGCTTGTATATTTATATCTCTCTCTCTATATATCTATATATAAAAATACTACTTTCTGTTTTAATTCTGCTGCCTTTAAACTGAGTCTCCTATCTTTTGTGTTCTAAGAAACAATGTTTTCCTGGTCATCATCTCCTTCATTTGATACGTATATTTGAGACAAATATGTATCAAAGTGTATATGTGTGTATATCTTTTTTATCCAAACAACTTCAATAATGTTACCTGGTTCAAAAATAAAATAAAAAACAAAACAAAACACTGAATTTCTGCAAGTAGGGCAATTTTATAATTACTGTGATGTGAAATAGCTACCAATTTACTTGTAAAACCTCATCAAATTCAATTTTATCTATGAAAAATAAATGCTGTAATTTGGGAAGGTTTGCTGTTTTTCTCACATCTGTGTGAGATTGAATCTATTGAGTCTGCTTTAACTACAAAACTGATAGTTAACTGCAAGGGATAAGTCCATAATTCTACTTGATTAATAAAAGTCATAAATTTATAGTGTCTCTACTTTAGCTAAATAATGTAAAATTCACTATATTAATGAGAAATATAGAATTAAAATGATTCAATCAATGCATCTGCCCTACACCTCACTTTCCCTATGCATGTGAGACAGAGATAAAATGCAGCTCTACTGGATTCATTAGATTATACTGCTATTCTTCTCCTTGAAAAAGCAAGTTCCACTAGTTGGTGTTTTTTCTTAAACACTACTAAGTCAGTCTGTAGAAGAAACCCTCTGGCACAGGGAAGTATCTTTAGGACATCACAGCTGTGGTCCAATCTGCCTGGTCATGCTCACTTCTGGAGTATTGCTTCACATCTGGCACTTCATTTAAGACCAGCCTTCTTCCAGCCCATATTATATATGCTTTGCAAATTGCCTGTTAAAGGAAAGAAGACTTTTCTACCTAGCTGCAGCTATATAAAGAGACAATGAATGAAGGCAGCAGAGATGGAACTGAGGTTTACCTACTTTACCTGTTGCAGAGCAGACTAAGTCTAAAGACTGCTTGCAACAATAGCTTTGGGAAGAGGAAGTTTCTCCTGCTCAGTTCAATTAGGGTAGTAACTTTAAAGCCCTATGATTATTCAAATGGCAAATTAGCCATTTTTCTGCTGATCAGAGCATTCAAAGAGAAAAGAAATAGTGATAGCTGATGATTTGCATTTAGAATGTGTATAGAAAAAAAGAATTCAATTGCTTGATGGAGATCTGAAAAATTTATAGTGATGTGTTGTTTCATGTCTGTGGTTGACAAAGCATGCATTTGTGAGGTCTTGGAAAGCAACTGCTCTTTTTTTTGGCGTGTAAACCACTGCATAATTTCTGCAGTAAAGAAATGTTCTTCTCTTGAGAGTAATAACATGACTTTTCTGATGTCAGTTTTGGTTCTGTAAAGCTGAAGTTTGAGGAATATGAACTACCACTCTCTATTTTCCCTCTGGTCTTCTCCTTTACTCTAGAATCAAGGAAATGAAGCCTGAAATGTCCTGTGTTTTAAAAGTGCATTCTGGTGATAAGTAGTCTGAGCATGACTCATCAAAGGGACTGTGGATGGGAGACAGTGAGGGAGATAATGAAACTGCAGACTGTATTATTTATTTGAAAGAACAGTATGACAGATGCAGAGCCCATTTAACTCCACAAACCAGAATTCTTGTTTTAGACGGTGAAATTTTATTTTTCATGATTAATTAGGTGAGAGTGAGCTACGTAACAACACTGAATTTGGGGGTTTATTTTTTAAAACCTTTCATAGAATCATAGAATATTAGGGGTTGGAAGGGACCTAGAAAGATCATCTAGTCCAACCCCCCTGCCAGAGCAG
>WUAM01000431.1:94628343-94643046 GCA_024336885.1 Actenoides hombroni | reverse complement strand
TAGATATTTTCCCCGACAAGGGAGCTCTATGTGGTATTCCAGAGAGATATCTTTCTTTCCCTTTTTCTGCTTGTGAAAATAATGATAGAAAGGTATATTTTAGGATCATGAAAGGACTACCACTCATTTATACAGTCATATTACTTTATCCAGATATACTATTTAAATACTAAAATCAAACTATTATTCTTACTATAAAACATCATTTAGCAAATTATCATGATGAAAAGTTCTGGTGAACTCCTGGGTATATTCTTCCCTTCCACAAGAAAGCCTAAGGCAAAAAGCAAGAGGCTTCTAAATTCAAGCAGTTGAGTTTAGAATGTGTTCTTTCTTGAAAACTGGTGTCTTGTGTAATAAAATAATTTGATTTTTTTAATGTTTCTTCCCCCTAATCTTTTTCTGGTAATTTTAATTTTCCTATAAATTTTGCAATAAGAAAAGTAAAATAAACATAGTTGATTATACTGCTATGCAAAATTTACTAGTCTAGGAGAAAAACAATGGAAAATAAAAAGAAGAAAAGTAAATCTGTTGCTCAGCTTCATTCAACAAAGCAGTTACATTGTTTTCTAGTCGTCATTTTTCCCAGGTGTGCTTTTTTTTTGAATTATAAAAAATGTAAACTACAGTTACTTTAAGTATTGAATATTATAAAGGGTAAGGAAAAGAAAAATAAGAATACTACTTTTGTTCAATGTATTGTTGTATGAAAAAGTCTATTGTAGGTGATTTATTATTAGAACATAATGCTGAATTTGTTGTCTTGGACACCACAATTTTAAATAGAGCTTTGTCTTATTTATAAATAAGCAAAACTTTTTCCCACCACACACCATTAAAAGATTTCTGCTTATAATTTGCCTGAAAAAAGAAACAAACTGTAGAAAGGAAATTTACTCTGATTTCCCTTGTCATGTCAACTACAACTATTTACACATAATTATTTTTTGTTCTAGAAATCTAAGCTGTTTTGAGAAGGTAAAATCAGGCTGTACATTGCAATGAAAGTACCATGCCCTAGATACAATGAAGAGAATCGTGCAGACAAACATCTCTGTTGAGCCACCATAAACTAAAGCAGATGGTATGTCCTACTTCATTGGTTCTCTAAGTAAGACTTAAGGTATTAACTTGTTCAAAATCTTTTCTTTTTCTCTAGAAAAGTGTCTGGAAATGGGACCATTGCTGGAAATGTATATAAATTAAGTTAAAGATCAGTTTTAAATGCTAGTTTTAGTTATGGGTTCAGAAGTTTTTGCATCCCTGTTGTAAACTCAGTTTATCGATTTCAAGTGATGATTTCTCAGGGCAAGGTTTTCCCACTCTTAATTTCCACTTCCAGGTACAAAGTTTCCCATTTATACTGTCTCTTATTTTTTCCTTTTGTGCTTGGAGACAAGTTTAAACCATTTCAATTTTTTTCCTAAAAGAAAGTAACAGGCAAAAAGTCTCAGCTAAATAGATATCCTGGAAACGAACCATCAAAATATCATAATAGCTCATAGTTCTTTGCTTCCTTTCACAATCATTAAAAAAACAAAGCCCACGGCTTTCTAGCATCGACAGAAATTAAAAGAGTCTAACCAGCATATGGGATGATCCTGTTTTAAGTCCTTAATGTTATGACTATCTGTGACAGTGGAGTTCTGTCTGTGTATCTGTAAACCATGAAAGCACCGCTAGATGGTGCTCAAGAATACATATAGTCCCTCGGATTTGTAAACCACATGGACTAAAAGACAGAGGATTGTATCCTCTATGATAAATCACGATGCTAAATTTTTTCATAACTTTTAGAGGTTTAGTCTCTGTGGTGAAAGTCTAGAAATTACTATGAAGTTCCTGTGATCCTGGTAGTGGAGGAGTATTAGGTGTTTCAGAACTGCATACAAAATATTCGGTGAGTTTCCAATGCTAACCATGCACATAGAGGTAGAATTGGTGATAGGAAGTGCCTTAAATTCACTCCATTCTGGGGCAAATGTCTTCTCCAGAGAAGGTTGCTCTTATGTTCTTGGTCAGTAAAGGTCCTTTCCACTCTTCCTCACAAGGACTTGGAGCTGTTATTTGTTCAGGCAAGATCTCTTCTTGAAACTATGGGCAAAATACATGGGATTCTCTAGTACAAGGATTATGAGAAATCCAGGAGGAGAAGTCTGATTTACAGCCTTTGTTTCTAGAACTCTTAGTCTTTTAATCTGACATAACAACCACTATTCCATTCCTATAAAGCAACAGAGTCCCTGTCAGCTGAGAGAGATATTTGGATACCCTAAGGCAATGGAAAGTGGGAGGGGTTTTAGTTTTATTATATTGTGTCATCTAATCACTGAGTTAATATATACGCCAATCATCAAGTTTAGAAAGAAAAGAGCAGCACCAGCTTCGTACTGTATGGGGGACTCTACTGATTAGGTTTTCTCTGAGTGCAGCTACCAGATTAAACCACACTGAACCATAAGCAGAAGAGACTCTAGACTGCACATGCTCAAGTAAGAATTTGTGTTGACCAAAACTGACCAATTTTGACTCATGTACTGTTAGGAATATGGCAAGAGTGGCAAGATCAAATCCGAGGTACCGATGGAGCATCAGTCAGAATCTAAGCTCATGTTTTTAGCTGCCTGCTTCTACTGTAGTCCAACCTAGCCACTCAGGCACTGGTTTTGACATTTAATAGATAAAGCTTACTGTGAAGTGTCTATGTTGAACCATTATTTCTACACATTTAGTGAGATTTTCTGGCTATATATAATAAATCACCATAATCAAAACAACTAAAGGAAAACCGTATCTATTATTTTTACTTTTGTCTGTAAAGAGTGGTGGAGGTATTACTCTTCCTTTTGTAGACAGCAATTATTGACTGCCTTTCACTAAGGAAGTACAATTCAGTTCAGCTTCCTCAGAGTAAAACCTTGTTCATTTTCCACATTAAGGAAAAAAAAAAAAAAGGTAGTTTAGAATGGACAATGAACAGCCTCTGAGAGAAAAGTGGCTAAACAAAAGAGACTGTACTGCTCTTTGTTATCCTTCTGGAGAATGTTTCTGTTGTAAGAAAAGGGAAAAGAATGATAAACTTCTTTGATTGATTTTGCAACTAATAAAATAGCACAAAAGCATGCTAATAGATTTCAAATGGAAATGGAGAACTTAATTCAAAATTGACGTAAACATATACAGCTTCCACTGAAGGTATCACTAAATCAAAACTATGACTCTTCACACTACCTTCCAAGTAAAGTCATTACATGGAAAAGCATAAACCATGAGTTATGTGTTACTCACATTTCTATATTACAAACAGGAGTTGCATTACACTATATATTTCTTTATTACTTTATGCTATAGATTTCTCAACGTGGTGATACTATACACTGCACTAAACCTAAATTAGATTTTAGTAGAGCCATAGTACTTCAGGACTGTAAAGCCAGGGAAGATCTAGTGAAATGGCCAATTGAGTGAGACTTGGTCTTATCCGGTTTCCATGTGCCTTACATATTTTCATGCTAAGTTCTGAAAAAATGGTGGTAATGCTTGCCTTAGTCAGTAAAGTGTTGTGAAACCACCCCATAATTTGGAAATGCAAAATATATCAAAATGATCACGACATGAATATGTTAAGTTTGCTGTAAAGTTGCAATGCCATATCCCCAGCAGGAGCAAAGAAAAGTCTTTTTTTCTGTTGTCATAAATTCCAAGTATATTCTGGGTTTTTTCATAATCGTGGTACACAAATCAATATTATTGTTCTACACAATATGCCAAAATGAATAGCAGTAACAGCACCTTTCTATCATTTGTGCTATTTCTTCAGGTCTATTTTCAAGCTCCAGTGCTTCTCAGTATAGAAAGGTGAATAAGATGTCAGTGGGATAGATTTAGTACATTTGGAGTCTGTGTCATTTAAAATATTTGCCAATTCTTGATTAAGCAGATCGTCATGCCTAGGATCTCAAGGTCAGTTGAATTAGGTAAGAATATGAACAAAGTTGTGAAGAGTCTGTTCTTGAAGATAATGTGTAAGCAGCTCAAAAAAATCTTTCAACTGATGCTTAAAAGTTCAAATTTCTCGACGAGTGTGGAAAAGGCTGGATGCAACACAAGCCATTTACTGAATTGAAGCAAGATGAATTAGTTTAAACCAAATGGAACGATATGGAAAAATTGACTCAGCTGTTGAGTAGTAAAGTCGGCAAGCTATTGCAACAGTACAACCATATACTGTGGTCTCTTCAGCTTTTATAAGTTAGGAAAGCCATGTCTGGGTCAGGACTTCACTTTGAGGTTAGAAAGCAGCTGCAGTTGGAAGTAGATTTGGTAACATGGCAAGTACCAGCTTCCTCTGAGTCAGTTCAATATATCATACAATAAAGAAAAGTATGTAATTTGTGGTCAGGTACAGCCTCATCTCTCTCTGTCAGAGAAAGGTGTTAAATTCAGTTCTGGGGAAATTTCATCTCTGGATCATTATTTTGCTCGTTTATGCTACATTTTGCTTACTTAAATTCCTGCTGAGTGCTATAAAATTGTTACTGTATTTTATCCTGAAAGGATAACTACTTCTTTAGCTGTGATTTGAGAATTCTTCATTTGGATACTCATTTACTTAATTAGGGAATGCTGGAATGATAATGCTTAACTTTAAGCTTCCAGAGTTAAAGAACTGCAACCAAGCAGCTATTGTGAGGGCAGTCATGGTAACAGATAATACAGCACAGAGTACTGAATGTTTTTTTCCACATGGTAATGTAGGTTCTATAAATTATAGTCTGTGTGGTTCAACCCTTTATCATTATGATTGGGCATTGTATAATCACTGGAACATACATTAACAGCAAAGCATATAAAAAGAAAGATGTTTAGTCATGAAATACTGTGTTCATTTCATGTAAAACGATGTTCAAGCAGACTAAAATGCCAGTATGCGTGAGATCGATTTATGAATACCAGTGGCTGTAGAAGCAGAAATATAACAAATCAGGAAGCAGCCAGGGAAGTGCTGGCATAAACTGGAATGATATGGGGCCATAATACATGCTTTACGCTTTATTACAATTTTCCAATTAGCTGACTGCTGGAAAACACCCTGGTTTAGTGTGTTAGCGGCACAGTTCGCTGCTGCTGCTGGGTGTTAGAATGCAGAGACAATCACGCCATATTGAGAGTGTTATGGACAAACAGAGCAGAACCACCCATGTAACCTTTTAATAATTAAAATTTTCTGCTTTTCTAAAATGCTTTCCAAGTGTTACATCAGGTTCAGGACACTTTTTGTGTCTTGTGTGCTGAAAAGTGTTAATGGTTTAGATACCATTTATAGAAAATCTTAATTAAAAAAACAACAACTGTGAAAATGACGTTGGTATCTTCCCTTCTTAGTCCTCATATGAGCCTGTAAGGCATCTCTATCTGAATAGCTTAAGGATAATAAATATATTGTGTAAATTAGAAGAAAACAAATCCTTTATAATAGCTGAATATATCTCCAGAATTTACAGAGTGAATCAATGCACTGCTAGAAGTTCTTGGTGAGTCATCTCAGCCAAATCCTTTTCAATCTTTCTCTCTTGCACTAAGGTTTTTGTTTTCCTGCTGTTTTCTGTTCCTCATTTCTAGTATGACTCTGAGAGATACCTCAAGGAAGGTAAAAGCCTCAGGTTGTGTAGATCACCATGGTTTCTATAAAACCATGTACTGACTTACACCAAATAATCATCTGACTCTAGAATTACTAGTAACTCAAGTTGTACCGGAGATAGGAATCAAAACACAGCAGAGGATTTTGTTTACAAAACAAAACACTAGAGGAAAAGAAATAATGATCAAATCCTGTGTCAGATTTCTTCTTTAGGTGACAACAAGAATAGCAACTCTTAATTCAGCTGAGTCAGACCCATTAGATGTCTAAAATAGAATATAAAGGTAGTTTAGGAATTTAACACTCTTCTTTCCAGATATTATCATCCTTGAGTATTACCTAACATAGGAAGTATGTATTGATGTTTTGCTAGAAATCCCTATAGGCTTTTGGGGAATACCTTAGTTACTCAAAAGAGAGAGGGCAGGATTATGTGCTCTCTTCAACCCAAGGAGATACGAACATACATCTCACTCCTTCTGGGACTTGTGATGGACAAGCAGATCAACAGATCAAAGGTGATGGCACAGTCTTTCAACCTCACTGGATTTCTACTCTTTTACAGAAATAGAGGTAGAACTCAGAGAGAAAGTCTAACTAAACTGTCAATGAAAAAAGGTGTCAATGGAAAAAAAATGTTAATACCTGGAAATGCAGATGAGGAACCTCCCCTATTTAGCTCTGTGTTCTAGTCTATAGACTCTGGCATCATATCTCTTGTTTGTTGCTAGCACTAGGGCATAATTTCTCCGTGGGCTAAGCTGGTTTTCTAGAAATTATGAAGAACACCCCCCCCCCCGAATGAAATAGCATCTTTGCACTCTAGAAAGACAATTCTAATAAATATAAATGAAGCAAATGGAGCTTTACACATGCTCTATTTGTATAACACACAAAATTTAAAAAATCATAACAAAGTAAAACTAGTGTCTTATAAATAAAAAGAAAAAAAAAACCACAAAAAAACCCCCCAAACAACCAACAAACCCACCACAAAATAAAGAGAATAAATGAAAAAGAATTAAGGTTGGTGGAAAACCTTTTCCACTACAGCACTTTCCTTGTGTCCTGGGTTCAGTTTGGGTTAATTATCACCAGCAGCTGCTGGCCCAAGCGGTTGGGAGGGGCTGCAGCTGGGAGGGGCCACAGCCACGGTAAACAACTGAACCAAGCAATGGGGTGTTTGATAACATACTGAATCATGCCCCTGTATAAGGGGAGGGCTGGCCTATAGTGGATGTGTCTGTCCTCAACTTGCTTCAGGGTGTAGTTTCAGTGTGGCTGGAGCAGGGAAAGTTGGTATCCTGAACACAGGTAGAGACTTCCTAGTTTCTATTACTTGTTTTGTCTATCATTTCATTAGTACTGTGTTTTCTTTCATTGTGTTATTTTATTGAGTTGTCTTTGTCTTATCTCCTGATGTTTCACTTTTTTTTTTGTCCTTCTAATTTTCCTGCTCATCCCACAGGAGAATGTGGGGGTGGGGGGGGGCGGGAAGTGGTGGGTCAGTGGTGTTTAGCTTCCAGCAGAGGTTAAACCACAACACATTGAAATTGTAATTCAAAGTTTTTTGCCTGAAAAAGCTCATTTCCTGTCCTGTAAGAAAAGTATAGCTCCAAAGCAACAACTGAAAGAGAGGAAGTTATAAGGGTGCAAAAGATACTCTGTTAATATTGCCTAGTTCTGTTAATGTCACTTTATCATTTGGTTATTCAGTATTATCAGATTCTTCCTCAATTCTTCACAGTTAAGTTGTGCTTGTATTAGCTTTTGCTTAAGCATATTTTAAGCTGTAGAGGTTTGATCACTCATTTCTCCTGAACTAAGTCCAAAGCCAAATAACACACTTGTGTCAAAATTAACCACTTCCACCTTTGTATTGTCCTTTAAAATCAATTATGAATCCATGAAATTACTTTCCCTTTGAATTTCATTAATTACATGATAGGCTAGTGTCTTTAAAAAGTCCTTTAGATAAGTCTTTTGGTTATATAAATAAGCAATGTAAATCTAGTAGTTTTATATGCATTTTTGTTTAGTGCTTAAGCAAATCTTTTTCTACAGAATTTATGGGATTCATTCTTGCTGCATCAACATGTATCTATATATTTGCTAACATCAGTCTGTATTACAATTTTTTTCCCTAATTTGACTGGTACAGGTGCCATGTTTATTGGTACAGGTGCCATGTTTATTGATCTGTTGTCGCAGAGGTACCATTTAGAGCCCTGTTTAAAAAAAAGTTACATTTCTTACCTTGGTCCTGAGACCAGTGTAATCAAGAGACTATACAGCAAATTAACTGCCTAGAAATTTCACTGGTTTCTTTAGCACTCTCGGGTGGATCATACCTGAACTTAACCAGAGTTTATACTTCAGTCTTGTCTTCATTTGACTGCAACTTCTGTTGGTTTTTTAAGGAAATTTTCATTTCTAATATGCTCCATTATGCTTGTTTTTAGTTGCTCATATGGCTTCTTACAGGTTTTTTTACTGACATAATATACATCGTTGACATAACTGTAAGAGATTTGAAATAAAGCTAGGGCCCTGTATTTCTACTAATAGTTTACTCTTTAAACAGTGGATGTTCTAAGACTTTCTTGCATCCAATGTGATGCTGAGTTTGAATGTGGTTTTTTGGTCATTATTTCAGAATGTCCCCAAACTGAAAATGTTAAAACAATATCTGTGTGCTTGTGGTGATAAAATTAAAGAATTGTTTCTCCCATTATTGATTTTTCTGACCTATTTTCTCAAGGCCCAGCGAAACACAATCAACAGATCTTTGTCAGATACTGCATCATAACACATTTTAATTATAATAAAACAATACTGAACTAACTAGTGGCAGATCAGAATGATCAATTCTGCATATTTCGTTGTGAAGAAAAGGGGAACCTGTACAACTTAGTGGAGTTTGCTGAAGTCTTATAAATCCTGTTACTCTTTTAATGTATGGGTGAATCCTCCTGTATTCTTACTTATGGTCAGTGCTGAGGATTTTCCACCTAGTTAAATTATGTGATTCTTACACAAGGTTAACTTGTTTTCCCACAGAAGCTTCCTATTTTCTTTGGTAATGTATCCATTCTGTTGACAGTACATCTACCAGTGTATTTTTTTATTAGATAGCATGTTCTTGTGAGGCATACATTCTTAGATAATGAATGTGGTTATCTTTGGAACATCTAGAAGAATATATTTTCTTTATATGTAGGAAAAAATGCAAATAAAAAAGCAGATTTTAAAACATCTTATCTTATTTGTGCTTTTCCAAGTGTGGGTCAGGATAGAATGAACACATTCTTGATCAATAATACAGTTTCATTCTCGAGTGGCCAGACTTCTCAAGATCTCTGGAAAGTCAAGTTACGTAGTATGGTGAGTAGGGCTTGGCTGGACACCAGGAGGCCACCAAGCTTCTCCATCACTCCCCTTCTCAACTGGGCAGGAGAAGGGGAAAAACTGAAAAAAAACCAACCCAAAACCAACAACAAGAACAAATTCTAGTGGGTTGACAAAAAGATGGGGAGATATCACTCACCAGTTATTGTCAGGGGCAAAACAGTCTCAACTTGAAGAAATTAGTTTCATTTATTACCAATCAAGATCAGAGAAGGACAATGAGAAATAAAACCAAAATTTAAACCACCTTTCCCCTGCTCCCTTCTTGGCTCAACTTCACTCCCAATTTCTTTACTTCCTTCACTTGAGTGGTGCAGGGGTATAGGGAACGTGAATTGTGGTCAGTTCATCACACATTGTCACTGCTATATCTTCCTCCTCATGCTCTTCCCCTGATTTAGTGTGGGGTCCCTTCCACAGGAGACAGCCTTTCGTTAATTTCTCCAACGTGAGTGTTTTCCATGAACTGGTGTTCTTCACAACCTGCTCCTATATGGGTTCCTTCCCCAGGGCACAGTCCTTCAGGAACAGGCTGCTTCACTGTGCGTCCTCTAGTCCTACCAGGAACTTGTTCCAGTGTGGGCCCTTCACAGAGGTCACATCCTTCTTGGGACATATCCACCTGCTCTGGTGTTAGGTCAAATATGGGCTGCAGGTGGATATATGCTCCATCATTACCTCCTTCACCACAGGCTGCAGGGGAATCTCTGCTCTGGCACCTGGAGCACCCCTTCCCCTCCATCTTTAATGACCTTGGTGTCTGCAGAGTTGTTTCTCATTCTCACTTTTCTCCTCCAGTTGCTGTTGTGCAGTAGGTTTTTTCCCCTTAAACATGTTATCACAGAGGTACTACCACTGTTGCTGGTTGACTTAGCCTTGGCTAGTGATGGGTCCATCTTGGAGCTGTTTGGCAATGGCTCTATCAGACATAGGGGAAGCTTCTTACAGCTTCTCACAGAGCCATTCCTATAGTTCCTCTGCTACCAAAACCTTGCCATGCAAACCCAATACACATAGAAATAATAAAAGCAAAAAAGTATACACATGTGTATGTGTACAAACCCCTGTCTACAACATATATAAACATGTACAAATATATAACACCCTTCTAACTACTTACTAACTTTACATCTATCAAATTGAAAATGTTACTGGTGGCTATGAAAATTGTTTACTTAAATATATTTGATTCTTTCTAGCCTACAGCATAGGAATTGATATGTTACTACTGCTTCCTAATTAGTTCTGATATGTCATGTGTAGGAAGCCTTTGCTCTGTGAATACTGTTATTTACTTACCTTACTAAATACTGAAGTTTCTGCCATTCCTATATTTCTTGAAATCCCCCTCTGTTATTGTCATTCATGTATTTTTTTCATTATGTTTTTGGTGTTTTATAATTTTTTCTACTTAAATCAAGTTTCTGATTGTTAAAGCATAAGATTATGTTAAATAAATCATAGAATTGTGTAAGTTGGATAAGACCCTTAAGATCATTGAGTTCAACCATAAATGAGATGAAATACTGTTTTTTGATGAGAATTGAAGTAGTAATGAGCCTGGGACAGAGTTCATATGAAAATTGGTCCTTTGCCACTAGGACTGCTGTAAGTCCATCCTAGATAAATATTCTATCCAGTGGACAAACTGTCTTTCTGTTGGGAGCCCAGATTACGATCACATCTGACAGTTTTCTGGTTCCTTTATACACTATTGTCATGTTTTTCCCCCTGCCATGCTCTACCCTTTCATTAGTGTATGGGTTTTCTGGCTCATAGTTCATAAGCAAGTTTCAGTATCATCTGGTTGTCACAGTTTAGGGTCAGGGCAGCCCCTTAGACTTGTAACAGATGCTCTCTGTTAACCCTCCCTTTCTCTTCCCCTTTGGGGAGGGAGGAATAAGGGAGAGAGACTTAGCAATTAGAAAAGGAAACTAGAACAGCTTTCATGAAAATGAAAGTAATAATGAAAATGAAATATATACAAATATATACAAAACCAGTGTACCAAATCCAACTCCCCCCAACGGTAATTACATCGCTGTCACCACTGATGCTGTGGAGCAGGCACCGGGGGAGTCCCAGACTGGCTCCCGCAGCAGATGGGAGCTGTGTTCAGGAGCTGGATTCTGGTACTGGATTCAGGAACACACAGATCAGGATCGAAGGCAGAATGAGCAGAGTTCTCCTTGGATGGTCCGAGGAGGGAACTGAAAGAGGACCTTAGCCAAGCAAGGCTGGCAAAGCAGTCCACGAGGGGAGAAGAGCCACAGACCCATCGGATCCCTCAGCCTTATACTGGATATGACGTACATAGGCTGGAATAGCTCATTAGTCAATTTAGGGTCACCTCTCCTGTCTGCTTCTCCCTGCAGGTGCGGCCTTTTACTTTTCTGCACCCTGCAATGTGGTACACAAGATTCAACGGTGGCCTTGGTCTGCACACCAATCCTTGGTAGTAACTCTAAACATGGGGTGTTATCACTGCTAGAAGCAGACACTGCATGTGAAAACAGACTGCTAGCTTCAGAAAGGGCAGTTAATTAGAAGAACTGAGCTGAAAAGTAAAATCACTGAACAGAATTAGTTCTGTTCTCATTCAAACCAGGACACTGGTGCATGCAAGGACTCAGCCTTGATTTGCTGTCTGTGGCCCTATCTATGCAGGGATGACACAGGGAGAGCTGTGTAAATGGCTCAGCCTTGAGTTGTCCATAAGCCCCAGGCCAAACAGGGCCGTGCTGCACCACACAAAGAACCGAAACATGAGTTGAGCCTTGAAATTCCTCAACAAATGGTATGTCCTGAGTCTCAATTCAAACCACTGTTCTGCTTCCTGAGAAAGTAAGATAAGGAGAGCCTAGAGAGCTTCAGGGGTGGTTTCAGCTGACACCTTTTGTGTCTCCAGATGGCATAATCCAATCGGGCATAGTTTTGCCACAACCACCTGGAGAGTTTCAGCCACAGCCTTGTGTATTCAAACTGTATTATCAGTCACTAAAACAGGGGATAAAAGTGCTAAAGTTTAGTTTAGATTTTGGGAGTTGCCTCTCCAGTGCTCATCTGTATGGAGACCCATCCCCCTTGGTCAGGACATTGGCCAAGGTGACTTTTCTAAGATTGAGAACCTTTACCTGGAATGGTGAGTATTTAGCATGCTGTAAGTTTGTAAACATGGGTGATTAACTAACACCTGTATAATATTTAGCATGCTTTCTAGTATGTTATAGTGTATTCTTGCTTTTAGGTTTTAATAGTGTGTTCTTCCACTGTATCCATAAAAACCTGCATTAGTGGCATATTAGACTTCAAATAGGTGATTTGCTTGGGCTTTACAATTAAACCTGTGAGTTCAAATAAATCATTTGCTTAAACCTTGCAGCCCAGTCTCTTTTTGCCAAAAGTAGGAATGTGGCCGTTTGCTGAAACCAAAGTTGTCTGTCTAAATAGTAGTTCCAGTAAGAATACATTTTTTGGCAAAAAGTGAGACCCCCTCCTATCTTTCTGCCCATTACAAGTAACTCGGTGTGTATTAAACTGAGATAGCTTTAAGCTGTCTCATAGCATCAAGCCAGAGATTTGAACCTACCTGATGACCCAAATCTAGTAAAACAGTATCTATTCTGCTGTACATCTCTCATAAGAACTCCTGCTGGAGATACTTAACTTCAAACATTTTAACATTCAGCCAAATAAATTGAACATTTTTTTTTTTATTTCAGAGGACTTCTGCCAATGTATTTACTACTGAAAGGGATTAGGAGACTTAAATTGTTTTCCTGAAAAGGAGGAAAAAAAGAACAAAAGGCAAAAAAAAAATGCTTATTGTATTTTGGAATCTGCAAAACAAGCCATTGTCTGACGAAACTGTTCCCCGAAGGAGGAATTCCTGTAGCTATAATAGAACAGTGGATAAATGCTCATGAGGGCTAACATCATGACTGAAGCTATTAGTGAGCTTAGACTTAATAAAAAAGTATATACATTTATTTATATATATTATATATATTATATATATATTATTATATAATAATTTATGACTTACTTGGGTATGGAAATCACAGGTGTTTAAATACATATATCCTTTCTCTTTCCAACAACACAATGAACATCCCTGTTATTTGTGATAGATGTATAAAGTTAAATGGTTTTTGGGCTGAGCTGTCTCAAACTTCTTTATGGTTATAGGGAGTTTTTACTATTATTTATCAATTGTTATCCTCCTACATGGTAATGATAATAGTGCCATTTCTATCAGTAATGAAAGTTATTTTTATGCATAATTCAGTTAGAATTTGTTCTATACAAACTTTCTCTGTAGAAACTTTGGCTTAAATTTAGGCCTTCTATTAAATTTGCAAGATATTTATTCTTTGGGGTAAAATGTAATGTCCATTTCAATACAGCATTGATAGGAAGAATGGAAGCATGTGCAAAATTTTGAATGGACTCTCTTCTGTATAACAGTGGTTTCCTCTAGAAAAATATCAAATTGTAAAAATTCTGTTATTGGGGTGAGTCAAACTAATATTAATGCTGATGTCTACCTAAGGACCTCACTTCTGACTGTCCCAAAGGTTGAAATGAGATTTATTCAAAGATGCTTGGTGACAGAAATTGCTGTTGGGCTTAACAGTGCGTTTTGAGAATAGAAGTTTTCTATGTGATGGCAGAACACATATACCTTACTGTAAAATTTTACCATTGTTGCTCTGGGTATTTAAAGGGATCGTGTCCTTACCTCTATGCTGATAATGGTAGTAATGCAGAGTCAAATATATATTATACATAAAAAGATGCTTGCTCATGTTAAAATGTATTGCTTATTACCATGACATAAACCATCAGAATCTTGGAACATGTGATTCAATTCACAAGACAGCATAATTTTATATTAAATACAACCATGAAAATTTGCATGTCAAGTTAGATGAAAATGTCAAAATTGGTAAGAAGGATAGACAGGACCATGCATAGAAGAAACAATTAATTATGACGAATGTTTAGAGTATTTTGTATCTGTTATCAGATAGCCATCCTGTTATCATTTGCAACACTCCTTTTGACTGTTTTAGGGTGGGATTTTTATCAAATGTGAATTTTGGACTAAAATTAGAATTGTGACTATAGTATAATGTATCATATCAAGTGATTGTACACAGTAAACACAGTGTGATTCTATCTTAGTAAAAATCATCATTTAGGAAGGGTAAGTGCTAAAGCATCTACTTTATGTATCCTTATTCATAATAACTTATACCTGGTAAGCTTCAAAAACTATATTGCTCAAAACTTCATTCTGATAAAAAACAATATTCATACAAGTGCAAGGAAATTAAAAAAATATACACTCCGATGCCTTGATATATATAAGTATGTACATTCATACCTATAGTTATACTGAATAGATTCACAATGCAAGTATAAGATAAATTTAATGTATGTAATCTATGTAGAATTACAACCTATAATTTTACATTTCTATTTTAAAAGTAGATGTGTATGTTAAGAATTCCAGAAATAATTTCAAACTGATTTGAAATGTAAATTCATTGCAAAGAAAAAGAGTAGAAATCTGTTTTAACCGCAAAGGCAAATATATTCAAATATATATAAAATGCATATTTATATATTAATGTAATAATTAG
>WUAM01000431.1:94583930-94628243 GCA_024336885.1 Actenoides hombroni | reverse complement strand
AGAATATGTTACCATCAGCAATATATAGATGATATATAATATTTTAAAAAATCTTTAATATCATGTTCAATCAACACAACTGTAAGTTTGGCCTAACTAACATGTACAGGATTGGACATTTCATTTCTTCAGCCACAGACATTTATTAGCTCATAATCTATATTTTAAAATGTATCAATCACAGTTACCACCCTCCCCAAAAAGAATTGTTTCTGAGACAACCATTGTAAAAATAACAGTGATAATAGTAGAACTTCACATTTCATTGACTTTACCTTGTTGATTGTTTCCTTCAGTTTAGTTGCATAAGGGTGTAAAACCAGCACTGAGTTTCTAGCTGATGACTCTCCTGCTTGTGTTTCTTTTCTTGCGTTGCTCTCCTACTGCCATCTGTAAAATTACTTGTCAAACTGTGTCATAAACTATATCAGTAAACCTAGAATAGAAGAGAAAAGCTCTGGAACTTCCAACAGGATGGCAAAATAAAGTTTTCTTCTGATGTTCTGCATTGCTGGTGGATTCCATTAGTCAAGGACAGCCTCATTGGATAAGGACATGTCTTTCTCACAGAGGAATCGCTTAATCCTTCCCAAAGATTAAAATGGTTTGGGTTGTTTTCTCTAGGACAACAACTCATGTCTTAAACAGAAGCTAGGCTTATGTTGCTAGATTTTTAATAATGTAGTAACATTCTGGACTTTGCAAATCACAATATGGAAACACTACCATTTCCGTAAAAGGTTTCTTTAGCTATATATAGATATATCTATATATATATAGAGAAATATATATGTTGTCTTCCTACAAATACCCAGAAAATTTCAAATTTAATTGAAACTCTGTTTCAGTATATCACAGAGATATAAAACTTTTTCCTTTTTTTTTTCAGAAATCTTTCTCTATCCAATTTAGCATGTATAATGCTTGTAAGTTGTATTCAGTGAAAATGAAAAGCTTTACGTCTCTGAGACTCATTACTATGTAAATGAACTAACAAGCATGTGTAGAGCAAAGCATAAGCTATAAAAAGTTAAATGGAATTTAGTTTACCAATATTTTGCAAGTGTTATAACAGCTTGCACAATTAAGTTTGGAACTATGGTGAATTGAATTTGTGTGTGTAATTTTATCTGTTTGATTGACAAAATTTTTCCTTTGTTTAGCTGTAATTACGTTTTTGGATTACTGTCTAGTTGGAGATTTCCATTTACTAGGCATCATGTATCATTGCCATTCTTTATCACATAAGGATATATCCATATGTCCAGTGACTTGGCTGTCAAGGACTGGGAAACAGAGAGGAAGTGCATGAACTTACCAAAATCCAAAATATTGTCCAAGAAATCTAAGTCTGGAGGAAATCACACTTCCCAGCTACCACATTTTGAGGGAAGATTCTTAGATACAGAGAGACACACTCTTTTATCAGGCTGAAGATGGGACTGAAACAGCTTTGTCTGCTTCTGTGGGTGTAGTTCTCTAGATCATGGGCTGATATTGAGTGTACATATAAGAATGTGATCTTGTTTAAATAAACATTTTCATCACCCTGTGGTAAACAGAATATATGTATTGTGTCTGATCTCTCAAGGATTTTAGGCAGTGTAGCAGCTAGAGGGTGATTCCTCATAACAAAATGTGCATGCCTATGTATGACTGAATCATCCAGACTCTCCATTATTTAGTAGAAAAAAAGTACATCTCATCCTAGAGTAGACTTCCGAAGTAGGTTAGATAAACTGTTTTCTAACCTTTCCTATTTTGCTCTTAAAGCAGACAATAACTAGCTTGGATAAAAACATCTATACAGCAGACATCTGAAGTCCAATGAGATTAATTCACACTCATTTCTAGATCTTGTGGAGGATTAGCTATGAGAAATTCTCAGTTGCTCATACTGACACAATACTAAGCATGTGCCAAAGCAGAACTGTAGGGAGCTGACAACTTTAAAGTCAAATAATATTAGGCACCTCTGTGCTCACAGGACTTGCCATGCAAACAAGCAGATATTTTTCATTGCAGTCCATCTAATTTATTCTATGCTTTGTTGTAGGCACCCAAGACATCTTCTAAATATAATTATAAATGTTTTGTGAAGCTTTGGATTATATTTTATATACCATCTCTTATTTCTTATGAAGAAAGAACAGTTTTCTTATGGAAAGTAACTATTACAGTATCAGTAGAACAAACAAGCTAAATAGATTAAGAATTAGCTGATAGATCTCAAAATACATGCTATCTGGGGTCTTTTCATATGCAACCCAAAGATGCATTTGTATATACAACTCACAGGTGTAACAACTTTGACTGACTTGAGGATTGACACAATTTCAAGTGTGGAAAAAAACTCAAACCACGGTGTACAAACTCAAACAAAATATTTGATGGACTGAAATTAGTAAAGATGTTTTAAAAAACAAATCTAAAGTTGCATGCCTAATCATAAGAAATATAAACCACATCTACTGCATTCTGAAAAACAGTGTCTCAGAAAGTGTTCTGATTCATAGTGGGCAAGTAATTCAACAATGGCTCCTGAACAGAAGTTGTAACAAAAATGAATAATATCATATTGGAGGTGTAAATAGACTAGTGAGTGGGGATAGGAACATTTAGCCTTATAGGTGTGTATGATTATAGAATACTGTATAAAACGTTTTATATAGTACTGATGTTTGCCTTTTAAAGTGGACAACAACAGAAATACAGAGGATTTAAAACATTAGACAGCAAGAGATATGAAGAGATCAGTCTGTGTAGCTTACTGAGAATTTTGAGAGTTGATATGATTACACCGTGTAAGTGTGGGGGAGGAAGTTCAATACCAAAGTACCTTCTGGTCTAACAGGAGAAAACATAACAATTTTCCATAGATCATGCCAGACAAAAGTTAAAATGAGGACTATTAATTAAGTCCTCAAACAAACTATCAAAGTAAATGGTGAACTCAGTGTCTCTTGAAGGTTTCAGCTCAAAACTATCAGTCTTGGTAGAAGACGTATTAGTGAAGTGCAAGTTAAAGTGGAGAAATGTAAAGATTTCTGCTATGCCTATTAAGTCAGATTAGATGATCAAAAATATTTCTTCTGGCTTTAAACTCAGGGAATAATTAATCTAATTAAACATACCTGATTCAAGGGATAGTAATACCCAGTTTAAAGTAACAGCTTCCCATCCTGACAAGAATTTGTGTGACCTCCTTGAGTTACTAGGATTCTGTACTGATGTATTTTCAGTGATGATTTACTGTTATTTAATAACCTACATTTTCTGGCATTTCTATCAGGTATGTATCCCTGCAGAGAATTTTAGCAATTCCTCTGATGTTTTAAAAAGCACAACAGTGGTTGCATTTTTACATGAATTTGTTATGGATCTAATTTAATAGGTTTAGACTAGACACTAGGAAAAAATGCTTCATGGGAAGAGTGGTGAGATATTGGAATACGCTGCCCAGGGAGGTGGTTGAGTCGCCATCCCTGGATGTCTTTAAGAATTGCTTAGATGTGGTGTTGGGGGATATGGTCTAGGGGTGAACTTGTAGAGTAGGGTTAATGGTTGGGCATGATGATCCCCAGGGTCTTTTCCAACCTAAATGATTCTGTGATTCTGTAATTTAACATCCTCTAGATACATTTTTACAATAAAACAAAACATTGTTTTATCTAGTTATGTTCTTACATATTAGTCTATTATCAAATCAGCCTCACTTTTATACCAGTTTAAAATATTTAGCTGAATATTAGGAAACACTATCACCATATGTAACACTATAAAGTGTTAGTGACCCCTACTCCCAAAACAAACAAAAAAGTAAAACAATGTGCTCCTGAGTGGCACACATCTAAATTTCTACCCTAGTGACAAGATTCCCTTCATATACTTCATCTCACAACTAGCCTAATCTCTCACAGAAGCTGAGACAACAATCAGCCTTGAGTTGTGTATGGGACTGGAGACCCTTGCAACTAGAGAATGACATCTTTTAGAACTCATAGACCTTTTAAAGGGAATTTCATGGCTTGCAACTATGGCGTTGTGTCACAAGGGGAAAAGAACTCTTGCCAAAAGAAGTTGCTTCTGATACCAAATTCTACAATCCCATATTTTGGAGACTGAGCAAGAGGATGTAGAAGGCCTAGGAAAGATTCCACTATTAAGAACACCCATTGCCCCAACTTCCCTGGTCAAATTATACAACTACCAGATGGAGTCCTTTTATCTTTTGGCATGTTATCATATAAAATGAAAGGGAAACAGTTCAGAGGCAGCTAGATATCAGTAGAGCAAATTGAACAAATGGAAAGTCTGGGAGAACACAGCTAGCAAGGAGACTTTGTATTTTGCAGAAACTTTATACATTTTCAGAGCTTGAAATACCTGCAGTTTTGAGACAAAACGCTTGACAAGGATGCTTGCCATGATGAAATTTGGTAGATGCTTATGGTTCAAAATATGGAGTGAAACTACTGAATTTAGTGCAATGGTGCATTTGTTTGCTTGCACCACTGTACTATACTATATCTGAATAACAGAGAAGTGTATTAAGAATGTGTGTATAACATCTGCAGGGTATGCCAGTACAATTAACAGAAAACATCTAAGACAGCCCTTTATAGATGACTCTGAAAAAGTGGTTGGCATATTTTTTATTGAAACTGTCACTAAATGATGTTTAAAAATTTAGCATGCATAAATATTTAACTAGAGTTCCTGAGGTTTCCCTATCTTGATCCTGAAGAAATATTAGTTACTAAATTGATGAAAAAAGTTCTATAAAAGGACTTATTTAATAAATCCAGAAGTACACATTGTTTCAGGAAAGTCAAACGCCAATACTAATTGCTCTTTACAGTATTTCTCAGACAAAGATTAAAGGCAAACAAATTAAACATTTTCATGCTAATAAGACTTCAAAGCAATTTACAGTTCATCTTAAAACCGGAAATGCTCAGCTTTCTTAGTTAGTCTTTCACCTGAAATTTAACCTACATACTTCAGAAATTTATGTTTACTTCAACAGATGCGAGGAAATACTTTGAAAAGACATTTTCTATCTCAGTTCAAATTCTTACCTCTGGAAAACAGGAAAGCTAGATTGAAAGGTTTAATACTGAGAACAGCAATAGAAGCTCTACTTGATGCCCTGAATGAAGTGAGAAGGTGTGTTCAGGGAAAAATAGACTAATATATCATATTCTAAAGTAAGCATAGTCCTAAAATCTGATAAAATACTTATCTTAAAGATAAGTAGGTTATTTCACATGGTTGTGAAACAGTTTTTTTTTCCCTGCATTTTGAAAATCATGTTAATAGGATTTAGATTAAAAAAATTCAATTAGGACATTTGCAGTGAACTTTACTGTTGCTCAGTAAAATGCATGATGCATCAGTTTTAGTCTGATTTCTAAGAAACACTGTTTAGAAGACACATTTAAAATCTGCATAAGAACTTTAAACTTGACTGTACTATTGTCAGTAGTCTTTATCGGAATAGTTATTCAACAGAACAGCTGTGAATAGATCTCACAATTTCTATGCTTAATATGCAGCATCTTTAAATAGTCAAAGTTTACAGTCGAAGTCTATTTGTGTGTTTACACAAATGTTGAACTTAACAGTAATCATTCTGCTGCTAGTCACATGAAGGACATGTACATCTTGGTTTGTCATTTATGATACTTGAGGCAAAACCTGCCCAATTTAAATATTGACTGTGTTATGGTAACATTGTGATAATTCAGTGTTAAAACATAATAAGCTTCCTTTCCTTTGGTAATATTAATTTATTTTTGCCAGTCAGTTTTGAGGTGGATCAGCTTCCTAAAGGAGCTCACCCACTGGTCTCAAAAATGTGAATATTGGCAGAGGGGATAGGGAGAAACTGAAGAGGCTTAGAGTAGGGAAGGGCAGTGGTATCGCAGTGTGTTGGATAGAGATGACATTAAGCTGAGATGGAATTACACGCTTAATTTCCTGTACTTAATGGAATTCATCTCTGATTCCAACACCCAGCATATGAAGGCAGCCTGATGTTTGCAAAGTGTAGATTATACATGACAATTACTTTTTGTTATTCTAGTATACAGTTCTTTTTCCTAATATTAGGAACATTAGAAGTAGAAGGAATATTGCAACAGTAGAAGCAGTTTTCAGCCCAGTACATCTGTTAGCTGTGAAAAATGGGGAAAGAAGGTATTTTTTATTTTCCTTTACCTCTCATGAGAGTGCATGTTTTTGAGTAGAAAAGTCTCAGCTTCAGTGAAATGCTGAAAGTCCTGGCAGATTGAATACTTCACATCTCAGAAATTACTTCTCTGATGCAAAATAATTATATAATCATTTCTTCAAAAAGAGTGACTTCAATAGTTTGTTGGATATGGGGCCAAGTATAGAAGATAATAATTGTAAGATCTTAATATAGCTTGATAAAGAGCAATTAGCATAGTTACCCTGTACCCTCTGCTTCTTCATGATTAAAGAAATGACCTGTGTATTGATAGAACATAATTGTAATAATTTACATTTTGGTCAATTAAAGTAGGTAATATGATTCAAAAATTTCCTCTTTCTAGCAGAGTGAATGACTCATATGTTATCAGTACAACACTGATTTATTTTGTAATGATAATATGAGCAAATTAGTCCAGTAGGATGAGGTATGGAAGCCCTTGTTTTGCTGTTTTATAGTATTATACAGTACCCAAATATAATGTGTTGTGAGATTAGAGCTTTTTAAGCAGCAAATAGGATAGAATTGTCTACTTTAAGATAAATGAATCTTCCTCACGAGTAACTCAGTCTTCTGGTCTTATTTTACAATTCCAATTCTAAAACTATATATATTTTTAAATATATTGAGAGAGACAATAGTACTGGCACCATTTAGCTTTCAGGGAAGGAATGCATAAAAGTCTTTTTGTTTATTTTGCTTGACCTTACAGCAGATGACCATCTGGATAACTGCTGTGCATGGTGCCAAAAAAGCACTATATAAATAAATAAATAAATGTAATTAAAATGAAAAGCTGCCAAGAGTGTGTAATCACAGGTCTCAGAGTCAAATCTACAGATACAGGTCAAATATTGATTATTAAGAAGCTTATCTTGCATAACTGTCTTGTACTAGGAGGAAGAACACTTCTTACTCACATAAACACTTTACACTCAGTTTTATCTAACTTTTGCCTGATTGGGGGTGGGGTAGGGTAGAGTGTGTGAGTTCCTTTTCTGTCGATGTTACTATTACAGATAGATGATTAAACAGTAATTCAGCTTCTGTTCTCAATTTGCTACTCAAGACAGTTTAATTGTCGTTATTTCAGTTTGAATTGCAAGTGCTTGAAACCATTGAAAACCAGGCTGTAATCCCTCTGAGCCTTGTCTGCTTATCTGGAGGAATACCATAAGGTAAAATAAATGGGGCAGGTTCAGGGACAAGCTGTAGCTTTACAAAGCTCCAGGACACTCTGGGTAAAATGCTGTAAAACTGTAAAATGTACTGAAGTGCATTTTGCTTGCTGGCTTTTGTAATTTCATTTGTTGTATCCAGTTCTTCCTGTTCACCCTTTGCTGGGAATGGAAATAGTATTTGCTTTCCTCTTTGAACACAGATTTTCTTGCAGTTTTTTAAACTGAGTTGGAAAATGCAGTTTTCCAGTAAAAAAATCCTAGTTACTCTCTGATTTTTTTATAAAGAATTCTTAAAAAAATAAAGATAGATCATGTATGAAACAAAATGATCTTTATCTTACTCTCACTATCTGATAACCTTAGAATCACAGAATGCCAGGTTGGAAGGGACCTTGAAGATCATCTGGTCCAAACTTCCTTAGCAAAAGCACAGTCTAGACAAGATGGCCCAGCACCCTGTCCAGTTGAATCTTTAAAGTTTCAAATGTTGGGGAATCCATCACTTACCTGGGGAGATTATTCAGTGACTGATTGTTCTTATTTTGAAAAATCTTCCTCTTGTGTCCAGTCAGAATCTCCCCAGGAGTGCCTTGTACCCATTACTCCATGTCTTTTCCATGTGACAGGAAGTCAGGGAGTCTCCATCTTCTTTTGTAATGACCTTTTAAATGCTGTTTCTGGGAGAGTGTTCTTGAAAAGCTTCCTGCACTCAATAGCTCCTTTGTCCTCCATGGAAGATTCCCATGGAATCTCTTCCAACTGTGATCTGAGTGAGCTGAAGTTCACTCTTCTAAAATCTAAAACCTTTTTCTTCAGTGTGCTCAGCAGGACCCCAAACTCCACAATATTGTGATCACTGCAGCCAAGGCTGTCACTGGCTGAGAGACGTGAGCTGCTGTATTTTCTTCCAACAAATGTCTGGGTAGTTGAAATTACCCATAAGAACCAGGTTATGTTGACCCAAAGCTTGCTTAAGTGCCCCAAATATTGCTTAATTGGCCTACTGTGTCGGTTTGGAGCTCAGTAGCAAATGCGCACCGTAAGATTCCCCTTGGAGACAACCCCTTTGTTCTTGACTCAGAGGCATTTGATAGAGCTTCCACAATCACCATAGCTGACTTCTATACATTCAAGCTTCTTAACATAGAGTGTAACGACAGCTCCTCTTTTTCCCTACCTGTCTTTGTGAAACAGCCGACAGTCATCTGTTTTGATCCTCCAGTCATGTGAGTGAGTTGTCCCACCATGTTTCAGCTATTTCTATGACATCATAACTTTCTCACTGGGCATGGAATTCCAGTTCCTCCTGTTTGTTCCCCAGGCTGTGTGCATTAGTGTATGTACATTTGAGGTGCTTCATCTTCTGGTTCTCATCTTGGAAGGCAGCTAAGGAACAAGAAAACCTGCTGCCAAAGATTCCCTTACTTTTTCTCGACAATTGGATCCCATCCCTCCCTGACAGGCTATAGTCACTGAAGAATGTCCCATTGTCATAAAAGCCAAAACCTTCATGACAGCACCAGCCACGAAGCCAGAAGTTGATTTGCATTATACATCTATTTCTGGCTGCATCCTTTCCTTTAACTGGTAAAATGGAAGAAAACATAACTTGGGCACCAATACTTTTTGCTTGCGCCCACAGGGCTTCGTAGTCTTGATTCTGCCCAGGTTCCAGCTTGTGGTGTCATTTGTGCCCACGTGAAAGGGTAGCAATGGATAGTAAGTCTGTGCTCTTGACAAGTTGTGGCATCCTCTTGGCGACTTCTTGGATCTTAGCCTCTGGAAGGCAGCATACCTCTCGTGACTCCCTGTCAGATTTGGCAGATGGACTCCTTTAGTAGCCCATAAGAGAGCCACCCACTATGAGCACACATTTCTTTTTGTGGTATCCACTGTGTGTTTCTGGTACAGTTTCTCCTTGCAGACCTTGCTTGTGAATGTTAACAGCCGTTAAAGTGTCATATCTGGTTTTGATTGCAGTGCTGGAGGGTGGGGACTGAAGCAGAGTGCTGCTTTTGTGTGTCCCGCTTTTCTCTGCCCCTCATAATGTAAGAGAAAAAAAATTCCAAGATTTAAAAATATTTCTAAGACTGTGCATTACGTAATACTTATCAGTTGTCATAAAAATTTCTGCCCCTTCTTCTCCAATTGCAGGCAGCCCACAAATCAAACTTTGATTTGTAACAGTTCTTAAAATCAGATTCCTTTATAAAGTTTTAAGTTGGTCCAAACCGATGCCAAGTGAGATAGCTAGTGTTTCTAGTCACTTTAAGATTCTCGGAATAGATGAAGATTAAAACATTCAAGCTTTAGCTACACATTTGATCCTAGTGGTTTTATTGCTCATAAAATAATATTGCTCACTGATAAAAGAATAAAGGTTTTAAACAGCGTTAAACTAGCTCTTAATCTCCCTTGCTTAAATGTTACATGTTCTCTATTGATTAATGTAACTTTTATTTTGTACTTCAACTTTTCTTCATATGAAAGCTATTTTGAAAATAAGTAGTGAAATCTTAGCTGTTAGAAACAAACCTGCATTTTCCAGAAAACACATGAGTAGAGGAGTACTTTATGAAAATCTTTATCCCTGAAAAGAAAATTCTTTTGGCTCACATGCTTGCAATCATTCCTGATGTTTCTCCAGACGATACCTCAGATTGTTACTACTGACTCTGTATTTTTGATTATTTGGATACCTGTCATGCATAACTGGAGGGTTGTTGTAAAAGAAACCAAAACAACAAAACAACACAGGATTAATCAAAATAGGATTATAACTCTCTGCAACACCTGTTCCAACCAGCTGCCTCTGACTGTTGAGTCTGATTCTCTGAGTCCTCCCAAATCACACAATAAAGTTGCTTTGAAATCAATGGCCAGTCTGTTGATGTTTTGCCAGAACAGATGCTGAATAACAAAACTCTGAAATCTTTGAAATATGCACTCAGACTACTGCAAAAAATAACAGGAAAATCTTGATAATAACCAATAAAGAACCCATTTTAGAAACATGAAAATCCTACTTGTTCTGAGACACTGTAACTGCTATTCTGTCTACCCAGGACTCTGTAGAGAGGGTTATCTTTATAACTGAGTCTTGTTACTACCTGATTTTTTTTTTTCAGTGATTTTTAATTATTTTTTTTCCTGGGGAAAAAAAACCCCAAACCCAACAAACAAAAAAAAACCCAAAAGAAAACAAACAAACAAAACATTTAGTATCAAGAGCTGTGCTTCATATATGTTCAGCAGAAATTGTCCTTCCTGTGGGGAGGGCTGTTCCTGCAACATCTGTGAAGAATACCCTTCAGGCTAATTGTTTTTCTTTCTAGAGGGATGACTCCCATTATTTTTGTATAGTTTTTCTTTTGGCTCTGCAGAGTCCCCATAAATATAAGCTTTGTGTCTGAAGAGTGGCAACAGTGTATCTGGGCAAGAGTGAAGATAAAAAACGGTAGACAATGGAGAGGGCAGGTTGTATAATAGATTCCTCTAAAATCTTTACTCTATGGGAGAAAATTATCTCATTCTTTTTATGTGTCCCCTGTGTCGTCCCAGATAGAATACTCCCTGCTAATTACTTTTTCCTCTCACAAATCCTGAGGTTTCAGTGTTCCTTTCAGAGATGAAATAAAATCCCTAGTATACATGTAGATTTGCCTTGCCATGCTAAAGAAATGGTTAGATACTGCAGAAAAATAGCTAGGCAGATTGATAATTTGCTTCAGATTCTGAAAAGTTCAGATACTGTAGTGATTTGAAGTCCCAATAAAAACTTCAGTTTGTGTCTTGATGCAGAAAGGATCTGGGAGAACCTTCTTAGTCCCTTGTTGAGAAAAATAAACCAGAGTTGCCTGAATTTCCTCTGTACAAGTCAAAAAAAGCAGGAAATTTTAAAGGCACAGTGTAACCATATTCCACATGTCACAGCACGTGTTGTTGTTTTGTTGTTTTTTTTCATGAGAAAGGTTCTGAACTGCATTCTGGAGAATAATTCATCTTACCAGAATGTGAATGTTCTAAATGTAAGATTTATTTAATATCTAAAGCTCTGCTGTCTTGATCTGTGTTTGCGGTTTTCTTACAGCCCAAATTAATGATGCTCAGCCATTCTCCAAACAAGTGTGATGGAGCTCTGTGATATAAGTTGAATGGGTATTTTAATAAAAGTCAAATTTTACTGCATAAAGTTTTGTTTAAGTTGATTAAAACCGTATCAAAATTAGTACATGCAATAAATGATACAAACTATAACATATCTGTATGGTGTATGTGCTCAGTATAGGAAATCCTATGGAAATGCAGTTAATTATGTTGCCAGAGATTTGCAAGATAAATTTTATATCTAATTAAAAGTTCCTTTATAACCTTTCAGTCCCTATTGTAATCACAAATGTGCTAAATCCAAGCAAGCCATTTTCTTTTTGAACTTTTTCAACCTTTTCATTCTAATTGCTTGAGATATACTAATAACAGAACTGAGGGAGCTCTTACATTAGCGTAACAAACAAAGGAAACCAGCTCTAAAGGATTCCACTCTACTGACAAAAAGAAAAAACTTCCAAGCTCAAATTTGGAAGAATATTTAGAAAGGAGGACTAGAAGCTTTTAAGGTCATGAAAAACATTTGTAGCAAAAGTACATATTTCAAACTTTATTTATAGTGAGTAACAGCTGTTTTTGCTGTTCTAATTTACTATGGTAGTTTTTGTTTTGAAACATTTGAAATTAGTGTGTTTAAAAGATGTAAAAAATATTTGTCAATGTAGCATTCTGGAAAGAATGAAAAGTGAAAGAGGACTTGTCAGGTGACCAGGATAAATAAAGATTACTGATATTTTCAAAATCTCAGGGCACATCTAGCCTCTGGCATCCACCATGCAGAAATAACACTGTATGGCCTGACTAAAAGCAGATTTTTTAAAAGTAGAGGCTAGATCTAATATCAGGTAATTCTGATGAAGGTAGCAGAGGGCTAAGCAATACAGCCATGATAAATTCTTCTGGACATCCTTCAATAGATCTTGATGATAAATGTTGTCATTTGCCAATAAATACACCATGCCTGGCCGTACCTTTGCCAAATGTAAAGATATTCAAAATTAGTGAGGTATTAATATCATCCTCTGAGACTTGGAAGAAAGATCTCAGGCACCGTATTGAAATTCTGAGCAGTAGCGATGCACTTCTTATGCAGGAGTCACTTAGCTGTTAAGAGAAATTGCAGCAGGGAGGAAGAAAAGGAAGGTAAACAGATAGCTAGTACCTGATGCTCTGAGCAAATACAGTGTATAACCAGGAGCTTGGCTCTGCAGTGGTAGAGCTGAGGAGGTAGGGAAAGCATTGCTGAGATTTCTGTAGTATGCCAGGGCGCAGTGCTTTGTTACTCTTGTCACGATCTACTCAGGTGAAGTGAGCTGAGAGGAGCAGGTGCAGCAGGGTGATGGGCCAAGCAAGGAGGCTGTGCCTTGAATACATCATAAGGCATCGAGCAGCTGCCTTTGAGAAACAGCCTTTCAATAGGAACTGTGAAAGCATTTCTTTCAGGGGCTGCTCTGCACAGCTGCCCCTGCTCCCATTTTCCTCAGCATAATCAAGAACACCTCTTACTATGTTGATAGTAGAAATGGCTAAAACCCCTTAAAATGTTTCCTGTACATATATGTTCACTGTAAGCCTTTTAAGTGTGTGTAGTCTAGATTGTATCTAACCCATAAAGACTTTTCTTTCTCCTCAGTCTTGTATATCTAGCAGCGTTATAGAGGTTTATTTGCATGATTAACAGTGCCCTGATTTCTCAGAGTTTATGAAAGCTTCTTACCCTACAAAATTAGTAAGGAAGACCAGATTGTCAATCTCCTTTTTCTTAGAATCAAGTTTTATTATGGGTCTCAGTTCAGGGAAATCCCACTGGGCCTACTTAAGCCCCACTGACTTCAAACTCAGCATATACTCAAATGTTTTCTCAAACAGAAGCCAACATTGGCTGTAACGTGACATCTAATTGCTTACTAGCATGAATAAATGGTTCACAATCTGTCCTAAGTGTTTGGTGGTGCTTATTTGACTTTTTACACTTCTTACAGGAAGGCTTAGACAGCTTTCAACATCATGCCCATATAGCTATAACATTCTCCTCAGGTCTCTCTGTTCCTCACAGAGATCAAGGAAACCTGTTTTAAAGAGACTTTGAAAGGTAGAGCTGCAATGACATATCTCCTGATATGAAGCTATGTTTTTCTACCTAATCTCTTATTACTGTAAAAATTGAAAATAGTATACACGTTTTCTCCCCAGCCTATAAAGGTATAATTTTATAGGTTTAACCCCTCATTACTGGATGTGAAATGTTTCATATGAAGGTAATAATTTAGGTGATTTAGTAGTTTTGACTTAATAGTTTATAATGGTTTTTGATTTATAACTTTTTTTAAATGATAGAAACAGATCCTTTTTCATTACAACTGCAATTTATTCAGTGTATTATACACAGTTTTGGGAGCAAAATTTTATTTTCTTTTCTCATTTTGCAAATTAATGCAAGGTTAATAAAGATGTTCACAAATTCCCATTTCTAATTATTTAGTTACCAGTACCATTAATTTCCTGTGAGACTAGTGAGCTAAGAATGCATTGAGGTTTTTTCCATTAAACATTTGTGTTGGTGCTTCTGTAGTCTGAGTAAATTCTATTTGGCATCTGTACAGAATGGTCCTACTCCAAAGTATAAATTATATAGGACTTTGTTTGTCTTTAAGGACCACTTCTCCTTTGTTTTGTTTTTTTCCCTTGTCGCTGTTAACCCTTTCTCATTTGTAGAAGATTAATGAAATACAATGGTATGCTTATAATACCCTGCCTTCATTTTATATTCTTATAGCCTGGGAATGTCTATACAAAGAAGGATTGCAGTATATTGTTTTCCTGATCAGTGTTATCCTAAGTATAATTATTTCATTAAAAGTATGTTTGATAAACCTATGAGGAGGTACAATAAATAGCTCAATTTCCTCTATTAGATGCCTTTTAAGGATTCTGTGAATGAATCCATAGATAAGAAACACTTTGAAAAAAGCCTTTTTTGTAGTTCTTTAATATTTCTGCTTCTGATCAAAACTCAAAACAGTTAGACACAAAAGAGAATTAATAGAAAAGCAACAGAAACTCCCCTTTGAGTCCATTTGGCCATTTTTGTGGTTGATTAGGTTACACACACACACAGAGTTAAATATGTCATCTATGGCACATTATATAAGAAAGTTTGAAACATCAGGGTGATGTGTGCAATGAGCCAGTCAAAAATTTAGCTTACCACCAAAGCAGCATTCTCTGCTTGGGCTCAGGTTTTCTACATGATAACACTCAAAGCTTCCACTGTTGTTTTTGAAATATATTTGTACAAAACCTTTAAAAAAACCTGAGCAGCTCTTTGACTGAAAGATTAACAGAGCTAGGATTTCCATTAACCCCCTTCATATTAATGATGGTTTTTGCACGCATTCAAGTGACACAGAAACAGATCAGAAAGTATGAATGGCTGCTGGCACTTTCTCTTTATGCTTTGTCTGTCTGTTGGCAAGAGTATTTGGGGAGGTGTTTCACAGAAGGGCTAGCATGACTGAAAATGTATCTGCTTCCAACACTAATGTTTTGCCTCTTAAAATACTTCCTTTCTTCCTAAATATTTTGCTATTCATATACTTAGATTGTCACAGCTACAAAGCCTCTGTGTCTTTAGGTATCTGTTAATTCCCTTTGACTTCTGTGAGAAAACCATCAAATTAGTGCATAAAGTGCTTTTGAAAATTTCTTATTATTTTATGACCTGACTTCTCATGGAAACTATGCTTAGACAAGTTCATTTTTCCCATAGATGAATCCTTTCCTTTTGAACTTATTATTTCCTTCAATTTTTCATAGGGTGATTATGGAGTCAAAGGTAATTATGTTCTTAATTTTTGGCACTATGTGGCCAAGCAGATTGGGTAGACTATGTCAGTTCCCTGTCTAAAGAAAAGTTTTCAGACACTGTGGAAAAAGTAGCACAGATACCAGGAAAAAATATCTTCTATCAGACCTAGTTCTTTGAATATCAAATTCTGTAAAAGTCAAGATCCTGATCCATGTAAATCCATGTTTCTTTAGTTCTAGAGCTGATGGAACAGTTTTATTTGCTTTTTCAAGTAGATATGTTGTACAAGGGTGACTCAAATATTTTTCCTCCACCGCTATAACTGAAGTCATAGTGGCACTCAGGAACTACTGAAAGAGCAGACGAAAAAATGGTCTTCAGAAGCAAACAAATAAGTAAAAATGATGAGACCTTTGGAAATAAGTCCTCACTGCTTATGGATTCAGAACATATCCAAACTCTGACTATTTGTTGATTTTATAAAATTTTACATCGGTTCAAAATGGCATTACACTAATTATCTTTAATCAGTACTCCAGCTTTAGTTCTGTCATTTGGCATGTAAATATCATTAATCTTGTCATCAATTTAACACTTTTTTTCTTCAGCTATAGAAGGTCACAACTTCAACTAAAATTGAATCCAATCTTGATTTGAAAGTCTAATATTTAATGTGTATAGAAAAGATGTTAGACAAAGATCTCTAGTCTTTTGCTTTTACTTTACACCATTTTGACTTTGGAAACCTGAAACTATTGCTTCTAAATTTCTTGAAGGAAGTCTTTCTAAGAAGGTGTTTAACATGGCTGTTAGTTTGGCTCCATGCAAACGCTGCAACAACTATGACTTCATTTCAACACACACTGAAGAAAAAGGTGTTTTCCCCTACATCTTTTCTGCTGTCAACAGTTATGAGTCAGCTATCACCTGGAAAGTAGAAAATGCTCTCCTTACTCTGCCTGAGGAAGCTTTATGACCAGTCAACCAAGAAAACACCCTAATACCCACAAAGTTAGGAAAGGAAACGGTGGCAAGAAAAAGATCTGCAGCAGTGTTATTGTGTCCAATACAGTTCAGGAGTCACTGTGTCAGTTAATCTTTGGTATGTTGCTTTCTTATCGCATTTGCTTGATTCTACAGCAAAAAATAATTACAGTATTTGAAGAAATGAAAGAGTAATCAATTTGTTGCTCCATCTTTGCCAAAGTATAAAGTGAATTAAATTACATTGCCGTATCTAATATTAAACTGACATTACATTTGATCTTCGCTAAAAGGCCAAATAGAATAAGATGCTTGTAGTGAAATTTCAATGAAAGAAATGTATTATTTTCATTTTATTAAAATTAATTTTATTCCTTCTGTCTTTATGTAGAAATATGTATCTATGCAACAGTGAGCACAACTGCAACTAATATTTGTGTGACCTTCAGTATTATGGTAATTTATTTAAATGTTCTTTGTTAATTAAGAATATTTCACATAAAAAGCAACTAAATTACTTTTACCAATTAATTATATCTTTGAAATTATTGGAGTGATCAATTATCATAATCAACAAGCATTATGGAAATAAAATAACAAATGACTCTGGTCTGGTTTAGCCTTGTTTTTCATTTCTCATTGAAAGGAGTAAGTATTTTCAAATGCAAACCCATTTATATGTTGTTCAGTTCTACATAAGCAAGTAAGAGAATCTTCATTAACAAGGAAATTTATATTTTGTAAAGTCATGCTCATTCAAAATTTCAGAAGGCATGTGGGATTTGGCAAATGTTCACCTTTACAACTGTGAAAGAACTCTCCAAGGTTACTATGAACTCAAATAACTCAAATGCAAAGCCTCTTGAATGAAGCTTCTTAATTTTTTTTTGCCTCAAACAAGAAAAACAAACACGCTGAAAGAATTTAAAAGAGTAAATAAATCACTATTCAATATGTTCTTTGAAAGCATGCAACTGCTGCAGACTAAAGATGATAATACATGACCAAGAGATGAAAATGGCAAATATTGTGTTGCCTTGAGGTATTCAGTAATTGCCAGAAATTAGGCAAACTTTTTGGGTAGTTCCTAATATAATATTTACACTAGAAAATACAGATTCTTCAAAATCAAGTTTTGAAGGAATTTAACATTCTTGACTGAATTTTTACTGCCAATCATTTTCAACAGCGGATTTTTGAGAAAAGAGCAAGTTATATTCAGCTGGTATAGAAAAAAATGTAGTTACTTTTTGTTATTGTCCATGCTCTTACAGTCATGGAGCACATCCTGACAGAAGAGATAAGGGAACGACTGTTCAGTAATGTACAACTACTACATACCTGGTTAGAGATATGTAAATGGGCTTGAGATCTGGAACTTGTGGTTAGTCTCATGCAAAACCTGACCCTGAGGTAACCATCTCTTCTAGATAGCATGGGGTGGGAAAGCAGAGTATTATTTTCTACGAAAAACTGCGAGAGTTTTATTCTGATGAAGTTACCGTTATGAACACAGAAAACTTTACAGTAATAGAAAATTCTTTCATGACCAGTTCTGAAATGATTCACTTTGTGCTACAAAACAAAACAGTATACAGAAACTGTGTGCTGTAACTGTCTGTAAAGCATCTAAAACGTACAAGATTTTAATCTTTGGGTGGCTTGTTCATCCTTCTTCCTCCCTTTGTCCATTTTTCCCTCTCTTCTTTTCTCTTTCTTCATTTCGCTTTCCTTTTTTTTTTTCCCTTCTGCAATAATTTAGTTCTTATCATCACGGAAAACTCAAAATTTAACACAGACCAGAGATTCTCTCACTGTCTTTTTTTTTATTTTATATTGCTAGTCAGTGTTATTTCTGAGTGATTTCCAGATGAAACTGGCAGTCTAAACATGCTCCCTCTGGGGAATTAAGACTTTCTAATGGGAAATGTATGGCAGATGTTCTATTTGTACTTGGAAAGTGTACATGCTAATGGAGATTACAAAGACGATACTCATACTGGTAAAGTTATGTAATATACTTGAGTTTTTCAAGTATATGTGGAGTGACACATTTAAAAAAAACAATATGAAACCGAGTTTTCTCAGTATTTTCAGTGTATTTTTACAGATAATTTTCCTTTTGAGAAGTTGTAATGTAGAATTTATAACTCAGAATTTAACAGACATCCAAGTCCCACTATAAGGCATAAGTACTGCTGTATTTATAGTTAGATAATAAAAAAACAGAGCTTGGCATAACCATGGATGACAAAATTAAACACATTTTTCAGACATCTGCAAAATACTAAAACATTTAATTGGCAAGAATTTTAAAATCATAAAGATGGTTGCAAAGAGTGGACAGTGAGCATATGACATTGCAGTTATCTTATAGTTTAGAGGTTCTAATCAGCAATTATAGATTAATCTTTTTATTAAATAAGTAAAATCTTCTTTAAGCAATATCACCAATGAAATGGCTGCTTCACCCTCAGCTTGATCCTTGAAATGAAATACTATGGCTCAAATCCCTTTTTCTTTAAACATAGATTTCTATGGGTAATCGATGATGGTTGAATGACTTGATCATGCCCTCTGTACTGTGACTATTCCTTGTGTTAGAGATGAGGGACAGGGAACTGTTACATTTTGGCAGCTCTATGTCACCCCAATTTTCTCCTATTCAAGGAAATGCCCTGGCTGGACATTTTAGCTGACTTCTAACCTCATTTGCATCAACACAAAAAATAGCAGTGATTCTGTCCCCAGAGCCTTTTTCTGCTTCAGAAAGAAAATGAAACAGCGTGACTGAACCTGGAAGGTGAAACAAGCAGCTCTGTCTGAATAAAAAAGGAGAGAAAGGGAAGAGAAAGTGACTGAAGCAAAAGCATGTTTTCTTATTTGCGTTTTGCAGTTTTCCTCCAGCAGACCACAGCCCTCTGAGCCTGCACTCAGAAAAATAGCCTGTGTGTGATGTGTGCTACAAAAGGCTCAGCAAAGGCTTCCACTGTTCTGAGACAGAAGTCTAGCATTTTAATTTAAGTAACTACTTTTCAACTGAAAGGAGGGCCAGGGCATGCAGACACTTCTGTGGTTCTGTGATATTCTTTGGTGATGGTTATTTTTAATATATTTTTATATTTTTAATATCTTACACATATTAAATCTTGATTTAGGTATGGATTTGATATTTTATGTTCATTGTTATTTTATTTTTTCTTTTAGTTACCTGGTTTTTTATTCATGTTTATATTTACTTCTTTCTTTGTATAAAAACAAACATACCCTTATCTGATCTCAATCAGAAATGACAACATTCAAGTACTAATGGAAAGGTTACTCTTCCATGTGATGTCATCCTGCATACAGTAGAGCTTTCCTTCTGAAGCTAGAGACACTCAGAATCTCAACAGATCATTCAAAAAAGTTTAACTGAGTGTACAAAAAGCAGAAATGAAAAAATGGCATATTACTAGATCTTTGTTATTTTAGAATAAAAGTAATAATAAAATGAGCAAAAAAGTAATATCTGTCCAATACATTTATTCTTGTTCTTTCTATCTGCTGACTGAAAGTTACATAGAAAACTTCATATCTTTAGAAAATATTTTTTTTTTTTTCAAACTGAATAGATGGACTTTATAACTTTATTTTTGGGAGATTATTACTAGTTTCAGAATCCCTGATCTATTTGCAGGACCAATGTAAAATGTAACCCAGCTGCAGCCATTCATCAGCCTTCGCTGTGATGACCAAGATGACACCAGGGTCATATCATTGCAAAAGAGCTGAGTTTGTCAGCTACCTGTGCTCTTCATCTCAATATACCAATTACATAACTTTTTAGAAGGGGTAAAGGACATACTAGCTTTTATTTTCAGTTCCAGTTTACTCTGATATTTAATACCCAACTTCTATTAGAAGGATTCAAAGACTGGACTTTCACCAGGACTGCTGCTGCCTCCATGTATAATGCATGCTACTACTTCTTTAACCCATGTAATGTCTCAAGCAGCTCTTCTGCTTTTAACAAGTTTCTTCTGTAAAGGAGGGGAAAAAACCAAATTGCCCTTGGAATGGTGCAAATAATAAAATCTGGCTTCCTTGAAGGCTTTTTCAGGATGCCAAGTCTATGTTTGAGTAATGATGCCTCTTAAGAGGTGCTTCATGCTAGTATGAGAACATCCCAACAAGAAATCTGTGGTTGTTATAGCTCAAGCATGTTACAGATATTTGGAATAAAGAAACAGTCAAGATTTTCTGTAGTCCTTCAACAAAACTGCTAAAAGCAAGTTACATTTCAGCAAAAGTGAAATCAAAACAAATTTTAAAAAGGCAGAGAGGAGAGAAGTGAACACAGTGGTGTCCACATTTAGCCCATATCCAGGGCTAAACTATAGCAACTCTTCTATCATTCAATAACCCATCACCAGCCAAGAAGGGGGATTGGGAAAAGTAGAGGAGACTCTAAGAGATTTAATGAAACAGCAAAACCACTATTAACACTAATGCCAATATAAAGTATACAAACTTATATTCAACCCAGTGAATGTACAGTACTCATAATAAACAGGAAAGCAGTCCTCAGGAGCAGAATGGTAAGTGAGCCCCTCCAGGGATGGAAACAAGCAGGAAGAGAACTCCTGCTCTCAGCAAACTTCCCCCTTTATAATGTGATGTTTATGGTATGGCTGTTAAGCCAGCTTGGGTCTGCTGCCCTGGCTAAATCCAAACTGCTAATGGCCTGCAGATCATGGCTGGCCTAGGATTCTATTCCAGTGAAACCAGGACAAGCAGTTACTAAAAGATCATTAGTATTTTTAAGGGATGACTTCTAATTTAGGATTGTTACCTACCTTTGGAGCTGCCTGCTTCACTCCACAGTGTTCCTCATTCTAACTGCACCTGAGATAGGCTGTAGTGGTGATAGACCTCGGAGATGTAAATACCTTCCTTTATGGGTTGGGTTTTCCCCACCCCCCCGTCTAATTTTAAAGACTGAGGAGGTCTGTGTAATTAGGTCAAGTACCTTAACTAAGCTTTTGCAAACTTTTGCACATTGAATATGTGAATGTAACAAGGTCTACTCAAGTGTAGGTTATATTTTCTTCATCTCCTCAGTTCTTTTGTCTTCTCATCAGACACTGACATTTCTGTGCTTTCTCTATTCTAATCTATTCTATGAATACCACAATCTAGATTTTACATTTATTGATAACACTTCTATTTTACATTAAGACTGGATCTAAATCAATAGATTCACATAATCAAGATAAACTGAAAACATCTCTGAGCTTGAATGTACTTTTGACTAGGCTGGCTAGTCAAGAGTAGAAAGAAAAAAAAAAGAGAGAAGAAAAGACCTAAGCATAAAGGAATTTTGCAATGTTCTTGTCTTCTCAATCCTGCTAAAAAACCCCATAGTCGTTGAAAATCAGTTGAATTACCATTAGTACTTAGAATTTTCCTTCTGTTATGCAGTTGGAGATGAATTTGAACCTCCAAGTGTAGTCACTACAATTTCTCTTCCTGTAAAGCACAGAGACAGTTCAGATAATTAAATGTTGTTTATTAATGTTTATTCCTTTGAAACATATGTTTGAAATTGTCTCCCTCCCCTCTGATCCTGCTGGCCTTGTTAAAGGCCTAAATCCATGGCTTGTTTCTCCTAATATCACATTGCAGAAGTTTTTGAGATTAATTTCACATAGATAAATTGGGAATAACTTTCCTGAAATAATGATACTAAAATTTGCATGAAAGACATTTGAGTGAATGCGACTTCTTTATGTCCAAATTTCCTGGCTCTACATGGCAAAATATACACATTCATGATACAATTAGCTAACACAGTATAATGCATAAATTATTATTTTCTGTGAAGAATGTGAGGAAAACCTACATTTAAAGAAACCACAAGGGAAAGTTGTCAAGATAAAGTGTAAAGAGTACTTTTGTATGATGGTTCTTTTATCTCTGCTCAGACAACGTATCTTGGGGAGAGAAAAAAAAGGGCTAAGCTGATGTTCTTCTCAAGAGCCTACATAAGAATACCAGTAAAATAACTTGAAGCAGAAAACCAGAAAAGAACTTAGAGCTGTTAAGTAAAACCACAGCATTTTTTGAGATCTGATTCAAGTTATACTAAGCTTTTTCCACTGACCTAACTGGAATTTGGCTGACTGTTTCTACAATACTCGGTATTTTTATTGTCTGTCATTGATATCATACCAAATATTATCTTAGTATGACTTAATATTCACTTTGGTATCTGCTATTGCTATGTCTATAAAATATTACTTTATTTATCTGCTGATTTTACCAGTATTTTTTTTTTCTATAAATTCTGTAACCTAGTGTTGTTGGAACAAAAAATATCTCATTAATGGATCCTAAACAATATGTGCAACTGGGGTGTAAATACTGTATAGCATCTGAATTCTCACAGAATGTCATGTGCCACAAAAGTGCCTCATATTTCCTAAGTGCAGAGATTTCTATGGCTAGGTTCTTCTGAAGCGCATTGCCTAAAATTTACACTTTGAAATACAGCACATGGATAATGAAAAGTCAGGCTTAATGTAGCTGTATGAATTGCCATCAAGTACATTCTCTTCAGTATTTCTCATAATCTCAGGAAAATGCACACTTGTGTTCCTAGATTTTCTGTATGCTACACAATGAGAATTCTTGTTTGTCTCCTGACCAGCAGTAATGAGCTTGACTAGCATGCTAGGTGCATGTTTTCATGACATATCACAATAATATACATATTTTCAAAGCAAGACCTTCAAGTAAGCATCTCAGATGAACATGAACAGAAAATGACCAAGTATACAACTCTCTTATGTTTGTTTAGCTCCTGGTACTTTGTGGATAATGGCTTTAGCCAAAACAAATAGCAAATAATAACGGCACTGAACATTCTGCTTATCTTATACTATTCCCTGCATAATGTTAGATAATGGAGTGATTAATTCTTTTTATTATGCCCATTTTCTCAACAAGTGGTGAATTAAAAAGATAATTGTAAAGGTTAGTGTTGTCAGCTTGGTAGAATGCACTTCATCTTACATCTTATGATGGTGTACAATATAATAATTACTGTCTTTATCTTAGAAGTTAGTTATAGATATGTCAGCTGAAGGGGAAAGGAAACTGCAGCAGTGGTGAATGGAAGGCTTTTAACTGGGGGACTCATTTGGCAACCAAATGTCCTATGTCTGATCCATATCAGAATTCCCTTTAGTTACCCACTGGAATAGTGGTAACCAACATAAGGAGTTTTCAACTGGAGTAATTGTAAACTACAACAGTTTTGAACTTACCCTAAGTCAGAAATGCCCTTTCTGATGCCGTTGTCACTCTTGACAGAGACAGCTGGCATATACCTAGGATTACTTTTATAAGCTCTTCCCTAGTTTTCTATTACAATGGAACATATTCATAAATTTCCAAGAAAACATGTCAAACAAATATGTAGATTTTGTTGGTTTTGGTTTTTTTTTCCTAAGTGAATGTGTGTTGTACGCTAGGGCAAACACATCTGCATACACTTATCATGCAATCAGCAACACTATTTTTTGGTGAGCTTTGCTTTGTGGTAACTAAACCAAGACACAGACAAAAACTGTCCTCCTATGTCCTCTAAGTTCTTTTGTTAACATGTGGATATATGAGCTCATGTAGACACATACACAGGATAAGGCAGAAGAAATTTCTTATAGGAAGTCAGTAAGTGGTAGGGACATTTGTACAGACTGCACAAATTGTGAGAGACTCTTGAGTGGCTGTTCAAACACAATGTCAATAGCAAATGTTTAGGATACTTTCACCAATAGCCACCTGAGGTCATATTTTATAGCACAACATATGTTTTACTATGTGGCTTTGGTACAACTTGCTGGGTACATGGCAAAAAGGGTTCTTTCAGAATGTTTCTACATGGTATGTTACAGTTGTAGAATAGACACTGCCTAACTCAGGATTGTCTTTGATGCTCCTTGTCTTAGGACAATCACACAGGAAAAGCATAATTAGATGCTATGAAAGTTTTGATTCTCTGACATCAGCAAACAACTATTTACTTTACTTTAGGCAGTACCAAAAGAAGGTTCCTTTTGAAGTTCATGTCTTTGTTTCAGAAATGTATGATTATCCTTCTGGCACCTAGACAATTTGAAATGATGTTGACTATAAAGTTTGGAATCCTGAGAAACTGATAATTCAATGCTTTGGAAATACTCCTTAGGATAGGAAATAATCTTCTTAGGATAAGTTCTAAAGCAAACCATCTCAAAGCAAATGAAAAACAACAGTATGAATAAGTCCCATCTAGCCTTTTGGATAATATGTACCTTATTATTGTAAGATAGACATTCCATATGTTCATATAAAGATTTTTGGGTTACCCTCAGTGTTACACATTCTCCAGAAGATGGGGTTGCAGACAAGGAGAAGTACAAAATGCTTCATGATGTTATATATAAGTGTTAGAACATTTGCTTTGGTTGTTAATTTTATGGAATTAAATCCTTCCTAAAAAAATATCCATTGGCTAAATTTGACATCATGGTTCTTGCTTCCACTCTTTCCTTCCTCTGTATTATGCTAATACAGAAAACATTTTCTATCAAATACTTAGTGCTTCTTTTGTTACTGCAATCGATTTCAAATGTATCATGAGCAAGGATACACAATAGTACAGCAGCATCTTTGCTTTTATGAGCCATATCTGTGCAAATCTCCATGTGGAAAAAGCCAATCAGGAGCTAGAAGACTTTGCAGAGGCAGTCGGTGCCCACCTTAGAACTGTAACAACCAACCATAATGTGTGATCCCAAATAGATACCAAATGCAGAGCTTAATTAATGTTATTTCTCTTGAAACAGTGTTATGTGTCTGGTCACTAATCGTGTAATCTTTATGGACAAGAGAAAGGCCTCTCCTTGTGTTTTCAAACCGTTTCAACTGAGTGAATAATTTGAATTTGGTGGATTAAAATGCCAAAATTACCAAATTAGTGTAATAAATTGTTTGTTGCTTTAACAAAATAGTAAAAGAAATTGTTTGTTGCTTACTTTTAAATAAGTGCTTATTTATCTTTAGATTATGAAAAAAAAAATTTAAAATAATTGTGAACATGCATCATTTACCTTCCAAGCATTCAAGAAAAGAGTGAATACAGAGGGTATGTTAGAGAAATGCTATGTCGCTTAATGACAGCCTTTATGAGGACAGGCAGATGTGATGGACAGATGGGTGGACTAACAGAGCTAAGTGCATTATTAGATGCTCAAACATTTGTTGAATGTCAGCCAAAACTACTAAAACATAGCAACTGACCATTGTTAAGCATATTCCATAGGGAGAACAACATACGTTACAAAAAATGTGTACTACTTTTGGTTAAAATTCAGAGACAGAAAAATGATTGTACAAACTCATATAAACCACATTTTGTAAACAGTTGAAAAAGTTCATTTGCTTTTAAAGTGGCTCTGTGAGTTTAAATCAACTATCTATTTAATATACTGTTTTAAAAATATTTATATCCTGCATTCCTCCTCCTTCTACACATCAAGAAAAATAGTAGCTGATATTTTATTATGCCACTCAAAGAGTTTAGAAGCACTTTAAATAACCCACTTATCACCTCTAACATTTATTTTATTCCTCACTGAAATGCAGCCACTGCAAGTGGAATGCTGCAGCTGTTTAACAGTAGTTAGCATAGGACTGCTCCTTGTAAAGTGTTAAATCATCCTCAGGCTGGCTTTTATTTGTTCTCTGATTTCTGTGGTCACAGCTGATGGAGGAATTAAATCAGTAACTTCATTTACAGAAGAAATAGAAATATAATTTTGGTCCTGATTCCCTTAAAATAAAAATGCACCTCACTAATATACAGAGGCTAATTAGAAATGGACTGCAGCACCTCTGAAGGAGGTCATGGTGGGAAGCACACCATAACAGTGAGTAATGCTTGGGGAAAAAAAATGATCTGCTTTCTAACATGACAAGAATGATTTGCAGTTAATAATAGAGGGAGTAAAGGCCAGTCTTTTCAGTTACCCTTGGCTTCACCTAGGACAAAATAAAAAATCACTTCAGTTGCTGTGAGCTACTCGCCTGTTTCCCAATCATTATTGCTTAGTTATAACTTAGTGATAAAATCTGTCATTACTGACTTTATTGACATTTAAAGTTGATTTATTTGCATGCCTGGTGAATAAGAGCTGCATTATGTTGGCTTTCAGATTGCTTGCGTACTGAAGATAGTAAGTGCATCACTGACTTAATTGTCTTTTGCTGGTTCACTTGCTCTCTAATCTCAGTTTGAAAATAATATTGGGTCAAATTCATCCTTGGCAGAAGTGCACTGACTTCAGTGGTAGTGCTCTAGAGAAGAATTTGGTCTGTTATTCTTAAGCAGAGTCAAATGATAATAGAGGACTCTCTATATGGTAAAGCATTTTTTTCCCCTACTTTTGTATGATGTGTCAGCCAGAAAGCAACAAGAGAAACTTTTAAGTCCAAATTCTGCCCTCAGCTATGCACTAATGTGGCTGAAAATCTCAAATAACATCTTCCTGACTGACACTTCCTGTCCCATTCTTCATTAATAACGTGTATAAGAGACTGAAGCCAAGCACTTTCTGTGTACATGAAGGCCACATCCTGCAAGTTGCTTAGGACCTGAATCCACATGTCTTTTCCTCCTACTGATTTTAGTGGAAGATGATTAGTAACCCATTAAATATACTGCAACATGTAACCTCCAGGCTTCAGAAGAAATCCATGAGGGTGTACCTTAGTCTGGTCATGCAGAACCATCCTCATCTTTGCAGCAGTCTGAAGAAGTCCACTCACTGAATCAGGAGTCTAGATTTTTAGAGCTAAAACTGTCTAGAATAAACATTGTAAAACCTGGGAAGTATTCTGATTGCTCTAGTCCTAGCACTTTTTAAACCTAGAGTTTGAACCTACACCAGATACAACTCTTCTAGTATAATACTGGGAAGCAGATTTCTGAAAATTACTTCAAATTTCAGATCCAAAAATATCTACTTGTTGTGGTTTAATCCCAGCCAGCAACTAAGTATTGCACAGCTGATCACTCTCCTGTGGTGGGATGAGAAAGAGAATCGGAAGGGTAAAACTAAGAAAACTCATGGCTTGAGATAAAGACATTTTAATAGGTGAAGCAAAAGCTGTGCACACAGTCAAAGCAAAATGAGGAATTAATTCACTACATTCCATTGTCAGGCAGGTGTTCAGCAACATCCAGGAAAGCAGGGCTCCATCACAGATAATGGTTACTTGGGGAGGCTAATGCTGTTAAGTCTGAACACCCATCCTCCCACCCCTTACTTATTCTTCCTCCAGGTGTTATTGGTGAGCATGAGATGATATGGAATATCCCTTTGGTCATTTGGGGTCAGCTGTCCCAGCTGTGTCCCCTACCAACTTGTTGTGCAGCCTACTTGCTGGTGCGTTGGTATGACAAGCAGAAAAGGCCTTGGCTTTGGGTATGCACTGCTCAGCAATAGCTAAAGCATCCGTCTTATCAATGCTGTTTTCAGCACAAATCAAAACCATAGCACCACACTAGCAACTGTGAAATAAATTAACTTTATCCCAGACAAAACCAGCACACTACTGCAGTGCATTCACTGATGGAAATGGTAACATTTTGACCTTAATTAAAATATGGATTTTCTTGAGTACCTGTAAAGAACAAATGTGAAATTTCACATAGAAATGTGTTTAAAATGGAACAGTATTGACTGTACTTGCAGAGTACTTTTGCAGTATGGGAAGTAAAACTTTGCCCAATGATATAAAATAAAAATGCCTCTGCATTGCAGGGACAGATACTGCAATCACTATGCAGAACAAATTCTCGCTGAATTTCACTGGCGTTTTTCCTCTGTATAAAACCAATTTCTGGCTTTTTAGTGGCTCTAATAAGATGAAACTTGCTGAGATAGTGAAAAACATCTCACTTGTTATAATTCATCAATAAACATTTGAAGTGACTTCTCTCTTGAAACATTTTCCTCCGTTTCCCAAATTTTCCTGTTAAATATAGTTATTCCCCTGCCATCTAGGATTTTAATCCTCTTTGCTGAGTATTAATAAAACAGTTTCTATGATTATTTTAAGAGTGCTGTCTGTATGCTTAGGCTTTACTAGACTAAAAGAGTCCAACCACATGCCTATGCCTGTCCCTGCTTACATCCAAAACTTCTTTTATTTCATCTACAATAGTACGTAGAGTTTTCCTGAACAACCAGATAATTCTGCACCATCAGGTGTGATCATCTTTTATTGCTAGAGCTCTCTTCATATTGCTGCAATTACCTGCTCTAGAAGTTCTCCTGTCTAGAAACACAGGTAGAGCCTCTAGAGTAAAGTTGAAATTGCTGGTAAACTCTGCCATAATTTCCCCACCATCCTCATTGCTGTATTTATAGCAGAAGATCCCTTCTCTGACTGTGGCAGCAGTGATTTCCCACAGAGATATGGCCACTTCACATACTGTTGTTGATCACATTGTTTTTCTTTCATTTGGTGACTCTGCACCACCTGATGAAGAACAATTGGGCTGCACAGGGTTACCCACCACACCTTCAGCTGGACCAGGACTATCTGGGGGCTGTGTTTATATCCCACCTCATAAAACCAGAGCTGCGTTGGGTTCTGGGCAGTCTTGTGTTCCCCCAACAAGGTACTTGGATCTCCACACTTCTGTCTCCCATGTGCACATGCAGTGCTGGCTGCTTGTCTTGTGGGTTACAGGCACAGCCCTGTCTGTAGTGGCTGGATGTTGTGGTTCTGGCGTGTCAGGCACAGCAGTGAGATGTCAGTATTCCTGCATACTGAGCACAGGTTTTTCACTCTGCTGATCCAGTCATTTCCAGGCAGCTATGGCTGAAGTACCAGCAATGTGCATGGAAGTGGATCCAGACTTTCTCAGCAGAAGGGCCTGAGCTTCCAGGGGCAGCTTTCAATGGGCAAGGCAGTGTGCAGGGTGAAGAGTAAGATGATTGACTCCCTTGGTGTGACCGTGGCCGTTTGCCTTCTACAGTTAGAGGTGCTTGGTGTGACACCCAGAACCAGCTTCTTCCAGGCTTCACTTAGAGCATATACAAGTCTAAAGAAAGATCTTGAAGCTTTCTTTGGCTAGCATCTCTTGTAAAAACCTGTTTCTAACAATATGTCTTTGTTTCAGAATCACCCTCTGAGGATTGATTGGCTCCACTTACGGCACCATGGACGAGCTGCAGGATGTTCAGTTGACAGAGATCAAACCACTCCTGAACGATAAGGTAACGCTGCTTCTCTGCTCTCAGAGGTGCACTCTGGCTGGCAAGGAACCCTGATTGACAGAATCTGCTTACTACTTGAAGTACCTTAAGCACTAAAAAAATAAATGTCTCCCCACCCTGATAATCCACCACCACATACTCCTCCAAAGTCTCAGGGAAAGACACATCACCACAGTTCAGGGAAGTTTGGAGTCCTGGCCAAACAGTATTTCATGCCTATACTGAGGATTTGCAAAAGCAGGGCAGAAATGGGACAGGTGATACCATTCCTGACCTGGTGGTAGCTGTAGAACCTCTACTAAGTTCCTGCCTCTTAAACTTTGGGTTGTATTGCATTTTCTTTTTTATCCACTTTGTTGTTTAAATTTCTTTTTGTCTTAAATTAGCTTTTTGTGCACTGACCCCCAAAACATCCCCATCTCCTTGGATTTAGTAATGGAGAACCATTTCCTTTTCATATCTGCAGAGCCTAGCTAGAGCAGTGCAGATTCATCCAACACTGGAACTTTGGAACACCATTGTATTGCAGCAGCAGTTTAAGGCTTTCACTCTGTCTTCTGTGTGCTTTAGGTGAACCATCTGGGCTTTAGGAGAGCCCTAGTCCTACTGGATTCTGCCACTAACTGTTGCTCTGAATGCCTAAGGCATTGTGGGCCATCCCAACAAGATCTAGAATCTTGAATCTGCAAACCCTGTTCATGAGCAATGTGGTTTGGTCACTTTCCTACCTCACAGCCAAGTTTGATGGTACCTGAATAGTTCCCAGTGCTTTGCTGTTTAATGACTGACATCAAGAACTGGCTTGTGCTGCCAAGTGCATGTGGGACTTCGTCCACTCATGGTGTATTTGCAGAAGACTGCCTGTCTAGGGCAGACTCCCACCCCAAAATAGGTGAAATCTCTGAAATCCTGCTATATTTTAGTTTGTGCTGCTTAGTATTTGCTCATTTCTTTAGTGTGCTAGCATATCTGGTTAGTGTCTGTGAAACTTAAAAGGTCAACTGAGATCTGCAGGCCAGCTGCCTATTCTTATGGTCTAGTGCTGGCGACTAGGCTTCCACCATCACTTAAACATCATTTTTATAAATGTTTCCAGGGAAGATGAGTCTTGGAAGAAAAAACAAACAGCGTAGACCAGCAGATAAAAATACAGAAAGGCCTTGAGAACAGTTTTTATGTTTTCAAAATGAGAGAGACACATTTACAGAAGACAAGCTTCCTAAATGCACTGCTCTTCCTAACTGTGTGAGCTCCTTGCTCATGATTCTCCTAGGATTTTCCATGTTGGAGTTCAAGAGGGTAGATCTCCCTTGCTTCTGTGAGCTGTCCTAAGTAGGAGGTATTGAAGCATGCAAAAAAAAGTTTTGTTTTCTTTATAAGTTTTCAGTTTCTCTGTCCAGTATTGCCTGAGGAGTCTCACCAGGACCTTGCCATGGTGTCATCTGCACAGCCACTTCTCTGACCTGATAGCTGAGACAGTTGTGGTATAAACACAGTGCCCAGTGCTGTTAACCAGTGTACAGAAGGGCATGTACAAAGTGATACCTGGTTTCCTTGGCTCAGTTTTGAAGTTACAGGAAGTAGACACCATCTCAGTAGGAAAAAATGCATAGAGTAGCTCCAGAACCATCCACAGCATTGCATGGGAAGAGAAATGTGCTGTGGCTCTCCTTTTTACATTTTGTTTAACAAAAGAAACACCTCAGGGAGCTGCCATCCCTGAGGTCTGGCCCTTACTGATGCTTTCAAGCTTCAAATAATACACGTGTGCTTTATAGACATAGCCTATGGAACATATGGGTGTGGTGCCATAATGTGCTGTTCTGTGCAGCATATCAGAGTCCAAAAACTATTGAGCTGGCAGTTCACTAAGACTATTACTGACCAACCCACTCCGTATGTAGGGGTTTGAGCCAGCGTGGATTAATGGCCAGAAATAGTACAGTAAAACTCTTAAGGTGCTCATGAACTCTTCAGATAGAGAAGCTGCTGTACAGAGAAAAGGAGCTCTGGTGTCTTAAACTCTAAAACCAATGGGAAATGGAAATGAGTCATAGCTTGTTCACTTGTCTGAACTGTAGGAAATGCCACTGGGGACATTGAGTCCTGGCTTTGTTTTTGTTTGGGTTTTTTCTTTTCCTCAAATCTAAGTCAGCAAAAAATTACAAGTTTGACTTTTAAAGAATACAAACACTCTTACATTTGTGTGTAACTTAAGCCTCACAGCAAGTGCAGGGAAGTAAATACATTACATTATGTATGTTCACCTCATTCAGGCTCACTAAAATGTAGTGACTTCATATCGAGAAAGAAAATCAATTTCAAACATTCCCACTTAGTTGAAGGAGGGAGAAAAAGAGAGTACTGCCTGTAACCTGATAGAAAAACTTATCCCAGTGACACTTCATTATTCTGTCTGGTCCATATTCTGACAGCCTTGGCTCCTATTAATGCAGCCTCAGTTAAAAGTTACTGAAATGCAACAGCTTAATTTAAGAGACTGAATGGACCAGCTCTTGGGCTGGGTTGAGTCATTCCAGATAGCTCTTTGCCTCTGAGCTGTGGCCATCACACCTTCAGAGGCCTGAAAAAACTGCCTTAAGCTTAAACTTTCTCAAGTTAAGAAAATAGATTAATGGTTTTAAGTCAAATTTCAGTATGTTAAGTATCCAGGAGTCAGGACCTGTCAGCACTAATGTTAATTGTGCATTGCTGTATACCCTGGCAACGAGCAGCATGGTCACAGACCTTCATCCTTTGCTTTGTGTTGTTTCCTTTTCACTCCCCACCTGGGGAATCTTGCCCTTCTCTCAGTAAGAATCAGCCTTTACTTAGCACGCACCATCCACGTCCAGTGCTGGATTCCAAAGTTTCTCATTTCTTCCTAGGCTTTGTTAATCACTGTGGCAGTGGATGACTGAATTGACCTTTATGACTTGGTAGATGAGAAGGCTCTACTGTTGGCTTTAACAGCACAGGGAAAGAAGCATAGACAGAGTTGTCAGAAATCTCAGCTAACCTCAGGATCTCAAATTGACATAAAAAGGGTCTGCTTTTTATTTTCTTTTCCCCCATCTTGAGGATTTGGTGCTTTGTGCCACATCATGTTCAAAACGTTGACACAGTTCAGTACTTCACACCAAGGCAATTCTTAAAATAGATTTGCAGATAGCTCAACCTAAACGTCTCTGAAGAATGTAGGTAGCAACCTGTGTTGTTGCTAATGTGGCAAAGCTTTGGGGGAGGAAAACAGAGCCATTTGTTTACACATGGAGAAGAGTTCGGGTGCTCAGCCAGAAGAACCGTTTGGGGTGTTTCTGTTGTGCATATGTGGTCCTAGTTGTAATTTTAGCAGTAAGGTGCTATGCCAGAAACACCTAAACTAGAATGCTGTCTGAAATGATTTGCTCAGCCTTTTGCAGCAACTGACAGCACTCAGTGACGTAACCTGCTCTGGTCAGAGACAGTCTTAGGGAGCACATGGGCACACAGATTGGGCGCTGCAGATCTTCAGACCTGCAGTGTGCCATGTGTGCTCACCTGCATGCATGTGTCACCCTCTGGGAAGAGTCCGTTGTGAATTGCTGAGCCCAGTTGCCATGAGCTCTGGTTTCAGTAGCTCGCAGGTCACTGTGTTTGCTGTGGAACGCCGCTGTGCACACGGCAGGTACTGCAGAGGTGCTGAATGAAGAGCTTGTTTTCTCATTACGTGAGATCCTAGCAGGAATCCTTTCAAGACTTTTGTCTGGGCACCCAGACAAAACCCAACCTCATAACCAGCCTGACTTTGGTCAGGGTCCTTCCTGTGATCATCTGTCCCTGCTCAGATGCTCTCAACTCTCAGCTGTGTCAACAGCTTAGCTGACATTGGGCCAGCCCCCAGCAGCCTTGCTGTGTTGTGATGGGCAGAGCTTGCATGGGGTTCTCTTGTATGGGTCTCACCTTTTGCTGCTGTCCTCGCTGCAGTCAGACTAGACTGTGCTGAAGCGAAGGTCTCTGAGGGGAACTTTCACGATGTTGTTGGGGGTGTTCTGGGGTACCATGCTGAACTCTCTTCTTTTTTTTTTTTGTTTTTTTTCTGGTTTTTGTTAACAGAATGCGGCTCGCAACTTCCAGGACTTCGACTGTCAGGTAAGACATGTGCAGGCAACAAGAATCAGTCGACAGATTCCTCATGGCCCATGCTGAGAGAGAGAGAGGAAAAAGCTTAATTTTAGCTCCTGTTAAGGTTTAATCAATAAAAACTGGAGTATGTCCAGTTGTCAGAAATTGCCCACCACCCTTTCACACAGAGCACGTTGTTCAGAGCTCTGAGACACAGACCTGGACTGCTCTGCCAAGGCTCCACCACATCTCTCAGAATGGCTGTGCTCCTGGAAAGCCGTCTCTTGGAAACACACAGTATGCTGAAGAGCTGCAGCTCTGTCACATCTCAGCTGGTTCACTGGCTAGGAAGGAAGGAGCTTGCATGCTCTGTCTTTGTGTTGAGAAGAGATGAAAGTCACCAAGAGTCCCCACAGATACAGCACCCCTGCTTTGCTGGGCCTGGGTCGTGACATAGCCGTGGTCATTTTTTAGGAGGTTGTTTGCCTGACAGAGGAGTGTGGCTAAGAGGCTGATTGCTCTGGTTGCTAGAGAAATAATCCTTTTAGAGGAGCAGTTGCACCAGAAACATCCAAGACAGAGGACACATTCTTTGCTAGGCAGAGCGCAGCGCTGAGATTGAGTGGTGCGTTTTGTGGAGCACAGGCTCATTTAGGATGCTGGATTACCTTGCTGCCTTCCCACTCAGCGTGTTGATCTGCAGCCAGTGGCTGTTCTTCCTCTTCAGCTGTAGGAGGCTGCTGTGTCTGGAGTTCTGCTTGGCACAGGACAGACTCTTGGTGCTGTATTACACCGGTGGTGCAGCTTAGGGGGGGTAGAGCTGTCGACATCACATGAGAGCTTTTAACACAACGCTGTTGATGTAGATGATTCCAGAAAAGCCTTCTGCAAGCCTGTGCAGAGCAGAAATATAATAAATACAGTCCTCAGAAGGTAGGCTGTATTCTTTTCTGTCTCTTGATATCAGACACTGAAGGTACACCCCAGCTGGGCAGGCACGTGTCACTGTACTGTAGCTTGATTCATTGTGAGTTCTAGTATTACCTTAAAGCCTCTGAGTATAAAAATTACTAATCTTAGCACACTGTCACTTTAGTGTCTAGTCTTAGAAGCAGCAACAGTGTTAAGCAATGATTTTTCCCTTTCAGTAAAGGTAGATGATGGGTTTAAATCAGTTCCCTCTGCTGTCTGGGCTCTGTCTGTCTTTCTGCACCTCCTCCATCTCTCCTAGAGGTACAGACTGCTCCTGTGTCAGATGGGTAAAAATAGGTGCAGTGCTTTTGAGTAAGAGCGTCAGGGGTTTTACAGGCACTGCCTACTGAGGCCTGTGTGCCATGATTGGAAAGAATATAAATACAGTGCCTGGGCAATTCCCTCATGACCCAGCAAAGCTCTGGGGTTTCCCGTGTCCTGCCTGTCTGTGAGCAGCATGGTGCTGGGAGCTGGAGCGGAGTGGGAAGGAAGGAAGGAAAGGAAGGGAAGGAAGGAAAGGAAGGGAAGAAAGGAAAGGAAAGGAAGGAAGGAAGTCCCTGTCAATCAGCTGTGCATCACTGCTGCCTTTTCACTCTGCGCTTTCCCTCGAGAAGCAAAGCTTCTTTGTGCCTTTCTGGACTCTCGGGAGTGCTGGGATGGGCAAAGATGTGCTTGTTGCTTCTCTGGGCTTTGATTTAGATCAGCAGTGAGCTGGTGGCCATGGCAACAGTTGGGCAGGAGACAAGATGTTCCTTCCGGGAGCCCTCTTGGTAATTCATTTAGATTATTTTTTATTTTTTTTTAGCAAGAACTCTTGTGAGTGTAAATGTTGTCCCAGCCTCATCTTCCTCCAGCATGTCTCCCTACAAGGTGTGGTTTATGACAGACCTGGCTTGGCCCCCCATCCTACCTGGATAGTACCCCAAAGGCCTGGATTAGGTCTCTGAAACCTGTCAGAGAGGATGGATGCTGTGTTGGGTCCTTGGATTTTCTGCCTCAGTTGCTAATACCAGGAACAGTACTTAAACTTGGAGGTTGAGCTCTTGTGTTGTCCTGTGAAAAATTACTGTTGTCTTTTATTCTAGCAAAGCACATCTGGCTGCCACATTCAGGCCTCTGCAAAATTGGTGTGACTTTGCTTGCTGGTCACATTGAGAAGGGGGAATTCTAAGTGAAGAAGTTTGCTAGGGCTTTCAGAGGAAGGGACATCTCGTTGTGTAAAGAGAGACTTAAAAGCACTTAGGCTGAGGGTGTTTAGTTTGTCTGAGAGGATCTCAATTTTACAAGAACAGGCACAAACTGGCCACAAATTCATGAAGGCTGATAGCTGGAAGATGGTTTCCAGATACGATGCAGTGAAGTTCTCAGCTTGCAGTTTCAGTAACATCTGCAAGGGACCTGGCAAGGTTTAACAGAAAATTCAGTGGTATTGTGAGATGGATTATATTATCTTATACAGCTTGCGGTACGAGAGATGGCATCAGTGATACAAGACTTGCATTTCAGACCTTTTTATTTTTCCAATTGTCTAAAAAAAGCTGTTTTAAATGGAGATAAAGCTGTGGCTTTGCATGGGGCCAACCACATCCTGGGTTGTTGTTGCAAGGCTGCAGCCAGCAGGGTGAGGGAAGCGAGGGCCCTCTGGCAGCACTGCTCGCAGCCCCGTGGATGGTGCAGGTCCAGCTTGAGCTCCCCAGGACAAGACATTAACATACAGGAGTCCTGTATTATTTCAGCCTGTGTTATTCTTTGTCCTCGGCCATGAGGTAATTTGCTGTAAATCCATCCCAGCTCCTTCCAGCACTGAGTGATGCCCCTGCAGAGCTCTGCCTTGGATGCAGCCAGCCTCAGTGTTTGTTCATCCTGTGTTGCCTCTGGACATCCTTCTGGCTGGAAGCTGGAGTTTCAAAATATTTTCTGCAGTTGGTTCATGCTTATAACTGGGAGAAGTGTTTGGTTTAGTCCCAGCTCATGAGCATGTCGTTAACACCGTCGCTGACTGGGTGGGTTGTGTAGTGTCAGGCACACAGGTTATCTGTGGGTTTCTGTAAAGCTTTGGCAGGTGTTACTTTTCAAGGTAACATGTATATTTAAGGTTTGTAAGATCTTTTTTTCCTTTGGAGAAAATGGGTGGTACCATTGTGAATTTCTATTTGTGTTTGGTTTTAGTTTTCAATAATGGCAGGATTGGATCTCAGAGTCAGCAGAGAAAGCATCCTCTTGCTTCTGAAATCTGTTACTCTGGGTGAACGTGGGGTCACGAAGCTTTTAGCTGTTCTGATACAGCTGACTTTTAGATACAGGTGTCCTGATTTTCTTAAGCTGTTCATCTACAAGCAACTGCAATTAACCCTGATAAATAACAGCTTGCCTGAGCATCAGTTAAAACAACCCATAACCATTTGCAATGGTAGATAAAAATGAGAGCTAGCATGGTGGCTTACAGGTCTTCATCAACTGAACGTAGGTTATTCTCAGAAATAAAATGTATTAACCTAAATCTGAGACCTACATTTTACTTGAAAGCTATATGAGCCCTAATGAAATCTAGACTTGGCTTCTTCTAATGTTTGCAGGCAGATGGTGGATTAAATGGTCAGGTTTGCTGATGGACAGATGGTGTGGTGACCTACACAGCTGATAGAGTGATGCGTGTGCTTTCATTATTATCTGCAGACCCTCTTCAGCTGCTTTGAGAAGCTAGCCTAAATCTCTCCCCTTTTTCTAGGTGATTTGGTTTAAATACCCATGAAGGAATATGCTGGTATATTTGTGAAACTGTCCAAATAAATAAATCTGCATCATGTTTTTGCCTGACACAAGCAAGCGTTTGATCTGCTCTGTAGTTAGGACTTCCCCTCTACTGCCTCCCACCCAGCTGAAGGGAGAGGAGTGTTCTGCTCTCCAGCACACACCATGCAGAAGAGGACCTGGGGTGTGAAGATGGGTCTGGGATTTTGCAGAGTATTTGCAGAAAGCTCACGGGGTTTGGAAGAGGTGGGAATAAATAAGTCCAGGACATGCAGAGTTCAGCTGAAACAGAGAAGACGTACCCATGGAGGAAAGAAATTAAAGCTCCCTGTACAACAGCTTGCTGTGCATTGCTGGAGTTAATTGAAAACGTAGAGCTCTGTGTTGCCTGTGACCAGAGTAAATCACAGCAGAATGTTTGAAGAGTTACTGACAGACCTCAGTGAGGAATCTTTTCCCACTTTTTTCACTGAAAGTATAACTTTGCAAGAAGCCCATGTTTTTACTGGTTCAATTTTGGAGAGGTTCTACCCCAAGTACATTTGTTTGAAGCTTTTTAATCTGCAGTTTTAGAAGCTTGCTTCTCCTTGCCCAATGTTTTTGCTGGTTTTGTGCTTGCTGTGCAGCAGGAGATGGTATCCTGCTCTTGAGAGGTTACTGAAATATCCCATCATGGGCATTTGCTGATGCCATAGACTTTGAATCGAAACTGGTCATTTTTAAATGAAATCATGAAAGCCAGCTTGTGATTGCTACGCAGTGGCATTGAATATAAGGTGTTTTAAAGCATCTTCTGTTTATTGTCATGAAATAACATGAAATGTTAGCACTTTGAGGAAGCGTTTGCTTTCTCTGTATGAATAACAGGAGCTGTGCTTACCAGCACTGAAACGTTTTGTCTGGGATATTGAGGATCATTGTTCTTTTGATTTGTACAAAGAGTTCTTTTGTTCTCTCCTTCAGAGTGCTGGAGTGAAGTTAATTGCAACACAGGAGATGTTTTGATCTAGAAAGCAAGTTTTTTTTAATGCCTGCTAAATTAGGAGCTGCCCTTAATCTTATTAAAACTAGCATCACCAGTAAAGTACTGGTTTTAACTTCTGTTGACATCACAGCAAAAAGTACTGTGAAGCTAACAATGATTAAAATGGAATTTTATTTTGGATATTTTTTTCATTAGTCTTATTTCTTGAGAAGCTTGTCCTCCAATTCTTCCCATCACTGGCTTTCCATCTAAAACCTCTGTTTTCTGTAAATCTGCAGTGTTGTTCTGTAAAGCCTTTGTGAGCTGAACTTGGACTGAGACATGGTTTTTATTTTTAAACGTATGAGCACAATCCTTCCGTGGGGTTTATTTAAACACTACTTTTGCTTTCTGTATGCTTATGACAACACTGAGAGCCTGATTATGCAGATGTGGTATTTGAATTTCCTGTGCTTTTTTTATTCTTGTCAGTGATTTTTAACAGCAAAGCAAATGTATGCACTTCAGGTTGAGAAAAAGGGATTTGCCTCCTTCCTGCCTTCAGACAACCGAATGGTGCCTTTCCACTACCAGTGCCTGAGCTGTTTCTGTCCACTGTGCAACACCCATTAATGGTATTTCAGAGCAGCTAAAGGGTAACTGCAGTATGAGTTACAGCTCAAAGCAGTTAGACTCAGTTCTAGTTCCCAGGGACCCTGAAGGTCTGGAGACACAGAACATGGCCCTACTTTCTTTTTTCAGGAGTTTTAAGCTGTTCATGGACTGCAGCAAGTCCAAAATGTAGTGTGGCTCATCCTGTCAGCAGGGTGATGGACACATGGCCCCAGGCTTATCCTCCAGGTTACCTTTAGGGGTTAAGATGATCTGAGGTTTTGCAGTTACACAAAATATTTTTAGACTTGCCTGTGTATTAGCACATTCAACTCTTCCGTGTGTAGGATTCAGGTTTACAAAGGCTGTGTGTCTGCTGGCTGTGGCACGGTTCAGGGGATGGAAGAGCACTAGAGGCACCAGCCTGTTCTGTCTGCAGCCCATGGGGAAAAGACAACCTGCAGCCAGCCTTGGTCAGATGAGAGCTAATTGATTTAACCTCAAAGCAGGAGTAAGAAGAAACATGTATTCCTGATGCGTACTGGGTGCCTTACTCATGCCATTGGATACTTTCCTAGAGTGCAGGAAAGCTCTGTCTCTAACTGCTTCTGGTAGCACATGGGCAGGGCAGGAGATCACAGAATTGCCACGGTTGGACAAGATCAGCGTGTCCAACCATCAGCAACAACCAAGAAAATGGAGATGGAGAAGTACTTCTTGCTCCAACATGTAAGTGTGGTCATTAATTGCTAATTGGTCTCAGTATTGTTTGGTTGTAGGAGTTGGTGGTCTCTGATCTGGGGGCACAAACCCAGCCTGTCAGCTGTACTGTTGTAGGGCACTTGACTTCCGTTCATTTGGCGACAGAGCCAATATCTGTTCTCTGTCAGAATCCATGGTTCCGGGGTGCCTTGCCATTTCCCTCTGGCTGATGCAGAGCATTTGAGGGGCTTACAGGTACCCACTGGGTCTGTCCATCAGCATCAGGTGCTTTTGGGCAGGAACACACAGCAGCTTGTGTGTATATACAGTAGCAGGTTGGTGGTAGCCCAGCAGCACCTTGGTCTCCTGATGCTTTTGTGTTTCTGTAGCCAGATTACATATCTCCTTATGCTGCTGCTCTTGATTCTCACCCAACATTTCTCTAATTTAAGACTTAATCCAATTACACAAAGTACTAGAAACCGTTGCTTGCTTGCAGAGATCATATTGTGCTTTCTATTAATAAATTTCTGCTCTGTATAGAAATGAATAATTGAGTTCAAGATGTTGCTTTAAATCTGATTTAGGTTTGCTTCCCACGCAGCCGTCTCCTTTCAGCTCTACTATTGCCAAAATAATTTTGCCCAGAGAGGAGGTGGTAAGCACTTACCTACCAACTGCATTAAGGTTGGTGGTACTGTAATGGTGAGAGTTACCAGATGGAGATGCTTTACAGTCTTACGATATTTTTTTTTTCTCTTAGCTTATAGCCATAGTCTGTGTTGTTGTTTTAGTAATGTGTAGAAATGCAAGGGCAGCTGTTGCAAAGAGCAAGACAATGGAATCACTACTTTAATCTCTTCAGGGTTAATAGCTGTGGTAGGTTGCCTGAGGAACATGTTACAATTATTTTCCACCTTTGCCAAGACTGGCAGAGAGGGCAAAGTGGGTAACAGCTGTAGCTGCAGTAGCACTGAAAAAGGGGAAAACCCGAGTGTCCTGAAGCTGAAAGGTTTTCTGGGGCGTTTCTAGCCCTCAACTAGTACAGACATTCATCAAGCTTGAGCAGAACACGAGCAACAGACACCTTGCTTCTCTGTATGCTGCTGATTTGAATGTTAAAAAAAGTAAACTGAAGGAATTTCACAGATGTGTTCTTTATTATCAGACTCCAAATTAATTCAATTCTCAGTTTTGCCAGACGATTAATTTTGAACTTTGAGCGGCTTCACATTGGGCATAAAACTCATCTGGTGATGCCAAAAAAGAAGCTTAATAAATTAGTTGTGAAAAGCACTGGTAATGTGACTTCTTATTGTTAATTATTCCCACTGTGAAACAAATGGTTTACTTCAGACTTTAATAACTTTTAACACTTAAGGTCTGGATCACATTCTGGCCTGGAGCTGAGGTAGCGTGGCTGTAACTTGGTCTTTTCCCCATGGGCTGCTGACAGAACAGGCTGGTGCCTCTAGTGCTCTTCCATCCCCTGGACTGTGCCACAGTCAGCAGACTCACAGCCTTTGTAAACCTGAATCCTACACAAGTCAGCACCCAGGTACCTCTGTTTGCTGCCTGGGAGTCTCTGGAGCTCCAGGCACTAGCACCTCTGGAGCTGCTGATATATGCCTCATTCCTTCACTCAGAAATGTTTTTTCTTAATATGGGAAATTTTCTGTGGCACCTGACAGTGGCACTGGCGTTGTTTCCCTTTCTGTTCAAGGGTAGAGGGGGCAGTCAGAGATGGTTCCCCCCATTTGAACCTTTTTCAGCCTGGGTAGGCATGCACTTCTGTCATAATCAGTCCCCCGCTTTGGTGTATGTTTTCCTCCCCAGTTTAAGAATCATCCAAAGATGTTAGGGCCAAATAGTATAACGTCCCTGTCTAGTCAGACCTTCTTCAAATCCCTAGCAAGGAACACCTCCCAGCAGTTCCTGCTTGTGTTTAATCTCAGATGGTTTAAAGTTGCTGTTGGGTTGTCTCTTATCATCTTCTGGTGCCTGTGGCTCGCACACATTTCATTTTCTAAGGTGTAGGGCTCTGAATAAGAGTGGTGATTCTCAGGAGCTGGAACCATAAAGCATACAGTAAAAATCACAGGGCTTTCAGAGATGGTCAGTAGCATTGGTGGCCTTTCTCTGGCTACTATCTGTCCTTCAGCCAAACCTCTACCTGAAAGTCTGTCTTGCCAGTATAGCTAGGGCCAGTCAGTGCCTCTGCTGCCGTGTGTGCGCTCGCAGTGCTTGCCCTCCATCCAAATGAGATCTCCTCTCACCAGTTGCTTTGGTTGCCCGTGCAGTGGGACAGTGAGTGCAGCCCTGCACTCCTGCTGACAGGTTTCCCTGAGTGCCTTTATTGCAAGCTGCCAGGACTGGGTGTAGCAATCCAGGAGTTTTTAATGAGTTTAAGGAAGAAATAATTGAGTTGTTAAGTGAGAGGTTATGCTCCTCAGTTGAAGCTGCTGTGCTGCCCAGGGACAGTGGTGCTCCACCTCGAACACGGGTTTTCAAACAGATCCCAGAGGAGTTCTGGGAATTCACTGGCCAGCTGCACCCAGCAGACTGACAAAACTTGCAAGGAGTATAGTGAAGGGGTTGTGTGGGTGAATACTGGGAAAGGGTCAATGTGGATTTCGTAAAGGGAAGAAGTCCTGCTGTTGGAATTCTCTGAAGCTGTCAGTGACCATATAAACAAAGGCAATTCAGTTGAAGCAGCCCACTTGGATCTCCAAAAGACAAGACCGCCTACCAAAAGGGTTTCGAAGACCATATGTCTTAAGGGACTTAAGTGGGCGTGCAGTCAGATGAGAGGTCCTTTCATGGATGAAATAGTGGTTAGAAAATTAAAAAAACCAACCCAGTAATTATTTTCACAGTTACTTGAGATCACGAGAGGAGCATCCTAGAGATCTCTGCTGGGACCTGGGCTGCTTAAATCTGCTCTTAAATGACATGGAAAAAGTGATGGAAGGGGCAATGGCAAACTTGATCTGCCTTTGGTTAAATGTAGAGTGTGGTGTACATTGAGTACAACCGTCCTACAGTGGAACAGAAAAGGGCAAGCTCAGGGCTGATGAGAACCCAGAGGCAAGAGATGAGTGGAAACATCAGCTCGGGACTCACAGCTTTCAACAAAGCAGATCAATTTTTATTTAACAGGAACAAAGAACAAAGCAGCCTCATTGTGCTACCCTGTAAATCCAGAGCACTCCCACGTCTGTGTGCTGTACTGCCAGCCCCCTTGTCTCGGAAAGGACAGAGCGTGACTGGCCAGCTTGGGCAGAGCACATCAGCCCAGAAGGGACCATGTGAAGGGGAATCATCTCACTGCTGTGGGTTATGGAAATGGGATCAGTTGTTCTCCATCTTCCAAACCTGGGACTGGGGGATGTCAGGCAAAACCAGCAGACACAAGGTGAGGAATGAAGTGGTTCTTCGCCCCACACATTGTGAAGCTTTGCCTTTTCTGGTCACAGGCTGAAGCAGATAGCAAAGGCATAGGTAGCAGGGGGTGACTGTGCTGTTCTCAGAAGAGAAAGTCAAACTGAAGACCACACCTCCAGCTCAGGAAGTCTCTTTTGACCTACAGATTGTTGGAGGTTGGAAAAATTAAGGGAAACTGTTAGAAGGTGCAAGTGTTTGAGGTAGTACCGCTACCTGCTTGCTCTATTTTATTTTTCCACAAGCACGTGCTCCTAAAGTCAGGCTGGGAGGCTGGCTGGATCTTTGCTCTGACCAGCTACAGCTGGTCTCTTCACCTCCTGATCCTCCTCCATCATTGCCCTTCTCATCCATGCCCCGAGGGAGCTGCTAGTTTTTGAAGCCATGGTTCCCAGCTCATGTGAGCTGATCAATAGCAGCTGCTGGGCCGGGGCTGGTGTCCCCACTCTCCCCCAGTAGCTGCCAGCCCTTCTGTGGGCGGCACCAGCTTTGTGCCCGCGGCCAGGAGAGCAAGCTGCCAGCAGTGAGCCTGCCTCTGATGCTGCCTTCCCATTTACAACAGGCTGGTTGCAGCAGCTGTTTGTTTTTTACCTACTGCACGACTAAGGGCAGAAGAGAAAATCTCTTCAGAGAAATCTCTGATAAATTTTCCAGCCCCTAAGTAAAAGTTGAATTTTATCAAGCTTTTCAAAACAGAACTGCAGATCATCACCTTCTCTAGCATTCATCTCCCTTGCTCTCCAGACAGCACTTCTGTTACAATCTGGCTGTGTCTTTTCCACCTGTCTTCTCCTATCACTGCTTCTGTGCAGTGTTCAGACCATAGCTGGAGTTAGATGGCTGCAAGGTGACAATCCTTGGGCCTCTCTGCTCAAGCTACACTGCAGCAATGTGTCAAACCTGACCTGAATAGAGACCAGAAACATAGAAACATAGAATATTCCATAGATCATGGAACCACAGAATGGTAGGGATTGGAAGAGACCTCTGGAGGTCATCGAGTCCAACCCCCCTGCCAGAGCAGGGTCACCCAGGGCAGGCCACACAGGAACAGACCCAGGTGGGTCTGGAAAGTCTCCAGAGAAGGAGACTCCACAACCTCTCTGGGCAGCCTGGGCCAGGCTCTGTCACTC
>WUAM01000431.1:94560708-94583830 GCA_024336885.1 Actenoides hombroni | reverse complement strand
TTTGTATATATTCCATTTTTATTATTAATTTCATTTTCATGAAAGCTGTTCTAGTTTCCTTTTCTAATTGCTAAGTCTCTCTCCCTTATTCTTTCTCTCTTCCCCTTTGGGGAGGGAGCGGGGTTATCAGAGAGCGTCTGTTATAGGACTAAGGGGATGCCCTGACCCTAAACCATGACACCTGTATCACTTTTGACTTTCTAGAGATAAGCTTTAACCAACTATAAATTATCTTACTTGATCATGAAGTCATACCAGCAGTGGTTGTACAGTCATGCATAATGAAAAATATCTGGATTTGCATTTTATCTGCATTTTACAAGCATTTATGTCTTGCAGTATTTTACCTCAACACTTATTTAAAAAGTTTTAGAGAAATGTCAAGTAGGAGAGAGAACTGATCCCCATGGAACTCTGTAAAATGAAAGATCTGAAGCTGGAGGTTTCTGTGTATACTTCTTGGATACATTCCTTGGGAAGGTCCTAAATCATATTAAATAATTCCCTTGATTCCTGGTATTTCTTTCAGGTGGAAAAAAAAAAAGGTGATTTTAGCATTGAGTGAGTTAGTATTGCAGACAGGCTGTGGAAGATAAGAAAGGATGTCTGCCCATCATCATTTTATCAAGCCTACTAAAGCTATTTCTTTCCCTTGTTCACACATAAAAATAGAGGCTTCTAAGTCCAAAATATCAGTATGTGATAGATGAATTTCCAGTTGGCTAGGTTTTATTTAACTGTTTTATCAGATCAGAGTGGGGCTAGGCTACGTCTAACATATGCCAAGGGTTATTGTCCCCCAACTATATTCTTTCCATTTTATCAATGGTGAACAGTAGCTTCAGAGGCACACATGTGGTGAAAACTATGCTAACGGTCAATTATTAGCTATAAAAATCTATCCAAGAAATTAGCAGCAATTCTGCCCATGTTGATTATTCTACATAAATCACTGAAAAATGTACATGGTACAACCAGTAAGAAAACAAATACATAATCAGTTTAGGTACTATTCATCATTGCTCAAAATATCTTACAGAGAATTTATTTGAAAATTAAAAAAAGGTAGTTCTGGAGTGTTTTGCCTCATCACACTTTCCAATTTGGAGTAGCAGACCCCATATCTTTTACAGTACAGTAGCTGGTGGTTTGATTGACTTCAGTATAAACTCTATTGTTTTATTGGTGTTTCAACAAACACTTTTGCTTGTGAATGCATGATGTTACTAGTTTTCTTCTCCCATACATGAATATGGCTGGTTATTTTTTGTTGCTTCTAATACATTATCATACAAATTGCTACCAACATTTCCTAGCCCAGATGAATTTTCTGATGTGAAGTTCTCATTGTAGCTGTTGTTCAGCCAAATATGCTATTTGACGAAGGGGCTTTATAGGTGTGGTATTTTGATATTCAGCACATCTTATTGGTGAGCAATGAAACAAAAATGTAGTTAATATTCCAGTGGTGAATAACAGTGCAGACTGATCAATAACACATTGGGCAAAGAAGTGCTGAAACGGTGAGCTATAAGTTTCCGCCAATATGGCATCATATATAAAAATGGCTCCCAGAGGTGTTTTTCCTCCAAAAATAGTGAAGAATGAGGTGGTGCAGGTCCAGTCCCTTGTGCCTTCTTAAAGAAACCACAACTGTTTGGTAGCAGTGTAGCAGATGTTGAAAAGAATCATTAACAATCTAAATGTATCTGAGCAGATGTACCATTTCTACTACACATAACTTTGGGGTAGAGAGAGTTTTAAAGAAAATCAATAATGAGCAGATCCGTATACAAATTACTCATCTAATTTTATTTAAAAGGTAGATTAAGGGTCTTTGCTTCAGTGATTGTGGTTGAGATAAGGAGGACAAGTGATGAGAGGAGCTATTAGAGTAACCGTGCACGATTGACTTGGCATGTATGACTGGATCAATGAGAGGTAAAATAAGTGGTAGTGTAAGAAAGAAACTTGTGCCAAAGACCCGGTCCTGCTTTTTTCAGTGCAGTTCACTAGAGGCACATGAAATGCAGTGCCATTAAAATAAAGGAATAAGTAAAATAAATAGATGGGTCTAAAAGACAATGGGAAATTATGTTTACTTCTTAAGTAATGTGTTCAGTGACAGGAACAGTTAAACTTTTGTAATCCTTTCAAGAACATTACTGGCATTACCACAGGTGGGCACTCAGCAAGAATGGTCTTATGAAGCTAAATGATTCAGACACAGTGTCATATTATTGACAAGATATACAAAAAGCTAAAACTGGTGGGGAATATTTTGCCTTAGAAAAAGGTACAAGGCATGTGTGGAAGAATCTTTCCTCCCAAGAATGTGCCGACAAAAATGTATAAGTAATTCTCACTTTGCCTTCATGATTTACTTTCACAATAGATAATCTTGTCTAGTATTGGAATAGTCATCATTCTTTAGACATATATTTTAAAAGGAGTAGGGGTCTTTGGAAATCTTCTGTATCAGTACTAGAACTCTGAAGACTTTGATAACTTTTCATATCTTTTTACAGAACATCATATACCACATGAAATAGCAGTGGGCAGTGAAGGAGTAAAGAAAAAAGTGGAACCAGTTAAGTGATACTCCTGCATTCTGGAACTCCCAAATGTTTCTTCTGTGATTTCTTACTGAATTTCCATATGCTTTTGGTAGGAAAAATAAAATTATTTAGCTAGTTTCCTTCAAAAATAACTTTAAACCTCTGAGGTTTTCATATCCATCTCTGAAAGTATTTTAACTTATTTCTCTACAGGCCTTTGCACTGATAACACTAGCTCCATGGTTTCATTCTCACCTACATCTCTGCTTTTTGCCACATACACAGGCTGAAGGTCACTATAAATATATATAGAAATCCAGGACATAGGTCCTTTCCTTAATCACTTGCTATATGCTGTCAATACACAAAGGTATAAAAACTGTTTTGGCTTATCTAGAGTGATTCTTGCACAGCTATCTCCTGGCAGTCTCTCACAAAATTGATCAAAAAAAAATGAAAGGAGCTTTGCAGTGTCACAGCAAGTGCTGGGCTGGGCTGGGCTTAGACTCTGAGCGATGCTCAGTTCGGCACTGTAAGTCCAGGTGGCGTTCAATGTATTGAACCAGCACGATTAAGGATGCACAAATAGTGCCATGCACCTTCAGTCTAGTTGCGTTCAATGGACTAGCACGGCCATAATTTAGTTTGGTCACATCCAATGAGAACTCTCATGGCTAAATTAATGAATAGTGCAGTTTACTGAAGCAACAGAAATGCAGATTCTTTTAGATGGCCAGTGATAAATACACTGTCTGCCAAGAACACGCAAGTATCAAGAATAGAAATAATACAGCCTGGCTACAAATGCATTAAATTAAAAAAACCTAACTCTATAGAGATTTCTAATTTTTATGGGGAGGAACTCAGTATGACCAAGTGTTGGAATCTCACCTAATAGGCATCCATATGCAGGGGGAAGCAAGGCTCAGCACATCAACTGATCCCAGAAGTTGGCAAATTTGCAATGGTATCTTGATGACTTGTTTGCGATCATATCTTCCCAATCATTTGCCCTCTCTTCAGCCATTTATATACAATTTTTTATATTCAGGTGGAGCTCGAGTGACTCTAGTCATACATACCTTTATTATGATTGGTGTAAAATCTCCTTCCTGTGCTTTTAAAGGTATAAAATAGCAGAAATTCAAAGTACATGCTTAGTGAGGGGTGGTCGCACCTTGGGGGTGGGTAGCCTATGGGATCAAGGTGTGTTATGGTATTATAATGAGATTATAATGAACAAAGTTCAACAGAGGACATGATTTTGACATAAAAATGATAAATTCCTGGCTCAGGGTAGCAACTGTACATCTTATTGGTTCCATAAGACAATCAAGTTCCCATCCCTGCAGTGATATCACAGAACCACTGGTTGTGGTGTCTTTACTCCCCTCCACCCGCCATGTTGTTTCTCTTAGAATCAGGATACCAAACTCCGCTGTCACTGCTAACATCTAAGGTTACAGGTTATGCTGCTTAGTGAACTATCATGGAACAGATTCCTTTCATATGAATGCATTCCACCCTGGAAGTTTCCTTTTCTTAAGGTGTGGATATAACTTTAGCCTTAATAAGTCACCTCCAGGAATTATTCCACATTGGGTCACACAGTAATTCATCTTTAACTCACTAAGAAGAGAATGTAGCTTTTCTCTAGCTCCACTGGTTTCTTACTGGATCAGATGGATTGAGCGGATTATATCAAGCTACATTTCAGGGAAACCATAGATGTGAAAAGACACATCAGGGCTAGGTGATACAGAGCAAAGCCCAGAAAAGCTGGGTATAACAGGGCAGAACATTTCTTCAGACAGTATGAAACCTCCTGCACCTAAAAATTCAGAATCATACTTACAGTGCAGCTTTACAATTAGTACAGTATGATATCTAGCATGATAATTTAAGATGCATTTAGAACCAGAAGCTTGCAGCCACATTTTACTGCTGATGCTATACATGATCATTTAGGCTATTTAGATGTGGACACATGCACTCCCTCCTTCCCTCTCTGTCTCTAGCTTCCTCTGCCTCAATATTGCTTTACAGAAAATTTTACATAAACATAAGCTGAAGATATGCTTTCCAACAACCACTGCTATTTGCCATTTAGACAAAGAAGATATAATTTTCATTCATTTGCTTAGAGATACTCATCATATTTCTGCTTTAGAAAGTACATCTGCTCTCTAAATTAATACCGTCAGTGCACTAAACAATGTAGTTCTGAGCCTTATATATTTTGAGACAAAACAGAGAACAAAGCAGAGACAAAAATAAAGCATCTCTGTGAGGTGCAGGAGACAATCAATTAGATTAATTATCTGTTTTGCATTCTAGTCACTGCTTTTAAGAAAAAGGAGTACATAATACCATGGCAACAGTTGGAACTGCAGTTCTTTATGGTATATAATCATTATGGATTCTTCAGCATTCCCTGAAAATTGATATAAAAAGTCACAGGAGTTGTACTACCCACTATGCTGATTAAATGACAAGTTTGTAATTTACAAGTGCCTTATTGCTATGGGAAGGCAATCATACAATTCCGTTTTCAAACTGAAGGGTTTTTGAAACATGCTGCATGATCTGTATCTGGGCTGCAAGCTAAGATTAAATTGAAAGGATAGCGTGTAGATTTTAGAACATGGTGTTGACATTTACTGGCCAATCAAATTTTGCGACTTTCCCGCATGACAGCAGATGTTGACCTTTTAAGTTTTCCCTATCTGCTTTCACGCATTACCTACAGAAATTAACATTAACTTGCTTCTTGCTCCTTGCTGCTATTAATGTCAGCTGGGAATTTAGGATCATGAATTCATTTATTACACAGAGCGGAGACCTATTTTATACTCTAAGCACAGAAGGGCTGCTCCTGGGAGCTGGTATTTTTGGAAGCTGCTTCAACTACCTTTGTGGTTGAGGGATAGCTGGGAGCTATGGTGTAGAAAATGTCACTGGGAACAAGAGCAGAAAAAGACAGTGAAGGACGCATTCAAGGAGAAACCTAGGGGCCAAATACATCCAAATAGTATTGGATACAGAGAGCTTGAAGTCTAAAACAAAACACTTAAATCTATTCTAATGGAGTACAAAACTAGATGCAAGGTACCAATGTCTCTGACTTGTTAACTGAACCATGAAAACGTAAGCCTGCATAATATACAGCCCAGTAACAAGAAGCTTCAGGGGGTTACACAGCATTGCCTGAGGCTCTCTGATATTATACTCTGAGGGAGATATTAACTTTGGCAGACATGTCTTCTGCAATCTGACTAAGATTTTGATATCATTTCAGCCAGTCATGGAATCCTAGCAACTAAAAAACCCAAAAGGAATATTTTGTCTTGTCTTTTTACATTAAGAGGAAAAGCTTTTTTTTGTGTACCTAAAGAAATATTATCATTAGGAAAGAAACCCTAATTTATATAACTGTAGAAGTGTTCCTTCAAGCATTAACTGATTTATGTTATTTCTGGGAATAACTTTCCAGTGCAGTGAGACCTTGCACTTCAAGTAGCTATGAGTTTCATGCATGCATATTTCTGATCTTATAGTAATATATACTTCGAAGATGTATCTCATTAATGATAAACATTTGCACGTTACATAAGTTCCAATTTTCCATATAAACAAGAAAAAATTGCAGTCATCATTTTTCCTGATGTAATTTGGAATATATTCTAGGTATTAATAGGAAGATACTATACGTTCATCAAAACAGAGGACATTTTTCTTAGCACTCATTGGTCTCAAATTCCAGAAATAACAAATGCGAAATACTCTGAACATCAATCAAGAAGAGACAGTGTTTTATATTGCCTTCTGCCAGTGATACTTGTATTTATATTTACACTGTGGTATATTCTATACCTCTCAAAATTCATAAAACTGGAAGAATATTCACAAAACCTTCAGTTAATGCCTTTGGTTGAGGCAAAATGATCCTTGGCAACCTTGTGAAGAGAACTTTAAACTAGGAATGATGTCAGAGGGAGATGATGGCCTACAATGAAGAGAGGAATTGGTGGACTGGGTTGATAAATGTGCAGGAAGATGTGGATGTGAAAGTTTGCGAAACCAATGAAAAAGGGCTGAAGGGACCCACCTCAAGTGTATGCACACAAATAAAGAAGCACCTACAGGACAGCATTATGGAAGAGGCAGATGAGGCCTTCTTCAGATAATTGGAAGAAGCCTCTTGATCATGGGCCGTGGAACTCATAGGGAACTTCAATGACCCTGACATAGGCTGGAGGGATGGCATAACATGGCACAAACATTCTGAGAGGTTTCTAGAGAACACTGATGAATATATCCTGATGTAGATCAAAGATCCACTTGGGGGAAATGCTCTACTGCAGCTGATATTTGCAAGCAAGAAGGAACTGGCTGGGGATCTTTAGACTGGGAACAGCATTGACTGCAGTGACCATGTGTTGTGAGTCAACCACAGTAGGCAGCTAGGCACCATACAGTTGCTTGCTCACTCCCACTCAGTGGGATGGAGAAGCAAATCATAAGATTAAAATTGAGAAAACTTGTGGGTTGACATAAAGACAGTTTAATAAGTAAAGACAAAAATAAAAAAAGGGTGCAGGGAGCAGGACCATAACCGAAAATACCAAGTGGTGCAAAAGCTATCACTCACCTCCAGTCAACTGATGCCTAGCCAATTCCTAAGCAATGACACTCCCAGAAAACTTCTCTCCCAGTTTTTATTATGCTGAGCATGACATTTTATGGTGTAGGATACCTCTTTGGTTAATTTGGGTAAGCTGTGCCAGCTGTGTGCCCTCCCAGGCTCTTGCCCAACCTCACCTACTCTCTGTGGGGCACAGAGCAAGAAACAGAAAGCCCTGAAGCTGTACAGACACCATTCAGCAGCAGCTAAAATGTTGAAGTGTTGGTGAACAACGACAACAAGATTTTTGGTTACAAATTTGACATATAGCGCCAATAAAGGGCTACTGTGAAGAAAATTAACTGTATCCTAGCCAGACCCAGTACAACAGAAGATGATAGAGTTCAGGATCCTGAGAGGAGGGAAAAAGGCAAATAGCAGGATTACAGTCCTGGATTTCAGGAGAGCAGACATTGGCTGTCCTGGTTTTGGCTGGAATATAGTTGTCATATACTGAGCTTTCAGGACAATGACTCAGGTTCACTGATTCCCAGGTCAGAATTAAGGTGAAATGACACCAGGGATCACAGTATAAAATTTTAATTGTTCACAACAACTGGAATGTTAATTGCCCACAGCAATATGGAACGCTGATTGCTCACAACAAAAACAGCATGTTAATTGCTGACGACAATGTTAATTGTTCATAACAGTACAGGCGTGATACCTCATCAGCAGGCCTTGCAATGTACAACCACCTATGTGAGGAGAAGAGAGATAGGGATAGAGAGACAGAGAGAGAGGAAAAAAATTCCACCTGTCTTGGGTCCAGTGGTGGTCCAGTCAGCCTAGATGTCCAGTCATGGGGAGCACACCACCTGGGGCTCAGATTCTTGTCCTTATATAGACTGCCTTACTTCAAGAGGGCATTTGGACCCTCATGTTAATTAGATGTCATGCGCAGTCTGTGCTTCCAGAATCTTCCTGGAAATGGGTTATTGGGTTTTGGGGTCATTGAGGGGGTTACTTCTTCCTCTGCCAGTGTGACCATTATATGACCCTCCTTCACGGCACATGTGTTGTGAGGGCATTTTTCTTTTCCCCACCAGTTCCTTGCATGCTTGCTCAGGAAGTTTGGCTTTAGAAAAATTCTGTCTCACCTTTGTGTAGCTCCCTTTTCTGACCTCATCTTCCTGTTCTTACAACTTTGGTGTGTCCATAAAAATCGTCCTCAGGATCTGACTTTGACCAAATTTCTTTAAGTGCATGTTTGAGATATTAATTCTGATTCCAATGGACTGTCACAAAAGTTAATTTTCTCAAGAAGCTGGGAGGGGACACAGCCAGGATAGCTGACCAAAACTAATCAAGGAGATATTCAATACCATATCATGTCATGCTCAGGATATAAACTGGGGGAGCTGGCTGGGACAGGGAGGAGGGATTTCAGCTTGGGAACAGGCTGAGTATTAGATTCTGTCTGGTAATAAATTGCTTCACTCACTTTATACTTTTTTTTTTTTAATTAGTTTTTGTTGTTATTATTACTGCTTTTCTCCTTGTGTCGTCCTATTAATCTGTTCTTATCTCAATGAATGATGTTTTACCTTTTTCTTCCCATTCTCCTTCCAATCCCATCAGGGAAGGAGTGAGTTAGTGGCTGCATGGTACTTAGCTGCTGGCTGGGTTTAAAACCATGATATTGGCCTATTCAGCAACCTGCTTTGAAGAATGCCACAGTAGACAGTCTTGCAGAGAAGAGAGGTCTAGGATAACTGGTTGATTTTTGAAGGGTCATCTTCTTCAAACTCAAGAATGGTCCATCTCAATGTGCAGAAAGTCAAGAAAGATGCATGCATGGATGAACAAGGAGCTTCTGACAAAACTAGGACATATAAGAAAAGTATACGATAGATGAGAAACTGAATCAGGAATATGAAAACACTTGGAAAGTGTGTGGGAATGGAGTTAGAAAACCAAAAGCCCACCTGAAGCTCAGAGTGGAAAATGATGGGAAGGGCAACAGGAAGGGTTTCCAAAGGTAATTCAGCCGGAAAAGAAAGACTAAGGAAAGAGTGGATCCACTGCTGAATGGAGCAGAAGATGTAGTGAGAAGGGGTATGGAAAATGTCTTGTTCATATATGTTTTTGCTGGTGACAGTTGCCTTCAGGAGTCCCAGATCTCTGAAACCAGTGGGAAAGTTTTGAGCAAGGAAGGCATACTCTGTGTAGATAAAGATCATATAAACAAACATGCAAACAAACTAAACATAAACAAGTCTATGGGATGTGCCAGAATACACTCATGAGTGCTGAGGGAGCTGGCTGATGTCATTGTGAGATGATTCTTGATTATCATTGAAAGGTTCTTGTAGTCAGTAGAGGTTCCCGAGTGCTGTGAGAAAGTAAAAGTTACTCCTGTCTTCAAGAAGAGCGGGAAGGAACCAAGGAACTAGAAGCCGGTCAGCCTGACCTTGATCCCTGGGAATGTGATGGAGCAAATCCTTCTGGAAATCATTTACAAACCTATGAAGCACAAGAAGGTGATTTGGAGTAGGCAGCATTGACTTACAAAGCAGAAATCATTCCTGACCTACCTGGTATCCTCTTATAAGATAATTTGTTAGTGGATAAGAGAAGAACAGCAGATGTTTGTCATGACTTTAGCAGGGTTTTCAACACTATCTCCCATAGCATCCTCATTGACAAGATAATGAAGAGTGGCTTAGATAAATGAGCAGTGAAGTGGGTTGAAAAATGGCTGAACTGCTAGGAAGAAATAACTGCATCACAAAGTCCGGTTGAAAGCTTGCAACTAGTGGCTTACCTCAGGGTTTGATACTAGGGCCAGTACTATTTAATATCTTCATTAATGACATGGATGATGGGACAGCACACACCCTCATCAGGTTTGCAGGTGATGCAAAACTGAGAGGACTAGCTGAAACACCAGAATAGGGTGCTACTGCTCAGAGAGACCTTGACAGGCTAGCAAATGGGCTAGCAGGAACCTTATGAAGTTCAAGTAGGGAAATGTGAAGTCTGCTTCTGGGGAGGAAGAATTGCGTGCATCAGTACACATTGTGTGCCCATGGTCTGGAAAGCAGCTTTGAAGAAAAGGAACTGAGGTTCCTGTTGAACAAAAAGTCCAGTGGTACCCTAAGATAAATTAGGAACAGCATCACCAGAAGGTGCAGGAAAGTGATCATTCCCCTCTGCTCAGCATTGGTGATGCCACATCTGGAATGCTCTTTTCAGTTCTGGGTTCCTCAGTACAAGACAGATATTGATATATTGGACCGAGTCAATCAAAGGGCCACTAAGGTCATTAAGGGCTTGGAGCACCTATCAAAGTGGGAGAGTCTGAGAGGCCTGTGACTCTTTAGGCTGGAGAAAAGGAGTCTTGGGAGGAAAGGGGTTATCAGTGTGTGTAATGTGTAATGGACCACAATGAAGAAGACAGAACCAAACTTTCTCAGTGGTAGCCAGAGAAAAGACAAGAGGCACTGGGCAAAAGTAGAAATACAAGAAATTCCATGCAAGCATATGAAAAAATATTTTACTGTGAAGGTGATCATACTCTGCAGCAGATTGCTGAGAGGTTTCTGAGTCTGAATCCCTGGAGATATTTGAAACCTAACTGGATGTGATCCTAAGCAACTTGCTCTAGTTGACCTTCCTCTGAGCAGGGTGATTGGACTAAGGGATGATCTCCAGAGGTCCCTAAACCTATTCTGTGATTCTGTGAAAACTGAGTGATTAAACTAAGATCAGACTGAGTCAAAGTCCAAGGCTTCTCATCAGAGTCCTGCATGGTGGTCTCCAAATTGTCTTCCCCCATATACCAGAGTACTAAATAAAACTTGGGACACAAAACCTGGGAAGACACTCTGATCCTAGCAGTAGGCAGCCATTACCAAGCTGCCTGTATGTCCAGTCTTTGTACTTGTCTCAGTACGATTCCTTCCTGCTATGACTTATGTACTCACCACATTAATGGAGAACATACACTGCTGTTCTCACTCCAAAAAGGAAAGTTATGGAGACAGATGTGTGTCTCAGAACTGTTTTCTTTTTACTGATAGCTCAAGAATTTATGAAAAATTAAGAATTCTTAATACTATACCAAGTAGAGAAGTGTTAGTTTGGAAGTTGCAATTCTATGAAAGCCATCCCAATAGTTAATTGTCAACCCCCAACATGACCCATAAAACCTACTTAGCCCTACTGTTATAGAAGAGCAATAATGTGTTCGTTGTGAAATTGTTGGAGTAGGAACTGCAGCTTATTCTATAAAAGCCTGATTGATAGAAATTGCATTGGTAATTGAGTTTTTATTTCCTGTGGGGGCTATCAGTGAGGTCAGAATGGAATTTCAAGAAGGGACTAGCTATGTTATTGATTAATTGTCAAAGACAAAGATTTATAGATGTGATGTAAATGTGCTTGCTTGAGGACAAAAGTCAATTAAACAGATTCAATAGGAATAAGTTGTCTCTATGTGGCAGGTTTTCCCACAACTGCTTTGCAGTTTTTTTCTGAAGTAGCTGGGAAAAGTTTGTCTCACAGTGTATTTACTGTTAATGGCTAATTCCCCCCAGCATTAGAGAGAGAGATGTAATATGATTTGATTTTACTCTGCAGCCTATCCATTTTCAGACAAAGTCAGTGCTTGCTTTCCAGTTTTCAAGCAAGAGGAATAGGCTGGCCACCAGCTTAGGTTGTGTAATGTATTAAGAATGGCTAACACCATTTCTGGTGAATGAATTAATTCTGAATGAATAATACATGCTCATTACATACAGCTAGTGTCTATGTGGCTCATCTCAGAAATCTCTACATCATCTTCTCAAGGTACATTCACATACCTTAGACACTTGCATCATGGAAAGGGCACAGATGATATCTTTATTACCAAATATTTCCATATTGCCCTTCCACAAACTCTGGATTAAGTTAGTAGTATTCAGCATCTACTTTCTGCCTCATGGATGCCAGAAGTCCTCAACAACAGCAGTAAATCTTTAATATGCTGATACAGATTGCTAACTTGCTCACACCTGCAAAATGGAGTTACAGAAGAGCATCACTTGGAAGTTACAGCTGGTCTCAGTATACTAAAAAAGAAATCTAAGTGCTTTTGGGATACAGTGGTCATACACAGACTCTCAATGCTTGTGACCATATGGCTTGTCACTACAACAGTCCCTCTAGAGGCAGAACAACAGAAAAAGACCTCTGCTCAAACCTGCCCAGGCCTCCACAATCACAGCTGAGTTCTCTTGCTGAGTGAAGTTTTATATTTTCTGCCTGAATACACTGAATAATCAATCTAGTTAGTGTACAGTCTGTAGGATGTAGACACCTTCCTGCATAGTTCAAGAAAAATTTTGGCATTGATGAATGATTTCCAAATTTTGAGTGGCTGCAAGCACCTGTTTGATTCCTGTATGTTGGGCTGCTATTGGCCATCTTACATAGTTCTTGGGTAAAACACACACTGACCTCACCTGTTCTGTCAGTATTTTCTCTGCAGTCAGTACTGCTCTTGCAGTTCATTGCTATAAGTAAGGAAAATAGAAGCAAACGTACATGTTGGAGCCTTTTGGTGGGACTACAGCAAAGATATGAGAAGATATGTTTAGCATGATAACTCATTAGAAAGTGGATATAACATCAAAACATTCAGACTACAAGTCAACACATCTTGAAGGGAATGAGCTACTTAAATTTGCAGTTTGAGCCCTATATTACAGTACTTGCAAAGGAATCTAATTCACATGTTTATAAACTCTAATCTTATGTCTAAACCAAACTTCCTTATAAAGTTAGCCAAATTGGACCATTCTAGCATCATACTTTTTCTCAGAACTGTATACTAATTTACTTGCCTCATAATTTTTCACTTCTATTCTGACATTATTTCTGAAGTAGTTTATCATATCCACAGCACTTTGTTATTTCTCTAAGCTTATTTTGCCTCTGCTCTGAATTCTTTCTAGTATACCAACTCAAACCCCATAACTAGTCCCACATGAAAAGGTAATTAAACACACTGTAAGTCATTTATCAGCTTAGGAAGTGTGGGAATTATATTCTACATGGCATATATAAACATCAGAAAATATAGACCAACTGATTTATAAGCAACCAGTCGCTAGAGTTACTAATAAATCATAAACATTTCTGAAAAATTTCTTTCCTATTTTTCAACAGTTAAAATGTGATAGGTTCCCATAACAAACACACTTTCTAACAAAGCTGAGTTTAAAATGAACCTAAATGTTGAAGAAAGCTGTCCATAGTGCAGAGACAACTATTGACATAAAAGCAACAACCAAATCAATAGCTAGAATTCAATGATTCACACTATCAGAGTCTGATTGCTTAGGGTTTGATTAGTAATATCTCATAGTTTTGTCTTTTCTGTTCAATTCTACCTATGTACTAGATCATAAATTCCTGCAGAAAATTGTAATAATAATGCACAATATTTATCCTCACTTCGCTTGAGAAGAAGGTAAACAAGTAATCTTCTGTCCGTGTTTATGATGCGAGCTAATAGTACACTGCTAAAAGAATATAGTGTTGCATTTTTATCATCAGAGCATGAAAGATACATACAAAAATCTGTAGTAACATAATTTAAAAATATTATTAGAGACACTCTAGAATTTTCTAGTAGTTTTTAGTAAGTTTTCAGTCAAACTGCTGTCCATTTGCCATAATGTAGCTTATAGCATGTATATGTAATTTAGTCTTGATTATACTTTTAATGATAGTGTATCTTTTCATATGCTATTGTATTTTGATGCTGGCAATCTGTTTTGGCGGTCAGGGCCTGTTAGAATGAAAATTTAAGTCACATCTCTCCCGAAGCCGATCTCTATTTCTGTGACTCACCTTTACTGCATGTTATTGAGAAAAATGTCACAATTTCATAAAGCTCATTTTTTGTTCATTTACTTTTTAGAGGCCATGAAAAGATAACAACACTGGAGACTGCAAAGGGTTAGCAGCTGCATGACTGTTATATAGTGTAAGACTAAGAAAGGAAGAGAAGCTGTTTTTACTTCCAGGCTGATTAAAGCTATCTAAAAACTCATTATTACCTAATTTTTTACTGATCAGATTTGTGATTTTTGCCCCTTTTAAAAAAACAACCAAAAAAACCCCAGCAAAAAAACCCCAAACAAAACCAAACCAAGAAAACCAGAATGAGATGTAAGGGCAAGATCTGGAAATAATAATACCTGACATTTAGCTCTTCCCTGGCTGACAAAGCTGATCACTTCTTTAAATTTGAATGCATAAAAAAGAGGACCTTATATCTTATATAAATATGGTAGCTGTATGACATTATTCATCAAATCTAAACACAGTTAAGTTGACCAAAAATCTCATAAAGTCATGAAGTAGCACACCATAGTTTCTCAAACACTGATAAATTCTAAGAAATTTTTCTTCCAGCCTTTTGAACCCAATCATTCTGCAGGGAAAGGCTTCTTGCTGTTTGAATATTATGGTGAAATCCTTCTTGGAATTTGTATCTAAGAATATTTTTCTGAGGCTGAAATTAGCACAAATGGAGAGGTATGAGCTTTTAGAAGTACTAAAGATGAGAGTAAATAGAAATCTCTCTCACTAATCATTTGCTTTTGAGAATGGATTTTATATAACTCTATATGAATTCTAAGTAACAGTGTTTATTGAGTCTTAGGGGTCATGATCTGTACCTTCCTATAGTTTTTACTGTATGGTTTCCAAGGGGGTAAGTATTTATTTTGATCACTATTTTGGATAACCACGTTAATGTTCATCAATGCAATGACTTTCAGAAAATTTGTTTTAATATTAAATTATTTTTGTAAAATGGTAATATTTTTTACATTCATAATCTATCTTGAAAGATGTTTTATATATAAAAATCATAAAGATATAATCCAAATCCAGTAATGATGAAGAAAGAGCTAATTATTAAGTAGCTATGAATTCTTCTTGAGCATTTTCTGATTATAATTCATGTGCTTCTATATTGGTGTATGCTAACAACAGACATGACCTTCTTAATTTAAGAATAAAATTCTGTCTTTGTTTCATTGTTTAGTGTAAAGCTGCCACTATTCTAGCCCACTTGTCTTTGTCAGGACTGATACGGCTTACAAAGGAGACATCTATTTAAAGATATTACCATCATCTTGAGTTTATGGCAAATACAATTATTTAGAATTACAATTATTTAGAATCTTTCGCTGTCTTAGAAAACAATGGCAATTGTGAATGGTTGGGGATTTTTGTTGTTTGTGTTGTTGTTTTTACTTAAACATTTCTTTTCATCACTTTTGTGAGTAAGTTTTCATTTCTTAACAAAGTATAAGTACACATAATCTAAGTTCATTTTTGGTAGGCAATCTCTGTAAAACATGAAATTTACTATACTGGCACGAAAGAGTTTTTCTACTAACTAGAACTACAGCTATAACTTTACAAGTTTACTGATTTTGTATTTCAGGTTCTGAAACTAAGCAAGGTAAATAATGCTTAGCAAACAGGGGGAAAACTGGAAATAAGAGATGTGTTTTCTCCACTTTTCCAGCACCTAAAGAAGACACTTGTTAGACCTGTGAGATATCTCAGGATATAGCCTGATAGGTAATATTTAAATAAGCATCACCATACACAGTTTTAAAAAATGTCTACTTTTTCACATTCTGGAATTTTTTCTCCTCCTCCTAAGTAAGTCTTTATATTGAAAAAAATTTTATATCCTTGAAAAAGGAAACATACCAACCACTCTACAGGTTCAGAAAATACTTTACAAATGACATTAACACCATATAGAAATTTATCATATACTACAGTGATAGATAAAAAATGTCCTGAAAGGTAGGCAAAATAACAAACTTATTCTTTGAGAAATGTTAATCTAAGGCACTGTTTTTTCATGTAGTACTCAAATTGTATTACTATGAAGAAAAGATTTAACATGGCTTGTGAAAACAAAGCTAAACAGCAGATGTTAGGTTTATTAAAATTAAAATTCAGTAGTTATTTGGTTTTCTCTACCTCACAATATTTAATAAAACAAAATTTAAATAAAATAATGAGTATCTATTAAGTACTGTTGCAATTTAGTTATCAAGAGAAATAAGTCATTCTCAAATGAGTTTATAAATTATTTAATTTTTAAAAAAGTATAGAAATAATTTTTTTGGTAAGTACTTAGTGCAGTGCAACAATAGGTTTCAGTTTCTCCTGTGCCAACAGTATCTTGATGACTACACAAGAAAAAAGGAAATAATAGCATTCCTGTCCAATATGAAATAGAGCCAAAGCACTTCTGCTCCATGAGTCACTGATCTCATCAATAGGTTTAGACTGCTCAGAGGGGCACATTCTATTCAGCATCTCAGGAAATGTTATTTACAAGTTAATTGTTGGGTTGGTAAAACTTTCCCTTCTATCTCTTGCAATAAGGAAGATATTTATCTTAGAATAAACAGTGATAATACTTGAATATAACTTTATAGCTGTAATTTTTTTTTTCTGTTAAAATAAACATTTTGTTTAAGGTTTTTCTGTTCAAGATATTTTTCCTTCCTTTAGTAAAAAGGTCTCCCCTTTGATTAAAAAACTGCAAACTGAGACTAAACTGTGATACTGAAACACTTGCACTTTTTCTATATCACTTTGATGGAACTAATTAGAATTCCTTTATTACTGTTGTTCTTCTGGCTCACTTTCATATTTCTGTTTTAAGTGTCTGTATATTCAGAAGTTAAAGAATCTAAAAAGTAAACTCTTCTTCAAAGGAGCACAATTTTTGGAATTCTGTTTTCTTCCTTTTCAGAAAAGACAGTACATTTGGACATCATCTAAAGCAAACTTCTTTGATCAGCTTTTACATTTGTAAAATGGGATAGTTAAGAAAACTCCTTTTTATAGATTTATTTGTGATCTACATGTAGAAAGTGTTAAAAAAGAAGTTATTTATTGTTTAAATTTAATATTAGAAAATACTCATACTTAATTTTATTCTGCTCTCATAGTTAGTATTGAATTGATTCCTACATGTCAGTATCAGCCTTCCACATTTGTTACTGGATGCTAGCTATGATCCTACAGTGCTAATAAAAGGAGGACACTATCCTATTGGGAGAAGTGTTTTGAAGTCCTTCTAGTTGCAACTATCTGGAAGAGAAATATTAGGGTGAACAGAGGTAGCAGTGGCTAAAAACAGAGACAGAGCAAATCCAAATTACCTTTGTTTCTGAAAAGTCCCTGCGTTTTCTCTTTGGTTTCCTGTATTATTTCAAAATAAGACCATACACCTCAATTCTGTAAAACATGGACAGGGGAAAATTTTTTGTTTATATCATGTTTCAGTTCACCTCATTTAGGTGAGGAGACTAATTTGTGTTCTTTCCTACCATGAAATTTTAGGCATTTGACAGGAGACTATCACTGAAAGAAGTATTTACAAATTTTTAATGTGCAGTTACTGTTCTCTGCTAGAGCAAGATGGAGGTCCAACAAAAGAAAACAATTCAAGATACTCTCAGTAGAGCTTAGATAAAAACTAAGAAGTCCAGCAGGTTCATTACAGGAAGACAGCAAATCTCTACAGAACTGGAAGTTTGTTCATGTCTACTAAAATCAGCAACTATGTCTTGAAGTCACTGTCATTCAGTTCTTGACTTTACTGATGAATACTGGTGCCCATGTTTAAAAGTAGCAGAAATTGGTTTACTGCCTCCATTTCTGTGCTTATGAAGGGACAGGAGAATGTATGTTCCTTGGTGTAAATTGGGCAAATTATCAAAAGGTCAAATCGTCAATAATATTGTAGGATTGCTGCTTAATACTTAATGAAAGTAAGATGATTTCTTACTTCTGCTGTTAGCTTGTTATAAGGACAAACTAATTCAGTGTAATTGGCATTGAACAATTATCTCTCATTCATTTTTTATAAGCTATTTAACTATTGACTTTCATATACAAAGCCAAACTCTTAATTTACATTTGCATGTTGGGGCATAATTTGATTTACCATTTCTCCTGTTTTCCATAAAATGTGCTAATGACATGTATAAAATTGATGAATATATATTTAAAAAGCTAACTAACAGATCTGAAGAATCCCTATTTGGCTGCAGCATGCAGGGTATATCTATGTCTGTTAGAAAAATGTAATTTCTCATATGAGCTGTGCTAATGTAGTACTTGTCATCCTAAGCCTCTTGTTGCTGTGCAGTTGGTCAGCCTATTGCATCTGCAAACTTCCTTTATAACCATCAGAAGACCAGCCTATGTCATGGCATTTTCAGAGCTCTCATCATCCAATCAAGCTAAATATACCCAAAAAAAGTAATTTTTCTTTCAGTGTTAAAACACCCCTGCATCTGACCCAGAGGGAGATGAAACTAAAGTGTGATATCAAAAATGGCAAAGAAAATGTGACAGACAGAAATGACAAGGCTTTGTCTACAGCTGGTGATGCAATAAAGTGAAATGCCTTCTCATTGTCCCTCAACAAAATATGTAGGGTTAGCTATGCTATGTTACTTAAACACATTCATTGGGCTCAGCTGGATTGTAACCAGAGAAGACTCATATTATCTGCACGTGTGTATTAATCTGTAAAGCTGTGACACAATTACATGCATATTTATTTTTTCCCCTAAGATTCTGACATCTGCAAATCTAAAGGGATGAATGTAGCAGTATAAAAATGACTTGGTCATCCAAACCACAATGGTACTACCCCAGGCAAATGTTTCACCTTCTTCAGTCAGAAGAACACGAAGCTATACAAAATAAAGTTCTGGATTTATAAAAGTAAACTTCATCAGCAAACTTCTAATTAGATATCAGGGGGGGGGGAAAAATCACAGTGAAACAAGTCAGAGATTGGAAAAAGTATTAAAAGATCAACTGGACAATGTCCTGAGCAACCTGATCTGCTTCTGACCTGCTCTGAGTTGGGAGTTGGACCAAAAGACCTGAGATCCCTCTCAGCCTAATTTATTCTATGAGTCTATGATTCTGTGCAAGTAGAATGCATGAAGCTGTTTATCTATTTATTTGTAGTTGTTTACTACATTAATATGCTTCTACTAAAATGCTTAATAAAAAAGTTGCAGAAGTTTACATGGATAACTAATTACTGATAGTAGTATCAGACAAGACATGTAGGTAACATTTCTTAATGTTGCTTTGCCACATAACTCAGAAAATCATTCTATTTCAGAGAACAGTTGTCTGCAGTTGTCTCAGTCCTAAAGGAGAACTTTACCCTCAGGAAAAAAAATAAAAATCTGGTTGTCACAGTCAGTTAATTCCCTTCAATACGTTTCCATCTTTCAATTTTTAACCTACCATCTGTTCAGTCCTACCTGTAGCCCCCTAAGCAAATGAGTGGGATCAAAAGACAATAGTTTTTTGCTGTTGTTCTAGGCATTTATGTATACCTATACCTAATCTTTCAAACACCACTCACATAAACAAACAAAACAAAATACAGACCTTAAAATATCATGGGAAGGCATATAATGTTACAGTAATCCAATTCATTATGCTGACTTGTGTAGACAATTCTGTATGTAATGTTACTTATAACAAAATGAAGGGACTGAAAAAACCTGGTTTCATCATTTAAGAGTATTTATGTTCTGTATAAGTACTTTTTTGATTCCACAGAGCTCCAGTATAAAGACAAAGACATAGCTGTCAAAACTCTCTGGATCATTGCTAAGAGAGGAAAGAACATTGGCGTTGTGGTGATTGTTACAAGCCACCTTCTCAACAAGATGCAGGGGATGAAGGCTGACAGCCAGAGGAATTCTGCTGTTTGTTTGTGGAAAGCATAATCTGCATGGGGGATTTCAAGCACCCAGACATCTACCAAATCAACACAGCACAGTGCAAGCAAGCTAGAATATTCTGTGCTGTGTCAAAGACAATTTCCTAATATAAATCCTAGAAGGGTCAACCAGCCTAACTGACAGGCTAACATTAGCCAGATAGAGCTAACAATGAAAAAAATTGACATTATACCCACACTCCTTATGTGCAAAAGGAAAGGTTCAGAGATCCAGGGCTTTAGTATTGGCAAAAATTGTAGGATATGTATTTCCACCATTTCCAGACGTGCTACAGATAAGAAAGTTTCAGAAAGAAATGAATTTACAAAAGTTAGATCAAACTTGAAGAACCTGATTTCCTTCAATGTTGAAATTGCTGGTTTTGAAGAAGAGTGGAAAACAGTCAATATCATGTATCTTCTGAAGTCCTTTTGTAAAGGGTTTTGACACTGTCTCCAATTTCTATTCCCTTTTACGCTAAGGAAGCATGGGCTGAATGAATGCATGATTAAACCTTAAAAATCACCTGAAACACTGGGTTCAGAAGATATTAGTCAATGATTTGACAATCAGGTAGTAACTATAGCCAAGCTGAGTATTCCACAGATGATAGTGGTATTAATATTTTTCCATATCTTCATAAAACAGAATGCACACACAGCAAATCTGCAGATTTGAAGAGATCTTGTTTTCTACCCCCATTTCCGTGTTCAAAATCAATATTCACATGTATTAAGAATGCAAACAAAATGCTTGAAGCAATTTTCATGTTTTCAAGGGGCTTAAGTCCATGATATCGTTATGACAGTTAAAGTATTATACATTCTAAAGTTTGAATATCATTATGAAACAGATTCCATAAGGTCTTATTTGCTGTTTTTTACATTCATGTACTTCTCATGTTTAATATCAGAAGAAGCTGCAACACACTGGTTGACAACATAAAACGCAATATAAGTTAAAATAATTATATAGAATACTTAATGAAAACATTCCCCTGGATTTTGCTATAATTTATTGTGAAATAATCCAGTAATTTGAAGCTGATAACATTAATGACAAAAGATAACTTTAAGTAAATGGAGTTTTGAGTATTCTTTCTTCAGAAATACCACATGTGCTTTTGTATTCACTTATAAATATATAATGCTCTGAATATGGATAATTTAACCTCCCTCACTGCATTTGTAGAATACTTAATGTTTCAATAATTATCTCAAGATGAATAACTTTTCATGAATAGCTTCAACATAAACATCTTTCTCCCTTTGAAACCAGTACTTTGTTGTTGATACAAAGAAAGAAGAACAAAAATAGAGACATGTACAGGGGAAGGAAGCCTATATTTTTGCAAGGTGGTATCTACCTCCTGAATGACTATGGGATAATCCAAAACTTAATGAGAAGAAAGCCTAGACTGACAGATTCTGAAGATGCTAACTCTATAAGGAACAAGTCTCAAGCTGGTGTCCATTACATTGGCAAAGTTAGTATGATAAAACTAATATCTCTGCTTTGAATATAAAGCATTCCTTGAGATACTTCTGCTACAAATCACCAATGCAAGCATATTTCATACCCATCAGTCTTGAATTATAATTGAAACATTCAGGCACTTGATTCAAACTTAAACTACTCAAACTTAAACTACTTAAACTCAAACTACTACTTACTGTAGTAGAAAAACCTGTAAATGTGTTTGTATATGAATCATTAATTCAAGTCAGAACTGGGAATCTTGAATTGTAAACAGAAGAGAAACATTTTTAACTCTTTGCTTACTTGTAGAAAAAAACAAGAAAAATAGATATAAGAATATCATAGATCGATTATTTTTTATTCAGCATATATACAGCAATATGCTTCAATTTCCTCATTACTTTGTACAATGACCATTGCCAATAGCTCCATAAACACATAAGGATTGTGCCAAATATTTCATAAATGTAAACTGAGGGCATAAATTCGACCACCCTTACTGCCACTGAGAAATGCTTATTTAGAAAAATAACAAAATGGGTTAAATGCCCTTCAGGTATAGATGGTATTATTTCTATATGGAAGTATTTGTTACAAAGAAGGAAAATAGCATGCACATAGATATGTGAAGTCTACATGGCTAGAAATGAGCAGACAAACAACATCAATGGAAACTGGACTCTTCCTCTTGAAAACATGGGTGGGGAGGTAGTACTCTCTGAGTGTTATTCTGAATGATGCAATTACATGTAATCTCATGCAAATAAATTATATAAGCATGATGGAGTCCAGTGATATACATAAGGAGTAAGATATGCTGTAGAAATGTTCCTTTGAAATAGCAAATAATTTTGCTCCTATGGCTGCTTTCAATATGAGAATTTAGAGGGTCACTGAAAGAAATAGCTATTTCCCATACGGCAAACAGAGTTGGCAAATACATATCTATTGCTTCCAATCAACATACCTACATGTCACATAATACTCTTTATTAGTAATTATGAAATAACTTTACATAGGAGTTGAGTACTGTCTTCATTCACGGGCCAATTTCTCAATTCAGGCTGCAAAACATTTTACTAGTTGCTTGGTAACTAGTGGCTGAACTCAGAAAGAAACACCAAACCTACTGTATTTACTCTGCAAAAGTTCATAACTGCTTTATGATGAAACAAGGTGCTTTCTCTAAGATTATAAAGTTCTATATTCTGTAAAACTTATGGACTACCTTTACATCTTAGAAATAAAAATCAGTTATAATAGACTTCATAATATCTGCATATGTGAATTTGTTATCTTCCTAACTAACTTCTTTCTAATTTGAATTTATTTTGGGAAATCTCATGAGATTAGACTAATTTTTGAGATTTTCAGAAGTGCTCAGATATACCAGATAAAAGCAAGTGTAAAATGATATTTTCCTTTATGCTCTTTCTCCTTTTGCTTTTATGAGTGAATTTCCAGACATGTAGCTATTTCAGGGAAAAAAATAAGAGAACACTGCAAGCGTTTGCTGTGACCTTCAGCAATACTACTGTCAAGGGTTAGGGCTGGGCTGGCCACTAGATGATTGACCGATGCTCTGTATCAACCCCTCT
>WUAM01000431.1:94534120-94560608 GCA_024336885.1 Actenoides hombroni | reverse complement strand
TAATAGAACACTGCAAGCGTTTGCTGTGACCTTCAGCAATACTACTGGCAAGGGTTAGGGCTGGGCTGGCCACTAGATGATTGACAGATGCTCTGTATCAACCCCTCTCCCTTCCCCAAGGGGAAGAGAAAGGGAGTAAGGGAGAGAGACTTATGGTTTGGAAAAGAAAACTAAAATGCTTTAAATAAACAATAACAATAAAATTAAATACATACAAAATAAATATCAAACCCAACTCCCCTGAGGCCAATGATATCACCACCACCACTGATGCTGTGGAGTAGGAACTGTGCAAGTTCCAGACTGCACTCAGCAGCAGATGGAAACCGAATTCAGGAGCTTGATTCTGGAACTGGATTCAGGAACACATGGATTGGGACTGAAGGCAGATTGGACAGAGTCCTTGGATGATGGCCATTGAGGAAGAGACTTGATTCTTGTGGTCCTTCAGCTTTGTAATGAATATGATGTGTACAGAATGGAATACCTTGTTGGTCAGTTACTAACCAGTTATAGCCATCAAGAGTTATTACTGCTAGAAGCAGACACTACCAAAATATGCTCTTAACTTCAGAAAGTGCAGTTACTTATAAGACACTGCACTGAAAAGTAAAATCACTGAACAGAATTAGTTCTGTTCTAGATCAAACTAGGACAACTATCCAATTTATAATATCCAACCATAAGCCAAGCATTAATAATGTAGAGCCATAAAAGCAAGCACAGATGGAATCTTACAGAATTAAAATCCTTACTTCCAAACTGTTTTAAAGTTAAGACAGATTAACTCATTAAAACGTCTAGAGCAAGTCAATACTGTACTTGCTAAATGATTCCGCCTTATACCTTAACACACCAATAGGAAATTTCCATTCCGTCAAAGCAGTATCAATGCCTACAGAGAAATCCTATCCTGTTAACAACTCATAATTCCTGCCTACTTAGTTATTTTTTTTCTGATGATGCCATATTTCCGTTTTTCTTCCTCTTCCACATATTTTTTAGCCTCTCTGCTCTTATCAATGTCTCTGAAGCTCTCTTCCTAGATTGTAGTACCTAATTCCAGTATTTCTTGACCTGATATCAGCAATTTCAGACATCACAAGGCATCTACAGATTTTGAAATTGTATCTCAGTTTGGTATTACATTCCCTTTAATTTCCCCTTCTATATTTTTAGCATCTTTTTCAGTGTACCTTATGCTTGATCTCTTTCATTCCATAATCTTTGAGTGAGGCTTCCATTCTTTGTCCTCATCTCTGTCACCTCTAATTTTTTATCTGTGTGTTATCCTGAAGACACTGGTTCAACACCTATCTCTGTACTACTGACTCATGCGTCTATCTCTATTTCACACCTATTTCTTTCTGTTCATATTTAGTATTTTGTTTGGCAGTCTTTGTGGCTATCTAACCATCAAATCCACATTTTTCTCCTGAAAGTATTTTCTGTATTATCCCATCTTATTTACTTTAGAGAATATGACCCTTCTGGTCATGAAGACATATGTCATGAAGACAACTTACCATAAATTTCAGTATCATCAATCATGCATACCTCTTTCTATAAGAGAATATCCAGCATACAACTACTTAAGGTTTTTCTTTTTTAACTTTAGATAAATCTGAAGCTTGGTCTTCCCTATTAATTTACACAGATATTGCTATTATCCAAGACAGATTACTTGAAATAAGTAATTTTTAAACTCAATTTACTCAAAATCAACTCAGTTTTCCCCAATTTACTAAAAATCAACTGTTTATTTATTTTTGTCTTCAAAACTCATGCCCCAAACCTTCTAACCCCTTTTCCCCAATCTGTCTTCTTCTAAAAAATCAGAATTGCTCTTCTTGTATACAAAAGGTGGCTTTCAATATAATTTTCTATCCATTTCTTCAGTCAAGTATCTTCTCTCTTGGTTTCCCTCCACTTATTTTCCCTTCTCAACGATACTAGAATAAACTAAGTATCTTTTTTTTTTCCAAAATAAATTTGACCCATGGTGAATCAATGAAAGAGGTCTTTCTGGAATTTATTTAAACTATACTTCATCAACCCATGATGAGTTCTATTTATTCCTTTCAATGCTAAGTCTTCCTGTAATAGCAGTTTCCAATATCTATGTTCCTGATATCTACTTTATTTCCTGTATATCATGAAAAAGTTGAAACACCACTTTTAAAGAATCATTTAACTATGACTTTATTAGGTTAAATTTTATGTAATAGTGGCTTGGAGAAGGATCTTGAGGCCTCATTGGAGTACTTGCTAAAATTCTCCCAACAATCTCAAGAAAAGCTTGGAATAGTCTTTTACCTCTCACAGAGTGTACTGCCAGTCTTGATGGTTCAGCAGCAGTCATGCCTTTCATAGCCTACTCAGACATCCCTGCTGTGGGAGTGTAAATTTGTCAGAGAAGTGGGATAGAGAACTAGGGATTGTAACCACTGTAACTAGACAAATTTAAACCAATGCTATAAGTGACTCAGCATCTGCAGCAAGAACAGAACACCTCCAAAACTTCATTTGTAAGTGGCATGCTCAGTTCGTGAAACACAGATGATATCTTGCTGAGTTTTTTCCCTGGACATAACGGGAATAGCTATATTCAGCACTATTGCAGTGCATGCTTTAGTTTACATTTTTGAACCTATGGGAGCCTTAGCTAGGGCCACTGACTTTCTCAAGTCTTGTTTTTCTTTTTCCTTTCCTAATACTTTAATTTAATTTCATCTCCCTTCCAGAGATGTAAGTCTTGGAAAGCAAAACTTCATTGATTGTTAATAGAAACCTGTGAAAACATTAAACAAGAATAATGAAATAACAATGTAATAAAAACAAGTCAGTGTTCAGAGAACATAGGAAGACAGAGAAATACCTGTGTGCCATATTGAAGAGTTCCCTTTCCTGAAAACAAAGGTGAAGTGCTGTTTCCCATGTAACTACAAGCATAGAGAATTTGTTTCATCTGTTTCCTCAGAACAACTTTTAAGGCAAGTGGATGTTCAGTCTATACAACAGAAGGTTAAGGAGTGTTATTTTTGGAACCCATGAGAGATACTTGCCAAAACTAATACACAGCTATTTTTGAGTCACAAAACAGCATAGGAATGTGAAAATATTAATGTATTTTAAGGAAAATAATATGAAAACAATACAAACTTTTTATTATTATGTCAAATCTACAATAAAATAACGTGGAAAACCCATACTTATGTCCTGTGAGTGACACACAACTATACTGATAGTGTTAGAAAATATAGGCATATATGTAAACTATATATTGTAGCTGTTACTTTCAGGAGGTACTGAGTTACTCCAATATAAGACCTTTTAGAATACACATGTTGTGATATCTACATGGAGTGGTAAATTAATAATAATTATTATTATTGGAATAAATATTCTAGACTTACATTAGTAATGATGATAGAAATAGTGTCTTTTGTGATATGTTTTATAAACTTGTTTGAATTCTACAGCTACAAGGAAAATATGAAAAAAATGTTCTTCTTTAAAAATCAAAATAGCTATCTACTTTACTATTTGTAATTTTGATTCATTTCTTTGTTCAAACAGAATGCATGGTATCTGGATAAACACAAGTAACTGAAACAAAAATATCTGATTTATCTTATTTAAGAGATTTTTATTTAAGAGATATAAATCTCATAAGTGATATCTAGTATAAAATTCACTTTTATATATGTCTGGCCATTTCCAGGGAAAAGAAAAGCTGTAGAGGAAATATCTACTAAATATACATCTAGGTAAACAAGAGGTTATTAGACCACCATTATACAAACAGAAGACATATTTTGTTAAATCTCCTGACAGGCTTCTCATGACTGTATAGAATGTTACTTTGTTTAATGTCTTTATTTCAAAGCTATGCATAAAACATTTTTGAGGCTGACTGTTACTGCACAACAGACATTGTCTGGGGACTGAGATAGTCTTCAGGACAGGGTCTAGTGATCTGTGGGCTTAATCCCTGATAGTTAAGATTAGCTCCACTCGGAATACTTCCTTTCAAACTTCTATAGCAATATGAAAGTACCATATGGATTTTACAGAGGAAGAGGCTGATCATATATCCTGCTGAAGAGATGCAGTATGTTTGATAGAGTGATTTCCTGCCTCAGCCAGTCAGCCTGCAACTGCACAACTCCATTCCTCATAGGATAATAGTTTTCCCTCAGGTCTGTTAGGTGACCTGTTTGTATGGGTATCTTTTGACCTATTTTAGTCTAAAATTGCAAAGTCAGTCTGATGAGCAGGGTTTTGCTAACACTATTCATTTTTTAAAGCAGCAAATGAGGGACCATTTGCAAAGCAGCTTAGTAGATAGATGGTGGATGGAGAGGATGAAAACCTCTTAGTGACAAGCAGCTGCCATGGAGAAATCTTCACTGCCACAGCTGCAGTAGGAAGAGGATGTCTGATCAAGCCCTGAGTGTTAAAAAAAAAAAGTGCCAAACCAAACAAAACCAGATTTGCTTTATTCTTTCTGGGCAAGAAGGAACCTTCATTCAGTGTGAGGTAAAGATATTATGCAAAAATGAAGTCTGCAACCATAAGTTAGGAGTTTAGGATTTCACATACTGAAGATTCATAGTGCAGACTCATAAGGCTTTAAAGCCAGAAGGCTCCGTAATGTCATGCAGTCTGATGTGTTGTAGAAAATGTATCTTTACTTGACAGTCATTAATTGAGTGAAATAATTCTTCAAAATTCACATAGCATTTGGGAAGCTGGATTGAATACTGTTGAAAATGGTCTCTTGGTTTTATAAAGTCTGGGACAGACAAATGAAAAACTTACCATTTAAATTATTTGTCTCTTTTCTATAAGGATTTGCTATAGCAAGGTTAGATGTATTCTGAATTTACATGTTTTCTTCAAAAGCTGATTTTTTGCAGGAAGTCCAAAATGTGAAAACTTTTGCAGTGTTCTTATATTAAAAGTTTTCAACATCTCTGTTGATATTTCATCCTCAAAACGCAGAGGTTAAAACTGAATATTAACCTGCTTAATTGTGCATATTTTAGCTCTTCTACCACACATGATCCTGTATGTGAAGTATCCTGCTGTTCAAAGACCTCCATAATACTGTTCACAATAAGGAAGGTTAATGACTCTACAATTTCCTGGCATTTGCCAGACTGAAACAGACCTTTAATGCAGTATTCATGCAGGTTTTGTTATGTGAAAGATAACGTTGTGGGAATTATGTCTGAGTAAAAGAATTAACATTGCTTAGCCTTTTAGGAAGTGCCAGGAAATTGTCTGAGATGATGGCAAAACCAAGCAGAATGTCACTTTCTGCACAGAGCACACCACCACCAGTATGCCAAACTCTCCTGATATATTGGTATATATCTCACTGGGCCACTATTTCTCCTAGTGGACTGGACATCTAGATTTGAACAACTATTCTGGAAATTCTTGAGGTTGTTCCACTTCACTTAGTCACAGTATGACTGATCAAAGCGGTGCAGAAAATAAGCGGCCAATCATCAGGTTCAAGGTTTTGATAAAGACACTTTTTTTTTCTTTTCCTCGCTTCAGATGTAAACCTGACTTTAGCAAAACAAATTTAACAAGTGGAAAAGTATGGAGTAGACTAGCCGCTGTTTTCAGTTCCTGAAGTCAGTGTAGAGGCCTAGACGTATGCAAGCTGTTCTGTCTGAAGCATATGGCCTGGTGTGCCGCTTTTACAGATCCAGCATATTTTGCATTTTTTACAACATGACATATGGGTTGTGTTTCAAATTATTTTTTTTTTAAAGTCTTGTAGTTCTAAGGAAATCTCTGCCTCTGCTGTCACCTAGAATTGGGGGATGGGAGACGGGGTGAGCCAGACAAATCAGAAATTCCTATAGCTCCTTGGAAAAATCAAGACTGTTGTACCACTAAGCAATTAACAGACACTATCCTGCAACTGTTGATGTAACTGAGGGCTGACTGTTGCCCCCTATAAAGTTCTCTTCTCTGGCGAGTATTGTTTATTCTTTGGTTTCCTGAGCTTAAGTGGTGCCCAACAGCTAAACTAAACAGTATCCAGGTGACTGAAAAACAGATTTTTGTACCGCTAACACAAATAACCTGGGTCTAAGCTCATAAATATTGTCAGCTACTGCTGTGATGGCAGATAGCTAAGCCAGTCTGTCTTCCCATGGGTTTTCACAATATTTCCAGGACATGACTGGTCTCTATGGGGCTGGTATACTATGAATTGGAACAAAAAGGGAATAAAATTAACTAATTCAGCAAATGCTGACATTATTCTAATGAAGCCACATATGAAAATGTATAATGAATCACCTTTGACATTGACATAGTTTTATATAAAATGTTAGTGTACTCTAGCTTTGCTGTGGCCTAAGTACTATCTACACAGTGAAGCTAAACAGCTTGGATTTCAATGTTTAGCAAATAATTCCCTCTCCTCTAAAACCAACAATAGAATTCAACAATATAAAACCAATCTGATATGATCATAGTCAAGTAAAATTTCTCAAAGGAATGCTTGCAAGGCATCTGGGAAGACTTTGCAGATGATTCACACAGAACTTAGGAGGTAGACATCACTCAAATTGAGCATCATAACAGGTTTTGACATGAAATACACAGTCCATTCAAAATAAGTCAAATAGAATTCACCTTTTAGGCTTAGAAGGCTGAACAGAGTTAGTGTGACATTTCTGCTTCTGCCAAAAAAGCCTAATTTTCAATAATAATAATGAGAGGCTCATTTTAAAACATGGTCATTAAATTCTTTGAAACTTTTTTCAGCTCCAGTGAAGGTCAGCTGCACTTCGAAGTTTAATTGAGGGTCATTTTATAATGTTATTGTACAGGTTTTTTTTTTTTCTGTACCATAACATTAGCCTCTGTGGTCAAGAATCACAATTTTTGTAACAATCAATAGATTCATTCCCATATTGTACTGCTTGTCAAATATGACACTTTCTCTATTCTTATGTTGTGAGAACTGCAAAGTGATGGTAAGAGGTTTCGTCACACTGAGCATTTTTAACAAGGAAGGAATCATGCGAGTACTTTCATTAATAGATTACTACATAAGGAACTTTCATTCAGCTTTAAATTACTGATAAAATTGTGCTTAAAAGAAAGAAAAGACAACTAGAAGTAATTTTTTTTTTTTTTTTTTTTTTAATATGACACTTTCCTCCTGGATCTACATCCTGATTTCTTGTTTTGTGTTGTTTCTGATTAGTTGCACAATGGAAAGCAGCTGAGAAATTAATTGCCAGAAGTTTTATGTCATAATATTGCACGGGGAAATGTGCTTTCAATCTTTTTAGCCTCCTTAATTCACACAAAGTACCAGAGTGAATTGGATTGGTCAAATGAAGGCTACCTAACACAAAGCAGGAGTCATTCTTGAAAAGTACATCTGCTGCTACAGCATGTTAAATTAACTGATATTTACTGCTATCTGCAGGTCTGTATGGATAAATATAAAAGGGATCGCTCCCAAGCAGTAAGACATAACACATCCCTTTAGAGGTTCAGATGGATTTTTAAATATTGTAGAACTGGAAGATTGTGAGGGACAGGGATAGGGATACAGATATAGGGAGACATATTCCTTCTCTCTTCTGGTTTTATATTCATAGTTGTGTCTCTGTTCTCATGAGACATTTTGTGAACTCGTAATGCAAGGCTATTCTACCTGAATGTCATAAAGGCATGTATTGCCAGAAAGCAGTGAGTTCAGGAATATACTTTTACAGTATAGTAGCCTGAAGCATAAAAGACTCCACAGGAATCCTTAGAGAATGCAGCTGTCTACAGAATTCATTCACTTATTTATTCATACCTCTACTTCCAAACTAAAACCTAACACCTATTTCTGCTTCAGCACACCATGTGATAGTATATATATATATATATAAAACCCATGAAAAATAAGATTGTAGCCCTTATGAAAAAACACCAAACCATTGAATCTTCTGTTACTTTTGAGCTTTATCACTCATTTGAAAGGCTGCATTTCCAGAAACATAAATCCATAAAGGAAATTTTTTATTCAAGAACAGATTTGATGTTTCTTATAAAAAATGGTGAAATTGTGAAAATTTCACTCTTTCAGATATGAAATATAAAGAAGTGATAGTGTGTCATAGTCTGTGTGAGAGAGGCATCAATATGTTGGAAAGGCTTTATAAAAGCTGGCAAGCATACTGAAGAAAGCTCACCCTTGCCCTCTTCCTTATTTATATTTTGTAAGACTTTGTTAAAGGCTATTTTCAAAGTTAAGCTCTGGGAGAGATTTATGCTAGGTTTTACATAAAGATTCTTCAGTAAATGTGTATTAAGTGTATTAAAGAATGAAATATTCTTATTATGTTATGGTTTTTTATGCAATTTTTACTAGTTTGTAACTCAGAAGGAAATATGATCAGTTTTGAAGAGGAGGGTTGGACATCTAAGAAATATCTGAGAAAGGTAGGAAAAAAAATGACATAAGTTAATGAAAACATCAGTTCTATTATATCCACCATTAAAATAATATCTATTCTTCGTACACTGTTAAAACTCCTACAAATCTGAAGTCTCACACAGTAATAGCTCAACTAAGAACTTCATATGTTTCCACTTGAAACTGGCAGATGATTCCTGTATCTTTGGAACCATAAAGTTTTGTTTGTTTGTTTGTTTGTTTGTTTGGTTTTTGGTTTGGTTTTTTTTTTTTTTTTTTTTACCATTTTAAAACATTTGTCTTTTTGCTCTTATAGTTCAGCATCTCAAATACGGGACAAGAGTTAGAACCATGAAATAGAATTTGACACTTTCTTTTCGGTGAAAAAAATACTAAATTTGTGGGAAATTATACTTTTAGATTGGGTTGTAACTCTTAATGAACCCAAGTTAAATTCCCAGATTTGACCAGAAAACAAACAAACAAAAATTTGTAGATATTTGTAGAAGGAAAGGGTTTATTTCTTCAAGTATATGCCACTAAAATTTATTTTGATCTTTTTAACACTGTGCGACTTTTCATTTTTAGATAGAACTCAAGATTTTCCACAACAGAAAGTAACAAAAAGCAGGAAAAACAAATAGAGACATTTCAGTTTTCAAGTCAAATGAACATTAAGTTGATGCAAAATTTGTCACACTTCACGTTATTTTGTTGAATTTCACGTGTCCATATCCAAAAAATTTCTGTTTGGGGTAACCTTTACAGATTTCAACTTTTCCAGTTCTTGTTTCAGCCATCAGTCTGAAGACACCTTACTGCAAGGTGTACTTCCCAGTTTGCCATCTTTTCTTGTATCTCTCTGGGAAAATCACTTTCCATATAATCAGAGTCAATGTGTTATTTGTAAGGAGAAACAATACTACAATGCTTATTTCACATTGTTGCTAAGTTTTAAACAGTGTTTGCAAATGAGTCTGTTTCCTCATAATTTTTCACTGAAAGATCAGAAAGAATTATTTTGACAGTGGACCAGTTTGTTTCTTTTCAAGATGTATTCACTCGCTTGCTTAAGATAAAATACTGGTAAGTGCTGCCTGGCCTGCGAACATGGTCAATTGCTGTGTGAATATGGAGTACAGCCTCTATCAGGCTCAGCCTCCAATGATTTCACTGACATTTAAAGATTAGTCAAGTATTATTCATGACATGGAAAAAGATTGACAAAATCTGTTTCTTTCAAGACAGGAGGCAGAAAGACAAAAGTGAATTGTGGGATGGGCGTTTCCTGTTGTGGTGGGGCTAACATTGTAACTGTTATGAATGTGATTTCACATAGGTAAGGATTCAGTGAAAATAAGTATCATTTATTTTTTTATTGAAGCCACCTGTACAGCCATAAAATAAAGCTGGAAATAATGAAGAGGACAAGAAAACATCAGATTTGGATTTTAGAATCATTATATATTATTTTAAATTTAATTAAAGCCTGATGGATTTGCAGTTAGAATAGACGTGAGGGTTAATGTTCATGAGTAGTATGTACTGCTGACTATTCCTCTTTTTGCTGGCCTCCAAAATTCAGGAACAGGCTTCCACAACTGCTGAGAACCATGTCTTCTATAACATCAGTGCTATCTCATGCTTGTCTTGCAGACGTTGAAGTCAAGAAGAATGATGTTAAAGTTTTTAAGTGTATGAAAAAAGACATACAGCTGAATGTACTGCCATTTGCACATTAGAAAGAGCTGAAGGAAGTCCTTTGTATGATGAACATAAAAGAAATGATGTATTTGCACTTTAAAGACTACAAATGAATACACAAAAAATAGTCACACTGAAAAATTAATAGAATCTTTTATACAAACCATTCAGGCTTAGTTAGGTCTACTACATTATATGTATAAAAGGATGTGTTACAATAGTACAGAAAACATTGAAACTATAGTAAATGAAGCCTTTTTAAAGACTGGATTGTACCTTTTTTGCTAGGTTATAGTAGTACCTATCACAGGGACAATAGAGTGCTCAGCTGCCTGCTGTTGGCACCACCTGGCCTTGACTCCAGGCCCTTCTTTCTCCCGTCCTAGTTTACAATTTCATGTTTTCAACAAAGTGGAACATCAACAGGAAAAACTAAAAGTGGTTTGCAGAGAATCTCTTGGCATAGTTAAGTAGCTCTATTAGTTGACCTGAATTGGGCAGAATATAAATTTAAACCTTGAATGCCTAGGTATCAAAGGCTACTATCTTAACCATTTCTCCCATTTTTCACCCAGACAAATTTCCAGACCTAAACAATTCCTTCTCAAGCAACCCCAGGAACAGATCACCTATCTCAGGCTTTCCTTCCTGGTTCTTTGGCAATATCTTGCCTCTCTGTACTATCCATGGTTGGCAGTTTGGGCATTGAGAGCATAGGACAGCTGTTTAATATCTCCTCTTGGCACCATAGCCTGCATCTATACTCATAAATTAAACATTCCCAGGACCACTCTCAGCACTGAGGCCAGCTGGAACAGGGCATCCCACATCCACGTTATTGTACTCTTTCTTCCTCCAACAAGGGTGACATCATCCAGACTGCCTAATAGGACTAGTTGTAACTCCCAACTGTGCATGGCAATTGTCTGGGAGACTCATAGATGACCCAGAGCCAGAACTGCACCAGAGAGTTTTTAGCAGATGATTATGTTCCAATGGTTGGGAATATTCCCTGCATGATTCTAAAATAAATGCAGCTGTAACATTCTTCACCAGAAAAAAATGGGAATTGCAAGGCAAATCTTTCTTAGTCCTGTGTAAGTATGCTCAGATTTACTACAGTCCAATAGAGATTAGACTGTAAACATGGCATTCCCAAAATCCACTGAGTAGGTTTTTATCAAGTTGATCATGAGAGAAATTTCTATTACAAGTCTGGCAATGTGACAAGCAACTGAAAACAAGGTCCTATATCTGTATTCAAACTGGTATTCCATTAATAGGAATCCTACAGTTGTATGTCTGCATGTATGAAACACTATTTTCCTGAAAGGCTCCATTTTCAAGTCTACCAGCAAAATTTACACTTCCATTTTGCACCTGCAACTTATACTATGAATACATATCTGGATATTTGTGACTCTGATGAGTTCATTGTGAAAATTATGTAGTTGAGACTTACAAGTACTAAATTTTAGTGGATTTCACTCCCCTTGAGATTGAGAGTTTCTGTGATTCATTAGTTTCAGCTAGTTGTGCAATTTCACAGCCTGTGCACAAAAATGGAAAATATTAATTAGCAATTTTCTCATTGTTTGTTTAAGAAAAGCATTACAGACTACTTGAAATCTGCTCCCACATTTTCCTGTATTTACTCCAATGTGCAGAGAAAAATTGCTGGTAGTGTTAGAAAGTATTGAAAAGATTAGATATCTAGCCTTGGGGAGTCTAAATTAGCATGTTTTTAATTGATTGCAATATTCAGGGAAACTTTCCTCAAAGAAAATTAATTTTAGAGAAGCATATTTTGACAAGCTCATGTGCCAATTTAAAAATCTGTGATCAACTTAAAATAGGTCTCAAAGACAACAAAGAACTGTTTCTAATAGTATAAGGAACTAACACTGTCTTAAAAGCATGTTTTCTCTGGAATTGATTCACACAGTATATAGAAATCCCTATAACCTTTCAACCTATTTTTATAGAATTCTGAGGAACTAATTTTAATCACAGTTATACTGGTGTGAACAGAATAATTCCTTTGAAGATAGCAGAGTTATCCCTAGTATATACTAGTGCAATTGAGAACTGAATTGAGCATATAAAGCCCTGGTCTGAAAGAAAAAGCCAATTGGCTTCAAACTGGGAACACTACAGGACTGCTTTCTAGGCAGACTAATCAATGGCACCCCAAGCACTGAGCAGAATTTTTAAATGTTCATTAATATTACATTGCTTTTCCATTCTCTCTTCCTTTTGTATTTCAGAAGTCTCTTCTCTAATTGACACATGGATTTCCATCCATTTTTTCATTCTTACATTACTTTCACATGTAGCACATAGAGATGAGATAGTACAAATGAGCCAACTGTTTCTTGGCAAAGTTGTTAACTTATTTTGCTCTTTTTTAATAAAAAAGGCAAAAGAATTCCCTAGAATTTATTCATTAATATGGAGGGACAGCTATCGTTTTTTATTTCTGAAGAAGTAAGGATTTAAAAATAACTGAAGTGGTGCATCTACTAGAATATCAGGAACTTTAGTGCAATTATATATGTATGCACCTGCAAATGCTACTTTGCTTCCCATTTCATGATAAGTAAGGTCTTTTCCATCCCCTTTGTTGGCTTGTATGGATCTCAACTGACCTTCCCTGGCCATGTATGTGGGTCTTACTTAATCTAATTTAAATGGAATCTCATTTTATCTAGCAGCACAATCTGAATGTTCACTCAAATAACGTGATATGATTCAAATGCCTTCAGTGTGCCTAAATGTGCTAGGTCTTCCTCAGTATGATTTCTCTCAATGCAGCTATTGTGTTTTCTGTTCTCTAGGTTGATATAAATGGAGTTACAGCATAGATGATACTGAGTTTATTATGCCTATATTATAGAACAGCTGTATGAAGGATAAATTTACAATCTTCTTCATGTGCATAATCCAATAAAACTCCATTTCCAATTTTCCTATAGAATAAACAAGCAAGAGATAGATGTTGATTTACAAAAATGAAACAAAAGAGCATAGAGATGGATAAATAACATGTATCAAGCCATGCATTTGCAGACTTCTTTCCTTCCTATTTTTAAACAGTGTCCATAAATATATGGATTTTATCAATTTTCTAAAAAAAACTTAAAAAATAAATTATGCAGTTGCTGGTAATGTGCTTGACATCAAGACACCAGAGACATTTTGTTCCTCACAAATATTCAATCTTCATACATACAGAGGAAAAAGGATGCACTGAGAAGTCAAAAGGAATGTATAGCATTGGGTCAAGCAATCAAGGAAATGAAAGGGAAGCTCAGAACAGGGTGGAAAGATTCAATAAGGACCTTGGAGATCTGAGGTTTTTACTCCTTACTGTTGCACAGAGGTCCACGCATGTTAGGTGACGGAGAATGACAGCTGCTGTAAAGAGGACTGCACACTTGAGATACTTTTTTTTTAGTCCATCAAAGATGTTGCAAATGCTAGTCCCAATTTCTAGCAGCAGCAATAAAGAAGTCTGATACCCTTGGCAGTGTCACACCTGAGCACTTGTTTACTTTGCCTTATCTCTAAAACTTTTCTTATTGTAAATTAGAGGATTTTTTTTTGTAATAATCTTGTCAGTTTTGGACCTGTATTAAGTACAGTATGAAGCACTGCACATGTACATAATTGATACACAATCACAATAAACAGATGTGACTTTCTGCTGGGTCATTGCATGTCATTTCCAAATCAGAATCCATACTTAAAGCAGTGGTTAGTGAACAGCAGTGAATATTATGTTCAGGTCTGTGACAAAATGATACAGCTACACACTTCCTGGATTCAAAACTAAATTGTGTCTAAATGGCTTGGGCCAGTGCAACAAAAGTAAAAAGCTGTAAAAATGCACTCATCTAATTCAAAGTCACACAGCTGGTTATTGGTAGGCCTGGGAGTAGTATTCATGCATTCTGACCACAGGTCAGCTTAACTGCTAGCTTTTTTAACAGAAGAAAAACAAAGCTTTACTTCTTGAAATTTCTGCAGAAAGGAAGTCAAAAGATTTGAGAACACAATTGAAATGAAAAATGTTATCAGAAATTGTCAAAATGTTTTCAAGTAATTGCTCACTACTCGTCTTGATGTAGTCAATAGTCTCCTCAACTATTCAATTATATGTCTGCTTTTTTTATCCCGTGGCATCAAAGAAAGACAATTTAGTAAGATAAGTATGCAATAAAAGACATCTTGACCTTGCTCCTCAAAGCTGCATTTTATAAAAAGTATCAACCATCTTTTCTGATTAATCCATTCTTATAGTAAATAATACATAAATTACATTTTGAGTTACAAAAGAACAATCTCTGTACTCATTTGAAATTCAGAAAACACACAGATTATGCTTTCAGGTGGCAAAAGCTCCAGGGTTCCCTGGCTGTCTTTTGTGTTACAGACTGTTGTAGAGTGCTACGGGCTGACAGATGCTTATCAAACATTCATGTAAACACTGCTAACAAAGCTGTGCTTTCTGGTACTGTCTCCACCAAAGAGGGTCAGCATGAAATATAATTAAAGGAAGGCCAAAGATAGACATGTCATGCCACCAGGCTTTGCTATATTGGAGGACTAGCATAGTGTTCAGTAAAGAAAAATAGTGCTATAAAAAAAAGGAAAAAGATACTAAAAGTAAGGATTAAGGGTGGAATTTTTGAAAGTACTCACACATTTAGAACACATGTTCTAAATGTGGTTCAAACCACAATTTTTCCTGAACTATTTACATACTTTTTTCAAAACATCACTAGAGGTGTTCAGATAAAAAAACCCTTGCACTCCAATGCCTGACTTTAGACAGTTGGATTATACTTGTTATTACACTAATTTTTATCGACAGTAATTCCTGACTCATTATTTTCATCTGCATGCCAACAGATAGGGGATGAAGAGTAGCAAAAGTGATAACTCTTAAGCACTGAAGTCACATTAAAAACCCACTGAGATACTTCTTATCAGAACCACAACAGGACTCATGCACTGCAGAGGTAAACACGGAAATACTCACTATTAGCATAAACCATAGTGCTACTCTATGCACAAAATCTCTTGCTAATTAGGGTCAAGGAAAATCAACTAACCTGTATTTTCAGACACAAATAGACTGAGCAGTTTGCTAGTAAGCCAGGCATTTGAAATTGTCTAGGAGAAGCATTTTTATTGAAACTCAGGAAATGTTAGATGTGTTTCTGTGATGAAAAAATATCAATTTCAGATTTTTCATATGAAACAGCAACAGATGAATGAAAAGTAGTCCGGTGCATAGGAATGTCATGCAGAATATTCTCATGACCCTAGGAGTATTGACATCTACTACCTTAAAGATAAGTATTTCAGTCTTCAGGTTTTAGCATATCTTTGTAGTTAGAGTCACTCTGAATTTAATTCACATCATTATTACTAATTGGACTAGCTAGTAAGTGAATGTGAAAATAATATATTGAATGTAAAAGGTACTTTTGAAATAGACATCTGAACTCTTTCTCTGACCTGTGTAACTTTTGGTTAATATAGTTTTTATTAATTTCTGAGAATGTAATGACTTTATGTTTATTTTATCCTTTTATTTTCTTCTTTGTAAAATGTACAATCGTTTAATAGATTATCTTTTCATGCTATAGTTCTGTTCAGTTTGATGTTAGGAGTCTTGTGTGGTTATAATCTATATCTAAAATTTTATAAAGGTACATCAAATGACACGTTACTCATACTCATCAGTGACATCTGCAGCAATATTTCTATCAATACTTATGGAAATGCAAAACAATTTGTAACTGTCTACTTATTATTCAAAAAGAGGAAAGGAAGTGTACTTCAGTATTATCAAAAACAAATAAATTGAAGATTAATATCACCTACAAACTTAAAAATGAGACATATATGAATGTATTATCCATTTTCATGCAACATCAACATGAAAAATAGTTGCTGTGGCAGCAGATATGTAGCGCAAAAGCCATGAAGCAAAAAATACACTCTAACCATCTGAGTTCTTAGTCTGTCTTGTTTTCTTTTATTTCTCCTTTTTTTTTTTTTTTTCTTTTTCTTTATATGGTAGTGAGAATTTGGAGTGTTATATTTTGAGTCATGAACTCTCTCCATAATGAATTGCTTATATATGTAACCTGTAGTTATTGTACTAGTACCAACTAATGAAAAGGACTTCAAAGATGAACAAGCTTGCAGTTAGTCTTTTTACTTCCACATCATAGAAGCATTGAAAACACCTTCTATTCTCCTAAATGGTGGAAATACTGCAAGTCAAAGGAGAGTGGCTCTCAGCAGCGGCAATGGGGAATACAACTATAGCTGTGTATTATTTCAAGTACTACTGTGCATCATATCAGACACATCCAGTTTTATGTTTTTGTCAGGCTGGCTGCCATCCACTGCTACATCTCCTACAGTAACACAAATCTAACTTCACAAGCACCTACAACAGTCTCCTTAATCCTTCTCAGTCTGGCAGAATGAAGCCAAGAGGAGAAAATAAAAAACCAACTATGCAAATAATGCTTTAGAGGATGTCCAAATATGGCATGTCATCTAACTAATAAGTGAGACCAGTTACCGCATCCATGGTGCTTTACAGGAGGGGAAAGACTTCAGTGCTGAACTCATAGCTGAGCTGAGATCTGAATAAAAATTTCTTTTTTGTTTTCCATTTGTACAGCACAATACAGAGCAATTAGCATATACTGTATTGACTAGATTAACTTAGTGACGTAAAATTGAGTCAGGCACAAAGGAGATCATTATAACCTTATTAACTTTTAGCAGTCCTCACCTGTAGATGATACATTCATGGGATGTCTATGCATAATTTATACATATGTTACACATTGAGCTAACAGTCAAACAAAAATCACTTCTTAGTGATCTGTAAACAAGGAAAAGAAGCAAAACTATAGTTTGAAATTTAGAAACAATAAGAATACCTCCTGATTTTCCTCATTCTCCTCCTTCTTGTCTTTCTTCTTTTTGTCATACTAATGATTTAATAATTTAGAAATAATATTATCAGGTAAAATTAGTTCTTATGTAATTGTGTTTATTTAAATTGATTCTTTTATATTGGAAAACACTTGTTATCTACTAAATATTACACACAGACATGTGGGTTTTTTTGAAATTGGTAAATTATTCAAGGTAGATGTGTAAATACACATTTGTGAGTTAAATTGAAGGCCAAATCATATGATATAAAAACGAATAAAATTAAATCAAGTGAGCATCTAGATGTTACTTGGATTAGTATAAAACCATAGAGGTGCACACAGTGGACAATGCCTCTTCTGTAGAAATTTCCCATTAATCTTAGAAATTTTCTAAGTTCTTCAGAACAAATTCTGGGGCTTATTGAAACTTACTGCCTGAACATGAGTCAAGAATACCATACTGGTGTGATAAAGGCAAAGATTCTATTGTAATATACACAAACAGGATGTAATCTACAGGCCACATAAAGTAAGCTTTTTAGTGTATTCAATATTAATATATTTCATTGTATCATGGGGCACTGAGAATGAGGAAAAGGTACAAAAAACTACAAAGAGAGTTCAGAGAAGAAAGATGAGATAAATTCTGAAGAAAGTTGAAATGATAGGAATTGTTTAAAGAAGAAAAGGGTAAGGAGGTATAATATGAGGCACATTCTGAACTTTTAGAAGATGAAAAAGGTCAACGGATTACTCCTACTCAGAAAAGCTCTAACTCTAGGTCACCACTTTATTGGAATACCTTAAAACAGAATAAGTTATGAAGATTCAAATAATTGTCCAGGGTAGGTGAACATTAACGTCTCAATTTCTTCATTTTTTTTCTCATTTACTTTCTCTACATGAAGTAAACAGTTCAATGAACCTCAGCATGTTAACATACTAATAGGTGGTACAGCTTGAGCTGAATATCAGAGAGAGAAAATGGGTGTAAATAACACGGAATTGTAAGTGTCTACAAACAACGCACTGATTATTACACTTTTCAGTAGTGAATTTATTCGTGGTTTAGGTCCTTTTCAGAAAAGGCAGAATAGTGTCCCTGATTGAAAAAGTATAATTGTTTCTGCCTTTCTGACTAGGTCTTATGCCAAGCTGAAATCAGCTGAATTCTCACTGTAGTCCCATTATTTGTGATGAATGCATCGATCAGCTCAGCTCAAGATCCAAGTAAGGGAGAGTTGTTAAAAAGTCGATTTATTCTCCTTGATTTTGTCCTGGTCCTCTCTGCTGATCTTGCAAGAGTTTTCAAATACAGATAATTTTAATGACCACTTGCGTTTGATCAGATCTGGTCTGAAGCTGCCTGTTGAGTTGCCACAGTTGCCCACAGTGTTATTAGACACTAGGAACTTTAGTTGTCCCTTCTATAAACTAAAGAGGAGCTGATTTGGTAACCTAGGTGAAACAGACTTATTACTCAAGGACTGGGTTTACCCTCCCATCAGGTTCTCAGGAGAATATTTACAATATGAAAAATCTTTTGATTACACTGTATGTGGCACTTTTGGCTATTTATGCATACTCCTTTTTATACTGAAAGCAAAGAAGCCAGTACAGTCCATTTAACAAAGTCTGTTGATGTTTCATCAGCTACTGAGGAGATTTATGCATAACAGTGGCAAAGCATTTTGATGTCATTGAATGTGAATCATTTACAGACAACTCTAAATGTGAACAAAATGTAGATGACAAAATACAAGAGAACATACTGCTCTGTGAGTGCTCACCAATAAGTATACATGAAAGTGCACCTTTGATAATGGTTTATGCAAAATGGCATAGCCTCTCATGAACTGAGCAAATACATTTGCTGATCAAGTACAAGGCTGACATTAGTAAAACTACTACACTTACTTGCTTCTCTCCATATAAATAATTCCAAAAGCAATTTTCTCATCTCTTTTTTCCTTATAGAATAACACCTTCCTACCTATATACATTACATTGATTTAGCAAGTGCAGCTGTTTTGCATGTGTTCTTCACATTTAACCTCCAAGGAGGCTACTATTCTGATAAAATTCACTTTGAGACAAAAATATTCATTTTTCCAAGCTAGAAAATACCATTAAAATGCATCCACTCATTAAAAAGCTTAAATCACTAGAATATGTGAAGTCAATCCTTTCTTGTGATGCTGGAAACAGCCCCAAGTGATCTTTCTCTTTTTTTAATAGCATTGTTCATTTATCCCACTGAAATAGATAAATTAGTTCCACCAAGCCACTGAAGACTTTAAGAATTTTAGTCAAGCCACCCAAAACAGAGATCCTCTCTGTTCTGTGAACGTATAAAAGGCCTGATAAAGCACAGGGAACCAGAGGGAGCCTTTGCTCCTGATACCTATGTATCCCATGCAGTTGTCATAAAAGATGGGTTTTATTGTCATCTCTTCAGTCACAAGTTTTCTTCTCTTATATCACTGTACAGTGTGCATTATAGATGATACTTGTCTTGTGGTTACTGGCAAAAAGTTTTCCAGATTGGTTAAGGATAATTTTGCTACAGCTGACATAGCACATATTCCTGTTTACATAGTATATTCGATGGATTTTTTGACTTCTTTTTTAACATTCAACCTCCATTTGTTTTGAATTGCAGTTTCATCCACCCCTGGCATTATATTCTTCTTCAAGAAAACTAATTTTCTAATGTTGTTCTGAAATTTTTACACGAATTTTGGTATGCCAAGGAAACTGAAAAATGGAGGAGCAGTGAGTGAGTGAGTGAGACCAGTATTTTTACCTTGGCATACAACACAGAAAGTTTTGATGTACATAGTGCTTAAGGTATAAAGAAAGAGAGGCAAGGAGTGTAAAATCTCAACCAAAGAGTGGAGGCATAACTTATAGCTGTTATTTAAAGTATCAATCTGCTTATTTTTATCAAGAAGAAGATTGCAAAGTGACTTAATTACAGTGTATAACCAGAGTCATATGAGCGACTGTCTAGTAAACAGCTATTAAGCCTTGCAGAGAAATGCAAAACAAGAGCCAGTTACTGGAAACTGCAAACAGAGAAATTAAAACCATATTAGGCAGATCCGTATTTATTTTTTTTAAAAAGGAGAATGACTAACCACTGGAGCAAGCTACCATAGAGAGGTATCAGCTTTCTCTCTTGTTAAGTCCCTGGTTATTCAAAAAGTGATGATGATTTAGTCAAACTTTTGTAATTGAGTTCAATGTAGACATAATGTGATAAAATGTAATGTAATGAGACAAACTTAATGGTGTTTTCTGTCTTTAAAGTGTATTAAACTCCTAATAAGTGGAGCTACTTTATAATGCATGGCATAACATTATGAGTACTACTGTACATTTTATTTTAACCATCCTGTAAATTTCATTAGATATTCCTATTCTTTTTTCAGTGAGGACTGTCAGACATTTTCCAAGTGAATATGATGTTGAGATGAAAAAGATTATTTTCAGTTGTAGATATTGTCATTAAGTTGAAGAAAAGAATCCTCTGATGGGCTACATCAAAGCTGTATGTTTGGAGATTTTGATAAGAAAAACTTGTTTATCAAAACAAGAGTTTTAGGACATAATACACACTGAGAATGAGCAGTGTTACTGTTTTCTTGCCCACAAATGCGAGACATTTGATTAATCAGTCAGTATTCTTTGGCCCAGCATGTAAATCTTTGGAATGACCTGTTAGGAGGTAACTTGCATGACAGCCAACAATCTGTCAACAGGTTACCAGGGTGGCTTTGTGTAATCATTCATAATACTGTGTGCTTAATATCAGCCTATTTCTTTACCATTGGTTTTTCCCTTATCTTATTCTCCAAACTTTAAAGCTAAAACCTAGAAATATAAAAGGAAATCTTGCAGGAAATAAACCCACAACAGTTATGATTTTAATTATTGTTTTGTGTCAGCTTAATCTTCCTTTCTAAGTTTGATAGCTTCTAAGACCAAAACTGAAACCTCCATTAAAGAAATCTGACACTGACATCCTCTGCTGTAAGAGATGCAGAACTACTACAGCTGCTTTTTTTTCCTGTGTAACACACAGCAAATATATTTACATCTTATAGTCCTTTATTTATTTGTGAAGAGTGTGACCATTTCAACCCATCTGTTCACAATAATTTTCTCTGTCTTGGTGTGGGGCATAGCAGTGTAAAACTGGACATCAAAGTATAATCATCAACATCTGCTCAGTGAATTTTTTGATCTAGTTAATTATCTGGCATCAATATATTTGAAGTAAATTGATTAGTTCTATCCTATCAAATGTGTATAAAGTCATTACCACACAAGACAGGTTCTCAGAGCACATGTCAGACAGGATGGAAAGCTTAGTTTTCCATGTGTGTATGTAGCAGGGGGATTGTCATCCATTATGAAATCTGCTGTGTATTTGAATATGTGCCATCATGACTGCCTGTATCTAAACTACCACACTGAAATATTCTTCTCAGTGCATTTTAAATGAAACATTATTCTTTCAGTTTTATGTATCAGCTAGTTGTTTTACATTGATGATATAATACACTACATCAGCCTATGTCTGCAGTATCCTCCATATAATCTGGTACATTTTTATGTAATGTGTATGAAATGGGTTTATATTTTATTTCTGCTCTCTGCGTGTTATGCTATTTAAGTCTGGCTATACACTTCTTCAATGGTGACTGTAAAGGATCTTAATATCTTCTCTCTTGACCTCTATTGTGTGGATTCTTTTATGCTTCAGGAATGTAATTCTTTCAAAGAGACTATCCAGTAATTTGTGACTGGATACCATAATGCACTTCTCTAAAAGAACTGCTGGGCTGAGACAAATTTATTATGTGATTATGGGGAAATGTAACAGGCTGACTACTCCTGAAAGAGAGTGCACTTGCCTTTCAACTAAGGAGAAAGCTTTGCAAGTTCAAACCTGTAGCAAGACTGCACACCTCACATTCATTCCTGTCTGAACCATGAACTAGAGAGCTTCCCTTTTAGTATTTTTTTTCCACTTTATTTCTTTTAGGTCTTTGAATGGCACCTATGTGATGGAAAGTATCTGCTCTTGAGTTGGGACTGGCATATTTTCTCTAAGATACTATGGTGCAGGAAGATGAAACAGCTGATGTGATAATTCTTTTCCTTCTTCAAATTCTGTGATCATTCTGAGATAACAATAATTACTATTTCAGCTGTATCTTTCAATTTTCTCAGCTCTGTAGAAATGTTAAAACGTTCAGAATTGTATTTCATCTTAGATGAAAAATACATAATTTGGGTGTTGTACTCACCCAGGAAGTGATGGTCTCATATTGAAACCAAAGAACTAGCTGTCAGATTTGGGACCCAGGGCATGCCTTGGCTCCTAAAACAAGATAGGGAAGCCAGGAACAGGTCTCTGATTGCTGGGTGCAACATCTGGTCTGATTATCACTGCAAGACTACATGATATCACAGTCTGCTGAATAATGTCTGTTTAAAAGCAAGGTACTTATGTTCACCTGGTGAGACAGAGGCACTAATGTTCATTCTATCATTGCTTTTGGAAAGTTAGCTCAAAGTTCTCTACAGAATTCTACACTCTACCATGTACATATATCCTGAGAGCAGGAAGGTATATATAATGACACAGATACAAGATTTAAGTATATTTATTTGAAACATGACCTGAATTATAATATGCTTTTGGGGGTATTTTCATTCCACTGATAAATGTCTGTTACTCAAAAACAGCTCTTTACCAAATAAGGATTATTTTCAGTATATTTCCAGTGAAAAGACATTTTACTGTCCATTTCAACTTTCCATTTTGATATCTCTGAAATGAAACCTTCTATTAGCTAACAAGTCCAAGCTCACATAGAAAATCAATGAAAATGTTTGAAAATTGATTTCTTTATCTGTACTGTAGATGCAACATGGCATATTTAGTTTTTCATTTTTTCTTCCAACTGAAATAATGTTTCTAATAGCTGCTGTGTTAAAAGTTGAAATTACTGACCACAATGGTGGAAGTTTTACAATTAGTTGTTGCTTGTAATATAAATTATGAGAAGCTATTATCACAAGAATCTCTAGTGTGAATAGGAAATACAGCAAATGCTGAAAGTAAGGTATGAATTCATATGTTAGGGACAATCCCTATTGAAACTGTTTAAATGTTCTAAAAATTTACATTTAAATTTACATTTGCAAGTTAAATTTACAGTGTGGTTATCTTCCTTATTCTTCTGCTGTTGGTTGAATTGGAAGTGACATTTTTCACTGAAGATTGAACATAACTTTTAAATTACAGCTAAAACAGATTAACTCTTCTTTGGAAATGGAAAAAAATGTTCTCCTTTATGAAACAAATATAATTTGGATGAAGAAATATAGTGTTTTCATACTTTAAGCAAAGACTTGGAATTGGGGAGCTGGAGAAATAGAAGAGAGGATCAACATGAGGTCAGAGACGTGTTTTGTTATCTGTGTGAAAGGCACCTGCCTTTGGCTGACTTAGAAACTCCTGAAAAAATGTTTGCATATACTAAATATGGGTTTGTGTGTGTCTGCCAATGTATTCTCTGAAGATGCCATCTGCATTGAGCATGTGGCAGCCCAAGGAGAGTCTTTGTGGATTCCAGGGAGGTTATGGGCACATAAACCACAAAGAAGGCGGTTCCCTCTTGAGCATGTAACAATGTCCTTGCTGTTTCCCAGAGACAGTGGTGGAATAAGAAGATGTAACATATGAAAAAATCAAAATGTATGTATAACTGGGTACAAAGGTTTAGGAGGTTAATGTTTCTCTAACTCAACCAACTTCTATTAATGCAGAAAAATGTATTTATGACATTGAGTACAGTTACCTTATCTGTTTGGTACATTGTAAGAATATTTCTCTTTTCGCTATTGGCCCATACAGCCCCAGTCAAGAAGTCACTTAGGTCTAGTGGAACATTTTGATTTATGTCACATATCAAACTATAAACTATAAGAAAATAAAATAATCTAGTAATTTCCATGTTACTTTTTTGTTTGATTAATAAGAACAGGTTGCTAACCTAATGAAATGATTGTATATATATTTTACATAAAAAACTTTTCAAGAAATGAATCAATATTTTCAGCAAACACTGTGATTCAAGGTATCCTATTTATTTTAAATATGTTCCTTTCATGATATTTGCTTTTATTGCTGTTTTATTTCTTGTAGTAAATGTCAACAATGTACAATTATGAAATGATTATTAGGGAAATTGATAGCATGTTTGCTAGCAGTGGAAGTGCCCCAAATATGGTGTCTTCTCATTTATTTTTCCCCTCAGTTAAATACTATTGTTTTTTGCCAGACATGTTGCCACTTTCATGAGGCTGGGAGTCTGCAGATAGGAAGAATTTCACCAGTTCTATGGTGATGAAAAATGATGCTCTGAGAAAGAAAACATTTTACATGAAGAAGAGAGAAACACAGAGAAATTAAACAACTTGACTAAGGTGACAGTGAAAACTTCTAACAGATGTATGAATCAAGAAGTCTTCTGAAAAATATGTGGAATACCTTAACTAGAAATGTACCTTTCTTCTGCAGCAGACTACTGCAGGTTTCTATTTTACTTCCCTCAAAATACATAATATAATAAAATTTCTGAAATCTGACATAAAAATAGATTAATTCAGAGACATTTTTGAATATCATGATGCCCCTCTTTTTATGTTACTTCTCTAATGAGAACAATAATGAACAGAAAATCCAATCTGTTAAAGCAGTGAAGGTGCACCAAATGTATCTAGCACTGGGATATGAATGGCCACCTAGAATAAAGGTATGAATCTGTTTTCTGTGAACATATGCTAGGAATAAGAAACGAAACAAAAGTAGTTCTAATGAAAGTCAGTTTCTTATGAATTGATGTTTACCTGGATGGAAAAAACTTTCAAGAATAATAAAAAGCTAACTGGCTTTTAGGAGAAAAAAAAATCTTTTAAAATTCGGATAAATTTTTATGTACAGAATGTACCACATTGAGTACACTATTCCACAATACAAATAATTTATTCAAAGATTGATTTTATTATACTGTTTTAGTATTCCAAGTTATTGCAACTCAAAAAGAAATAAAAATGTAGTCTTGTAATTTCAAAATCTTAGCAACTTCTAGCAGACCTCTACAGTATCTTTTTCTAGACTAGAAGTATAAAACAATGCCTGACTTGACAGAAAAGAGAGCTACAATTTAGAACACCAAATTACCTTTAAAATTCCTAGATCCCATCTTTTCTTCCTATAGTGGCCACCAATCACTGATATCCTTGTTTGAGCTCAATAACATGCAACACATTCAACTCAAGCCTGAAATAAAGGCATTCTCTGTACTGCACATTCCTTTTCTCTCCAGGATGTATTGTTTGGTTTATCTCCTGTACTGTAAGCTTGGCTCTGTTTTTGCTTAAATTTTCACATTGCTTTCTGCGCCAACTACAAAAAAAACTGATAGCCTTTTTCAACAGCTCCAACTTCCCTTACCTCAATCTAGCTGGTAGCTCTGTTATCAACAGTTTTCCTTGAGTTTAGGGCAGCAGTGTGTCCTTTCATTCATTCCTATATTCCCTTCCACTAATCTCCTCAGAGTTCCACTTGCTCACGTGTACTTTTTTTTTGTTTGTTTTACTTTTCTTTACATATTAACCTTGCTCAACAGTTCGAAGGATCAGGACTTTGCTCTTAGTGGCTGCATGTATCTCTACCGAAGCACATATCTGACACAGTAGCAGGTGGCTCTAACAATTGTTGTTTTTAGCACTTTCAATTCAGAGAAAATGTGAGTTCAGTTCATTCTCACTTGTGAACATTCTGAAAGAAGTAGATACCAATATTAATGATATCATAGTTGTTATTTAGAGATCATGTGGAGACCTAGAGAGTCATCATTAGTCATAGTCACAGGAACCCAAACAAAAAGGCAAAAATTCACCATTTTACATTTTAATTAGATGAAAAATAATTTTTGATGTTATCAGCAGTTTCTTGCAAGTAACCCTGTTATTTTTGAATAAGCATAAATTATATGTTTTTCCACACAAGAATGTGAAGCACAGTTAATAAGAATCCTAACAAACTTTTCTGTTTAAACTATCCAATTAATTTAGGCAGCAAATATCTAAATAGGTTAAAGTGTATGTGGCACAACAGCAATGAACATTTTTTTTCTGATCATTGAAGTGATCTGTTCACCCCTCATATGCTTCTAAATGGCAGTTGTTATCACCCTTTTTCTTTCTTTTCTTTCTTTCTTTCTTTCTTTCTTTCTTTCTTTCTTTCTTTCTTTCTTTCTTTCTTTCTTTCTTT
>WUAM01000431.1:94496973-94526631 GCA_024336885.1 Actenoides hombroni | reverse complement strand
AAGTTTTTGAAAATATTTATATCAGTATTTAAAAAAAAATAAATAAAAAATATTAAACCAAAATTAAATTGTTCTAAAAGATGTTTCATTTAATATCATTTATGAACACTGTTTCAAGATTAATCAGAGAATCCCAGAATGATAGGGACCTGAAGGGACCTCTGGAGATAATCTAGTCCAACCCCTCTGCCAAAGCAGGTTTACCTAGAGAAGGTTGCACAGGATTGTGTCCAGGCAGGTTTTGAATGTCTCTGGAGATGGAGACTGGGCAGCCCATTCCAGCGCTTTGCCACCTTCAAAGTAAAGAAGGTCCTCCTCATGTTTAGATGGAACTTCCTATGTTCAAGTTTGTGTTTTAAAAAAACCATTAATTTGGTTATAGATGACATACATACTTTTTCCCCTCCAAAAGACATACCTTTATGAAATTCAAACAATAGCACTAGTTTATTAGGCATAAACTGTAGGATTGAAAGGTCTAATAGTTCAAAGAAAAGAATAAAATGTTAGCAGTAATAAATCATATTAATTTAAATATCTATTAGAAGAAGTCTCAGTGTATGATGAGTACATGGTTAGTGCCAAAAGGCATGTCAAATAGCATTATTAGCTATCCCTCTCACACCTGCCAAATATTTGTCTCATTGTCTTTGGAGTTGGTGGAGAGCTGCTGTTCCCCCACCTGTTGAGGTGTAAGAGTTGCTTTGGAGCCATCAGTGACTTTGTGCAGTATCCAGGTGAGAATGGAAGGTAGAGCTGGTGCCCTATCTCCCAGGTTCAGGGCCTGGTGCAAAGTGTTGGCTATTGCCTTCTGCCTCCTGCATGTGACATCAGTGTCTGCAGGATACAGCATCTGAACAAATCAGATTTGAGAATTACTGCTCTGATATTCATGCTACATATTTCTGTATGAATCAGGATCTTTTTCTCACTGTCCCTGCAGGGTACAGAACAGTGAAAAGCCATAGAAATCATGATGGGAGGTGGTAGACAGCGATACCACTACCTTTACCAAGTATTCACAGATGTCTTGCTAAAAGGTGACCATGGATCCTGTTTAAGAACAAGAACTGGGCTGACAAATATTGATGTCTAAGCATCATAATCTGCCTGGAACAGAAATAGTAGAGTGTTACACACTTCAGAAAGATGCTGCAGTGGTTTAAATGTGGGAGAGCCACATATACAACTACTGGTAGAAACCATTGTCCAGAGGGAGAATGCTAGAAATGAACTGGAAAAAGGACCAGTGTTTGTTATGGTTTTCTAGGTGTATAGGACAGCCTTCTAAGAGCACAGTAACTTCAGAAGGATTCTTAGTCAGAACAGAAAGAATAAAAAGGAGAAATAACATTGAAAAGGGACTAGTGTTGTATACTCTGGGTTAGTTTTCAGAACAGCAGTGGAGCAAAGGATGTGAAGGAAAATGAAAGGTTAGGTTAGAGAATGGTAAACAGACTCATGCACAGCAGTGGGCTGAGCAGGGGCGAAGAATAGAGAAAAGGAGATACTGCTGATACCACTAAAATTAAGTGACAATAACTATGCCTTGTAAATTCATTTTCTGTGGGTTAACCTCTCCTCTGTAAAGGATAGACACCTGTAGAGATTTTTGCTTCCCTCTGTGCTATAACTCAAAAATTCACAATTACAGCCATTTATCTACAAGAATGTATGCTATTTCTTTGACCTTCTTGCCTTTAATTTCTAATTTTACATAACCTTTGTATTTTACCAAACCCAAGCTTTTATGACATCATCAGTCTGTGTCATATGTATATTTTCATGGGGAGGGAACACCTAGGATCAGGAGAGGATGAGCAGCTTCAGTACTACCCAGGCTAAAGGTATTTTTTCTGAAGTTAACATAGACAAAGATTCCTCATCTCTGAGATTTTTATTTAGGAATGGTAACATAAGTTATTTTAATTATCTTCTATTCGATCTTACATGAGAGAAAAGACATACTGTTGTGAATCACTCCTGCTATGAATTTAGAAAATATGTATCAATGCACTTTTAAATGAAATCATTTAAAGGCAAAGCATGTAGATATAGACATATAAATTAAAAAAAAAAAAAAAAAAAAAAAAAGGAATAGACCAGTAACTGATTTTCCAAACAAGCTGATCCTCTACAAGACTTGCATAAAGGGAGGGTGAATTGATGCAGGCTGTGACCAATGAACTTGAAAAAAAAGTGTGAGGTATGGAAAAATCCCATGTCACAATTCTCTATCGTTTTTTAAAAGCATATCTTGGTAAACATGGAGTGACTGAACAGGATGTATCACAGGTGAAGAATGCTGTGCAATATTTGGAAAAATATAGAAGTGCATGGAGGTATTACTGGAACTTGCAGGATATCAAGGAATTCTGCATTCTACAGTATTTCCTGTGGAGGGTGATCTCACATCACTTAAAAGAGACCATTGATGTCTACTGGTCATTACCATATATGAAACAGTGTAAATAAAGCAATATAAGAATCTGATGTCCTAGATTCCATCTGCTGCTCTGTTATGAAAACAGCATGAAATACTTCATTTCTCATACCTACATGTAGAATATCTACCCTAAAAGTATGCCATTTTGTATGATGTGCTGCACCTTTATGCCATTATACATTAATAATTTTTAGTTCCAAGGCATGTAGTACATACATTAGTATAAAAATTGAAACCAAGCCTGGAAGTGATGGAAGAGAAATGCCACTGCTGGCTTCCATTGCAAGTGGTGCATTATGTCTTTAGGTAGCAATAAAGGTAATAATTTCAGATCTCTAAAATGAGCCTGCTAGATTTACATTCACAAAATTTCTGTCTTAACATTCTGAGTAACATAATGTCATTATCAAAGGTATAATGTAACAATTTTATGAAAAAGTATCCATGGGTACCAAGTACATGTTCAGTAATCTCACCTGTTTTCTGCTTTGTAACAATTTCCCAAATGCTCTGAAAAATCTATTCTGAATAAACAGAATCTATAATTTTATTGTATAATGTTATTGTAGAAATAAAAATTTTCTTTTTAAACTTTGCTTTTTTATAAATCAATGACACAAAGAGATCAAATGTTCAAATATTTCAATGTGTAAAATGAAAAAATATTTCAGATTTTACTTTCAAATATGATTTTGTGTCTAGTAATTTTTTATGAAAGCAAAATTCAGACTGTAAAAATATATTCACTGAACTATAAAAAAAAAATAGGTATTTAAGATGAAAACTTTTTTTATGAAGTAAGAAATAATAAATTTTATTGAAATTTTATTTCCTAAACAATTTCTCCCAATCTTGACAGAATTCTATTCTGGTAATGGAGGTAATTTATTTACCCTTACACTTATGGTTTTTAATCTGGCCAACTCTTTCACTTAGACTGGTCTGTAGGTGAACTAATTCCATAATTACAAGTTTCAAGTTTGTAAATATCATTTTGTTAAAGTATTTTCCCAGCTTGGTGTTTTAAAGTCTTGGACCCAGGACTCAAAAGATATGTATGCACCTCTCTCTTTACTTTCCCAAAGTCTCCAGGGCTGCTTTTCATCTGCTACTCAAACCTACAGTTAGATAAATCTTGGTGCATAATTTTCTGTGTGTCAACACCTGCAGAATCATTTTCATGCTGAATCTGCTCTATAGCAAAATACTTCCTCAGAGTCATAGGTTAAGTCAAGGCTTAACAGGGTTCAAGATGATTTCTCAAACTGCATGACAGAAATGTTTTTTGTAATACTGTGATATGATACCAATGTTTGTTTAAAGCACTTCTGACACTGATTAGCAGTGCTTCTTCATCAAGATAAAAAGAGGAAAGCCTGCTACACGTGGAAGAACAAGAGCATGTCCCAAGAAAGAGTCTGTAAGGACACAGTAAGTTAAAGGTAAATATGAAAAAGGTGTTTAGCAAAAGGAGCTAGAACAGTCAAATTAATTGAGGAGCTGCTGTTTGGCTAAGACAGACATGGATCCTGGCATTAAATGGGAAGATCAGGACAGTTCTAAAAGCATTACATGAGATCGCTTTCACAAAACTGATGTATGTACTTGAGGTTGAACTATCCTGGGTACTAAAATCAAAGTTGTTTCATTGGAGATGACTAACAGATATGGAAAGGCATTCACTTACCAGACAAGTAGCTTTTGAAGATGCTACTACCAAAGATCTGTTTGTCTCTGCTTCTCTTTTGTGTTGCCATCCCAAAAGCTCTCCGGCTATTGGTTCATCTGACTATTCCTTTATCCGGTCCAACAAGATCAACTTAAGCAAGATTAGTTTAAGCTGAAAGTTTGAGATGATTCGTTATATTTTGTGTAAAGTAGGACTAGCGAGCACTTCATTCTCAGAATGTGAACTTGTGTCAGAAGGGTATCAAAGAACTTCTTATAATGGTAGTATTTCAGACTTTACCATTTTATATTTTGCAGGAACACTTAGATGAGACAGAGGCCAACATTAGCCCAGCTATATTGTTTCTGCTGTATGACTGCTTCAGCTATTTCTATGTGTAGCACTTTAGAGGCTGGAAATCTAGTACAATCTTGAATGACACAGTGGTTTCTGAAGTGTTTGTCATATAGTTCAGTAATAAATATAGTGCAAAATTTAATTCTAGTTTTCAGCTAACTTTGATAGAACAGCTTTTATATGTGTAGTAGATATTTATATGATGATTCATATTCTATATTTATACATAGATATATCTTCATACAGTAGAAGAATATTTTAAGCACAACTATGTATACAGCAATATCTGCATAATTAATACATATTCTTTTACATACATATATGTGTTTTTTAAAAATAGGTCATGTTATTATAGGAAAAAACTGCTCATTGATTTGTATTTAGTCTGAGACCATTTAAGCCAACTGCCATTATGATTAGGCTTATCAGTTCCCTGCATAATTTCTCCTTTTCTTTTGTCTCCTTCTGAAACTTAATTAACTTAAATACAGATTTATTTCAAGAAGAATCAGAATCTTGTACTTGCACCATCATCTATAGTAATCAAAGATGCTTTGTAGTGCAGCTGAGAACATTACAGATGTGCACATGTGCATGCACGCACACACACACCATGAGAACATGAAAGCTTGTGCTCTATGTGAAGTAATGGGCACAGCAGCACAGTAAAGCATCCCTACTTTCTCAGTTTGAATTCCTTCGGTGGTTTGTTAGCACAATTTATGACAGTTATTTATATTCATTGCAAGCCTGGGGGAAGAACAAAGCTTGATAGGGGGTTTGCTGGTAAGAATTTTCAGTCCTTAGAAAATGTAAGTAAAAGGGAAAGTATAACTTTAGTGAATTTTTTTTTTTCCAGTGGAACAATAATTACATTTAATCATTCTTCTTGCATAGAAAATAAGTTACATAACATTTGAGAAGGACTTATGAAGATTAAAAAGATAATATTCCTTTTTTTTTTTTCTGCTTTGAATTCATTTAGGTACAAAAATATCAAATTTTGTGGAGCAAGAAAATTGATTCTTTTAGAAGAAATGTGTTATGTGTTGCAATATTAATTAAGTACAAATTTGAAGTAAAGGTAAAAGCAAGACATGCTTGTGAAGTTCCAAGCCACAGAAAATGCAATATAATTGGGGATGAAATATTTCCAGTAGGAAAAAAAATGAAGACAAAAAGATTTCCATAGCAATGCGCTGTTATTACTTTCTCTTAAAGCAAAAAAACACCCCAGAATAAGAACACTCTCTAGCAAAAATGAAGGGAAATATAAAGGTTTGATTCTGTACATTTCTTTTATTGTTTCATTTATAAGACTTTATAAACTGGGAGATGAGGCTTTAAGGTATAGTGACTTGGTACACACAGAAAATAAAACAGCATAGGCAGTAAAATAAGACACATTCACAAAGGTGATCAGACAGTGAAACATGATGATCCTGGTGGACACAAGCTTTGCAAATGAAACACAGAAGCTGTTATTTTGCTTTGTTGCATTCTTCTACCAACTGCAAGAATTGAAGATAAAATTCAGATTTACTTCTGCACATCACATATTTCAAAGTTACCTGAAGGTCTACATGTTTCTTCATGAAACAAGTTACAAGATTTGCCTTTTAAATAACATTAGTGTATAAATGGTATATTATGAACTATTATGATGGCATAGATCAGCCAGATCACAAGGTTCAAAATCAATGTTTGTTGGTTTGTGGGATTTTTTTTAATATAACATAAGCAATTACAAAATAAATGGAAAAATGGCTATGTGGAAAGATAACAGACAAAATTATATTTGTATGATATAGTTCTTTAAGTCTGGTGCAAATCTCATATACCAGACCTGTCCAGAGGTATAGTTTCACAGGGATTCAGATTCATGTTTGTGTTGCAAAGAGTGGAAATGTGTTCTTAGAATTCTAATGTTTAGTTAAGTTCTATAAATCTATTGAAATTAATGGGCAAAAGATCAAAGAACATTTGTGTCAGAGATTATATAAAATATGTCTAAAATAAGAATGAGGATACATTTTACTCAAGGGATACCTATTTGAGCACTTGACTCAGTTTGTCCTTCCAGCTTTTGATTAAATTACTATACATATGTTTTACTTTCCTTTCTTGCTTTTAGCATTATATGAAATGGGAGTAAGAAGTGAATTTTGTGCTCCATAGCACACAGAGCATAGGTTTTTTGTCTGGTTCTATCACTTGTTTCCTGATAGTCTGGCTATATGGGACTATGAAACTCAAGTGTTCAATTCTGATAATATTAATTGGCCATTATTACTAGTCTGATACTCTTATCTGTGGATTCCAAAAATGGTTTTCCTGTCTATTTTGTTGTTGCTAACTCAATAGCTCGCTCTAACTGGGTGAGATTGACTTTTTCTACAAGGATGATGTCTCTCACCCATGTGTTTTGAAGGATAATCCAGTTTTCTGAAAGGTCAAAAAGTTCTACTGAAGTGTTATAATAACTTGATAATAGCCACCTTCTGCGTTTCCATGGAAGTATTTAATCTCAGTGACTGAACTCTGAAAATTCCTTTCTATTTATGATCCATATTTTCTTTTCTTCTGTTTATTGTGTTCCAGGGTATTTATCCAGGTACCATTTATAGTATCCTTTCTTTCTGCATCAGCCAAACTTTTAAATATAATCGCCAAATTTTATAAATGTGTTTGCAACCTAGTGTACTAACATGCAATAAATGACAGCAGACATTTTTTTGGCAAATATTGCTCTGTAATGGCTCCTAAATTTGATCTGGACCTAGAATGCTATGATCAGTTGGGGAGTTTAAACTCATAAATGCAATATGTATTTTGAGGTCTCAGTTTTGTAACACTTTTTAATTTTCTGATTTCTAATATATTCAAACAACGACAAAAATATGTAAAAAGAGTAAGATTCTTGAATGGGCTTTTGTGAACTCTGCTTCTTGCTAATTACACAGGCAGCCTTCTTAGTGAACATGGAGAAATAAAATACTTATAGGAAAGATTTATGTTATCCTAAAACATCTCGTAATAATAATTAGATGATTAACGTCTAAAAAAAATACATATTTCTCTTAATTTACTACAAAAGCCATTTATACTCGTTCTCAGCTGTAGAGAACCAGATTTCAGATGTAGAACATGAACCAAAATGAATCACAACCATCACATCTACAATATAAAGTGAGACATGGTTGAGGGCTTTTTGTCAGTTCACTAGTTTTAACTGCTGTGAACACTTTGCCTGTGATATTACCTGTCATTTTCCATGCTTTCCTTACTGTAGAATTGAACAGAGCACCAGTTGCAAGAATTACTTATCCACCCTTTTCACAGGTATTATTTTATTTATTTGTAAAAACAAACAAACAAAAATCTTTAGGACTGCCTTCAAACCAGACTTATTGAATACACTTAATTTACATAGTAAAGATATTTATAAGCATTTTCAGAGGCATATCCCTACCTGGAGCCCAGTGGCAGTTTTGCATGTTTGAGATCTGTACATTTAAGCTTAATAAATATATTACTGAATAAATGAAGATAAATAAATAATTTTGCAATTTAGAATAGTTAAAAAACTTCTACATACATGTTCACCATGACATGCATTTCCAAAGAGAATTTAGATATAACATATGCATTGGGAAGTGTCTATCAGATGACACATCATAAATCAGCAATTGCTATTTAACAATAAGTAGTTGTATGCACTCACAAACTACATGTACATTATCCTTGTGCTTATTCCCTTTTCCTGAAATATAATTTTAAGATGATAATGTATGAAAATTTTCAGACTGCTTGCTAAACAATTCTATATTCTTCACCCACCATGGCTATTTGTATTAAATGCTTAATACCATGCTCTCAACACATACAAAAAGAAAACATTAAAATAATATCCAAATGTACATTTTTAACAATCCATAGGAATATTTTTATTCAACTATTAAAGTCAATATTCATGTTGGTAAAGTCCAGAAAATAATTATTTAAAAGTCATATAAAAAAGATTTGCTTTAGAGAACTAGAACACAGAAAATTAGGCATTAAGGCTAAAATGTTATTCTTCAGTGAGATTGCTGTGCTTAAATTTTGCAATTGCCCTAAGAGGCTGAAAACATGGTGGAATGAGTTTTCATTCACTTATATTAGACAAGGAAAATGCTGAAACCCGTTGGAATACTGACATCATTACAAGAAAGAAAAAACCCACATGTAACATTATTGTGCTTTGGCTCTATTTGCTCCTTCCCTCCTGTCTTCATGTTGCATACCCAGTGTAACTGAGAAGCATGATATGGTAGATTCAATAGAGGCAATTTAAGATGTGACTCTTCCATGACAAGTTTGCTCCAGTTGTCTGTGGAAATGTCTGCCTCTTTAATAAAAGTAGCAAAACAGAGAACAGGTCTGTTTCTCAGCAGGCATATTTTACAGAGTAGTGTCGCAGGGCAAATGCTGATGAAAGCAGTTGAAATAATACAGCTGACTGAAGTCTGGGGTGGTGAACACTGGAACATGGGGCCAGCTGTCCAGCCAATATGCAGACAGCACTCCAGGGGAGGAACAGAGCAGACAGCAGAACAGTAACATCATAAAGCACCAGACCTAGGTCTTCAAAATACTTTCACTGAAATCAGTGAATTTCAGCGATAAGAAAACACATACATTTTAAGCTATGTAACAAAAATGTTTTGGCGTGTTTTTGTTTCTTTTTTTTTTTTTTTTTTAAAGTCCATACGCTAAATTATACACATATATACTGTGATGAAGTCATGAAGTTACAGAAAAAAAAAATAGTCACTGTGAGTTTAGTTGTAACATGGCAATAAAACTTGCATATAGGTAGCTGCAGAGTGAAAAAAAAAAATCAGAAAGAAAAATGCACACTCTGCCTAGGCAGTTGTATCTGATATCTTTGAGATATATCTGACTGACATAAACCTTTATGGTAATAACTGAGGCAATTGGTTCTTTTTACTATTATTTAGTAGTGTAGAAATAAAGTATTAATTTTTAAATACAAATCTATTATGTATTTACAATGAATTAGTAGAGATCTCTGAAGTTCAAGCAGCCTTCCCTTCTATAGTTTCTTAGGGATTCTGTGGCTAGTGTGGGACACTAGAAATGATTCTATCACACCAATGTACTACATTAACAGGGTTTATAGAAACCTCTGCAAGTTTCTAAAGGATTTCCACTCCTTTTCTCCCTGGCTTTTCTGTAGTCTTGATACCTGTACAAGAAATCAAACATTGTTAAGTGGTCTAATACATTTATTTTAAAGATGACATAGATAGGGACTAGAGTGCTTTGATATTTTTCAGCTACCCTGAAGTCTCTCTAACACAAGCCAAAGGTTAAGGCAGACAGAAAAAAAATTAATTTGCATAATTTACCATTTCTAAATTAGTATGCCAAATAGATGCCAAAAAAAAATCTACTGCTTTGATATGCACATTTTACCTGTTATATGAACAACTCTCATATTAAATTCCTGAAGCAGAAGGTTCTATTATAGCAATTTAGAATATGTTCCTTTCATTCTGTCACACCAGATTAAACAGGACTAGTAGGAGACATGCCCACATTTACAATTGATCACATAGCGGTTCTGCTGCTTGGGAGTATACTTTCTCTATAATGGAAAGCTTTTACTCCTTTTTTTTTTTTTTTTCTCTTAAGAAAACTAACAAGGTGGATGTTTTTTCTTCTCTGTCTTTCAAAATTTCACTGGCACATGTCAAATATTGGAGCTGTGCTCAAATATTTTCTCAAAGTTTGGTACAACAAAGATGGGACAAGAAAGATTAAGACAAGAATGCCTTTACCTGCTTAAAGCCTCTATAAAAAACTTCAGCCAAAATTATCTTGTTAGCTTTCTATTTTTTACACAGTGCAGTAACATAAGCAACAATGTCATTGAAATTTTCCACAAAGCTGCTGTAATGTCCTGTGAAGGAATGATCTTAGGGATTTGAGTCAATTTGTAAGAGCCTTCATATTTAAGGGACTGGGATATATTTCTTCCTGTAACTTCCAAGTTAGTTTTGAAATACACTAGACAGATTTTCCCTTGGAATACTGTGAACTCTGTAGGTAGGTTTGCTCTCTTTGAATTCCCTTATTCCTGCTGCATCTGAAGTTAACAACCATCTCCCAGCTGTGATAGGATTTTAACCTAATGACACACAGGTGTTGGTGTTGCCTTGTTTCAAAAGCATGTTTTATTTCCTTTGTTGCTAATGTTATTAACCTTTTCCAACACTTCAAAAGACTTTTCCCAAGAATTCTGCATCTGCTATTCAACAAGAATTAAGAAGATGGACTTCAAGTCCTAAGTAAATGTTTACATAAGTTTTTATTATAACTTGTCTTTGAAATTCCTTGACAAAATACTGCTCTACAAACTCCTCATGTAATGTAAATTATTATTGATCCGCTAAGTATATATGACTGTTTCAGCATCGTGTTCAGAGCTACCCTCCCTAAAATCTCTAATAACATAAAAAAAATTCCCATTTTTCATTTAGATAAGTAATTAAGTCAGATCATATACCAGGTTATCTAGGGAGGGTAAGTACAGCAAAATTGTAACTTAGGCATCTGCTGTTCTGACATATTGGTAAAGTGCATTTAAGTGTCCCTTTGAATCTCTGTCTAATTATTTGCTTTACCCCATTTAGTTTCAGAAATCCTTAAAAAGTAGAGTAAATAAAATTTTCTCTTGCTGACAGTATGTTCCTCCTTCTTTGGAAGTCATTGAAACAACTCCTGCCACTGTTTCAACCTATGCATTAGGAAAAGGTCTTTGTATACAAAGAAAATTGTCGCATGACCACAACCACAGTTTTTCCCTTTTGTGGAGATGATAGAATAAATGAACAATATACATCACGACTCCAGGGAATTAGGAAACTGTTCCTAAAAGGGGGTGAAGGCAGCTTTAAAAAAATGTCTTCTTTTTCTTTTGACATGTCTGATAGTGTCAACTTCTGATAATATGCAATAGTTTTTTATTCCTCTATGCACATCATGCCAATATTTGATTGAGCATTTCACAAGTTTTATCTGAACTATGCACTATACTTGATACACACTCTTGATGGATATTTCTCCTAGATGAATGCCTCTGCATAAAAACCAACTTCTAGGAAGAGTATCTCTGTATTTTCCCTTAACATTACATGCTTAAGATTCATAGCTTGGTAAGTGAGAAACCTTTTCCAGGTTCTGAGACAAATTACACAAATTTTGTCTGTACAGATATTAAGCTGACCCAGTCCTGCTAGTTCCTGGTCTCATGCATATCATATTATGCTTGAATATGCCTAACCTACAAGAGAATAAGAAGATTACTAAATTGAAAGTATACATTCCTACAGTTTAAGGGCTTAATAATCCATCTGTAATAACTAGGTTATTTTGAAACAGTGTGTTGCATTAAATGCAGTAAAACTGTAATTTTATGCCACCAGTAGAAAGCACCAGCTGCCTGAGATACCAAAACTGCATTTTATTTTCTGGTTTATTTTGTGCCTGTATTGCAACATGTGTCAGAGTTTGTAACTTCTCAGAAGAGGAACAACATCTCTGTGTAAGATGCAGGACTATGCATATTAATTGAACACAATAAATATTTGCCATCACAGGAGAAGAACACCTTTTGTTACAGCAGGTGTTGTATTATGTAATACCCAAGGGCATTAGTTAGGTTAGAAGGATAGGTTAGGATAAAAGGACAAAAGCATGGGTGTGTACAACTTCATAATTTGTGCATATGACAGATTTGCTGGTGGGTTCTGGGAAGGAAAAGTGCTCTATAGCAGTATGGAAATGTGAGTAGCTCAGGAGGCCCAGAGGTGTTTGTTCTATTTTGTTATATGCTCATCAAAATATATGAAACTGAAAAATTCCATGTTGGTCATATATTTTTTTTTAATTCATTTTTTTTATTTTTGCGATAGCACATTGTTGTGACAGCCAAATTCAGTATAATAGCTTAGCACTGCATTTCTTTACCATCTAAAATATTAATACAAAATTGACTAAATGTCTCTACTAAAGTCTATATAGCCCAGAGGTTATTAAGAAATCCTGGTTTTGCCTTCAGGGAGTTCAGTCTACTTCCAAACCTGCAGATAGTTTTTCTGCGCTCAGCTTTTGAAGGATGGATCTTTTTCAAAGCAAAGGCAGAGGAATGCTAATAAATCACATCTTTATGAAATATTCATTAATTTGGTGTGTTCTTTACAAGGCTGCTGCCAAGGCAGCACAGGGTGACGAATTAGATTTTACACACACAGGAAATGGTTGACAAGATACATTGTCTATACAGAGGGTTTCCTGAATGGTCACATACAAAGTTAACCAACAAAAGTTGTTTGCACTATTAAGCAAGCAGGGCAAAAATGCAGCTGTCTATATTCTTGCCAAGTTTCTGTACCTCCTCTTTTATGAAAAGTTTTCCCTTCTGGCTTAGCTCTACTTTTTTCTTGTAACAAATTTTGTTCTTATGAGGTGCTTTGCTTAGAACGCCAGTAGAATGAAGTCAAATGGTAAGAAAAATGTGAGCCAGCCTTATGGCCTTTGTTAGATCATATGAGAGGATGCGGACTTGGCTTGAGGTCTCTCTTATTCATGTGTCAGCAGTCATCAGAAACACACTGTACAAAGCCAAGCTGAATGTTCCTTCACTAGAGAGTGAAATGGAATCTCTTTCTTGATTGCCTCTTCCATCTCTTGCGCACTCCAAAAGCAACCCCTAGGTAGCAAGGGCACTGAAATCGGTATGACTTTGCTCCATCTTGCCCACAATTGCACACTAACACAACATCATGATAAAGGATGGTGTTCTTGTGAAATGACTCAAAGGGCACATCTTTCATTACAAGGTACGTTATCTTTTGACTGGATCAGTAGAAGAGGAATGACATAGATTTACAAAGATTCAAAGGCAAAGTTTGCAGAAAGTAGCCATTAAAATGCAATGGAATTCTTTCTCTTTAGGGGTGTGTACAAAAAGTACAAGAACTGGGTTTTGTCCTGGACATGAAAGGAAAGACAAGATGCAAGGACTGTGATTTAATTAGACTGCATCTTTATTAATTCATACGGGAACTGAGCGGGTCATCTTAATTATTTCCACTTTCTGGAGGGCAAAACCCACTATACTCAAACTCCACTCCCTCTGGACCTTTAACAGGGTAGGGTGTTTGGAGACTTACTGCTCTCTGCTTATATGAAGGTGTAGGGGCTGATGCAAAAAGAAATACTCCTCAGTGTATTATATATTGTCAGTGTCCAATTCTGTTCCTGAAAATTTCTTGGTGATGGTTCTATCTAGGACCATTCTCAATTCCCATAAACTGAGAATGGATTCTGTATGAGTTTTCCTTGATAATGTGTCATGTCTTCATTATCTTTGTTCATTCAAAGCAGATTCCTAAACAGTTCATTCTCTTGTCTAAACCTAAATGTAAATCTAAATAATTGAAATCTACATATACATTTATATATATATATATTTACATATACATATATTAAATCTCTTGTATAAAAAAAAAAAAAAAATCTGTGTAGAATTGAATCATCCCATAAGCAGTCAGGAGTCTCAGAGAGAACAGGTAATGCCTTTCCCAAGAACCTTGACTGCAAGCTAGTAGAGTGCCTGTGAAAAAATATTCCTGACAGTTTGTTGTCTATCAGAAGCTCTGTTATTTCCTTTGGCAGTAGGTATCATGCTTATCTTGTCTTTGTTTCCTTATCACACTTTCCCTGTGCTTCCTCTTCTCAGAGAATCTTTCAGCTACCTGTTACCCCAAACCTTAACTTAATAAAAAATTTCCTTGTCTTTTGATTCGACTGCAATACCCAGTCAAGCCTTTTTTTGTCTGCTGGACTTCACATATACTGTTTCTTCTCAACTGTCTGTTAAGCCTCTGATGTTGTTACTGGGTACAGTGTGTGGCAACTCCTGTTCCCAGCATTCACACAGCTTGTTACACCACCTTCCTTACTGATAAGTGACCTCAGCATCTGTACTGTATTTTTGACCAAATTGCATAAGCCTGGCTACCCACATTTTTCTGAATGTAACCTTTTTGACTGTGTCGCAAATATTGCAGTTTTTATCTCTCAAGTTACAATGACTCAATCCTTTCCATCAACTATGTTTATATTTGCTTTCAAAAGTTTGTTGTTTTAAAAAAAAACCCAAACAAACCCTTTATATTATATATATATATTACCTTTTATATCAGGTAAGGGGAATAATGTTATGTGATGCCCTATCAGTATTTCAGAGTTGGGAATGTCTGTTCTTCTCTTAGCTCTGTCACAAATAGCCACTATGTAGTTTTAGATCTGGTGGCTGATGTGAAGTTCTTGAATTCTGAATTAAGTTACTGATGGTAAACAGCGTATACTAGGCATTTTTCCAAGAAATCTAGATTTTTATGTTAAAGACCATATTAGAATCTAGTCACATACTTAAGGAACAACCTGAATGGGTTTTTAGACTGCAATACATTTTAAAGTGCTTACCTGAGGCCAAATCTAGCTGGTAACTAAACAGATCTTGTTTGTACATAAATATGTAATTGTGTATGCAGTACAAAATTAACATATATGTAATTAAGAAAGAATATTTTTAAATAGCAATTTTAGCAAAATAACTTGTGTTAGGAACAAGAGAGTAAGGTATTAATTTTTATTTGCTTCTTTTTCATATGCATGTAAGTTTCTGTTAACTTACACATAACCCATTTATTTTGGAGCAACATAATGCAGTCCCCTAAAAATTTTGGGTCAAAGTCTCCTGAACTTCACCATTATCACCACACTGAAGTTCATAAGCATAAACTAGCAGAATTTACAGTCACACTGTCTACAGTGAAAGGACAAACATTTTCCTTTATATAGCAGAGTCATGAGCAATTAATAGAAATTCTCAATATTATTGAAATGAATGATAATTAAAAATAAAAAGTCCAAGAAGTAAGTCTAGTGGGAAGTGTTCTGCAATTTGTTTCCATTTATAAGGTCAATTTTTAATAAATACACAAAAAATTTCATTTGAATAATTTCAGCACACCGGGGAACATGCATCACTGAAGCATGTCATCTCGCGTTTCCTCTGCTCATAATCTCCCCCATCCTTGAAATGTCCCCTATACTGCGGTTATGAAAAGAGAGGTGGAGGAGCTAATTTGGATATCCATATGACTTCAAGTAATTGTGGAAGATTTTTGTTCCCTTGACACCAGCTGAGCCGGACAAACTGAGACATGAAATGTGTCCCTGAACCTTTACTCCTCTCTGCTGAGTGAAGATAGTTTCTCACTTGACAAATTAAGTCCGCATGCCCTATATAAAGTTGGCTGCAGAATGCTCAAATGAAATAGAGAGTTTAATAATAATTAACACTTTCATAGATTTAGCATGTTTAAAGCAAAAGAGAAATCAACTATTTAATCAACTTAGATTTGAATATTTTTCTCCAAATTTAATTTCTTTCTATGTGTTTTTATTTTTAGTCTTATTATAAATAGTATAAGCTAATTACAAACTTTTGAATTAGGGTTTCTGATATCAATATTCAAATATTCATATTTATTACTGACAATAACATACTTCTTTCCTTGTTTTATTTTATGAAATTGGTACCCTGAATCTACAGTATCATCTTGATAGTATTTTATTAATGCATATTTATGATGTTCAGTTTATTTCAGCAAATTCAATGTGTAGTCCTTTTGACTCAGCTCAAAGTGGTGAAGCTGTAACCTCATAAGAAACAGACTTCCATAGGCTTTTTTCAGATGATAGCGGTATCATAATCATCTAAAGATATGGGGTTGCACTCCACAAATTATGAAAAGTATGATAAAACCTTTCCTTTTCTCTTTGAGCTCCTATAGTTGTAAGATATAAACTGGCCGTGTCAGCTTCCACGCCTGATTGAGAAACCCATCTCCTAACATTTAGCACCAGTTCTTCCAATATGTGCCAACACCTTCAATGACACTGAGGTTTGAAAATCTGAAATGTGGGCTAGGAAAGTCTCATGGAATTATTTTACAGCAGTATCTCTAAGGCCATAGCTCAAGAGGAATCTAACAAAAAGATTAGGTGTAGTAATGAGGGAAAACAGTGCACTTCTTTCATTTTCAACATCTTTCTGTATAATGACTTTCATACAAAACAGCAAGAGCCAGGGGTTCACACATTTACTGCATATTCACCCACAGAAAGGAAAAAGCACTGGTGTCTCTTGCCATACATATGCCTTCATTTTGCTTCAGTAAAGTGTATAAGGCCTAATAATACCTTCAGGGTAAAGATAGTGTTGAAAATCTGTATCTGCACTAATGGTGTGAATTTTAAATTAAAATAAGTATACTGACTTGGATTTATATATATATATATTTCTATTATTCCCCCCCCCTCCCCCCCAATTTGGATAAGTAATTTGGGAATACAAGCACAAAAATATTACATCATAGATGAGATTTAATCTGAAAATTGCCCGCAAAAAATGAATGTCATATTCACCACTAAACACTATAATAAAATTCAGGAAGAGAGCAGGGCCTTGGGAAAGAAAATCACATTTAGAAAGAAGATAACATGTTCAGGGTAGCAAATGGCAAATGGTGGTGATAGCCTTGTAGTTTTTTAAGTCTGATTTTTTACTTTTTGACCTCAAAAGAAAGATCCCATCTTTCTTTTTTTGTTTAACCTGTGTTATTGAGCTGATTCACCTGTGAGCACATTGACTTGATTCAACTTTAGCAGAGCAATAACAATGTAAATACCAGACTTGGAAACAGACTTCTTGACAAATCCAAGATTAATTTGTTCATTGGACTGACTGCCCTCCTTCAAGAAAGTGAGTAGTCTGTCTTCCACTAACTTTGTCTTTTCTCTGAGTGTTACGTCATTGACAAAGATAAAGGGTACATAATAGCCAAGATGTGCATAGTCATTGTTTGAAAAGCTAGAATGAAGGTTTAACTGCCATGTCATGATTCTTACTTATTTGCTCAGAGGTTTCTTTCTTTTTTTTTTTTTTATTGTTGCAACAGTCCCTTTGCAAAGAGATATAGAAGATACTTCTAGAATTTGTTGTCTGTTTGTTAACTGGAGTTTTCACACAGATTTATAACAAAGGTGTTGGTTGCTAACAGAAAGGATGCTATATGATTCATATTTGTACTTATAATAATTGTTGTGATGATGGCAGTAATAATTATGCTTTGAATCTTTGGAGGTGGCATTCTTATGGAACTGGAAGCTCAAGAAAAGAAATTACGGACATGGTTTAGGAATAAGTATTTTAACTTTTTTTGTTTCTTTTTCAAACTTCATCAGTAACTTGTGATGCAGAGATGATAATCTCTGCTAGAGAACCAGAAATTCCTGAAATGTTGGCTCAGAAAAAGGCTATCAAAAGGCCCCATCTGTTACTCAATTCTGTCACAATTTGGAGTAAGAGGATATAGCACAGGCTATTTCCAAATACTGTGTCAAAGACCAGGTGGGGAGAAAACATTCACCGCTTTACAAGTGTGGACTCTGCCCTTGCTTTTAGATAATTTATGGGAAGAAGTGTGTTTAAAACCTCTAAAGATCAGCTTTTTCTATTTTGCTCAAGAATTTAGTGAGAGATGCTCATGCCCCCAGGTGAGGTGAAAAGAGGAATCTTCCCTAAATGGTATTCCATTTAGCCAGTTTGGAAAAGCAAATCAAAACTATCCCTTATATCTGTAAGCCAAGGTTTTCCTGGGTGCTGGCTCACATCCATTGCAAACATCTGGGATATCTGATGATATAAAAAAAGTTTAAATGTGAAAACAGAAGTTGAGATATACTTCTCATCTCCAATTCTTCATGTCCCATACCACTAAACAGTCCCTTTAGTATTACATCCTCCAATTTAAAGTCTATCCTTTGCACATAAGCCATCATCTCACCATCAGAGCCTCCAAGTCCTTCCACCAATCCCTGTTGCAGTCCCTTCACTCCCAAACTCCATTTTCTACCAAAGCAATCTGAGAAACAAAATCTCTAAATATCACAGATAATGTTGTGCTGAAATTCTTGACCTTAATTTCAGGATTTAAAAAAACCCCATAAATGTTTTTCATCATCCTTTCAGTTAATCAGTGCTGACTGATTAATGTTATCTTTCAATTTAATCACCCAGGTTGCAAAGTAGTATCATACTCTGCAAAGACTTACACATGACTAATTCTTTCAAGTTGGATATTCTAATTGGCAAGGCTCATTTTCTCCCATATAAGACTGACCCCTTACAAAAACAGATGGTAGTGACAAGCTTAAAAGTTAGACAGGACACCTGATAGGAAGGGTTCAGTGTAATGGTACAGGATTCTGAACTCTGGTTCAGTGATCACAATATACCCCTTTAAGCCAACAAACTATTTAGGATCTGACTACCTTGAAAGCTATTTTTTTTTCACCCATTCTGTACATTAGTCTCCCCAGCACTTTGTTGAATGTACATGTAGTGTTCTAGAAACAAAAACCTTACATGAATGGCATTTTTCAAGTTTGTGTCCTGAAAGTAATAGGTGTTCTGCACTAGCAGTGGAAAAATGAATAATTAAATTTAGCGATGGGATCATTAAAACACAATCTGGGCTCCTATAACACTACATTTTTTAAAAGGACTTGTTAGGCTTTTAGAAATTTTGGCATAATTTTGGGAACCTCTGGCCCCAAAGACTAATTTTGGTTCACCTAAAATCCCAGTGACCAAAAGCAATTTCAGGGAAATCCATATTGAAATAAGGAATACAGAGGAGATTCCTTTTAAGCAAAAGGATATGAAGTTATGCCGTGATTTTCTGTGCCTGTGTGTGTTCTTGAAATCTTCATTTACTGATTGATAGCTACCAAAAATTAGAGGTAGCAAGGAGAAAATATCTTGCTGAATATCAATGTTTGGGAGAATCAAATAGTTGATGTTTTCAATCAGGAAACAAAATCTGATTATTTATAACTTTTAATGGAATTTTTCAGCATCTGTTCTTTTTTATTATTATTATTTATCCATTTTTTTCTAAGCTATTTTAATGAATCTGATGTTGAAAAACAAGCTACAAATAGATATCAGGCACCAGGGATATTTGGCATTATTAAACAAAATACGTATGTGTGCTTTTGTATTCATGTGTTAAAGAGAGAGCAGAAATAGATATCTACCAATTCTTTGTTGCATTCATCTGTCCAACTGTATAAGCAATTCTCTGAGGCTGCTGCTGCATGAAAAGTCTGTTTCTGATTTTGTTATCTTGCTGTAATAGCAGAGATAAAGATCTAGCAGAAATCTACTAATTAACAGACATGTTTTTTATGTTTTAACACTCCGGTGTGCTCAATTAATATCTTATTTTAGAATGTGAGTGTGCTGGTTAAAGACTGAGTCTTTGAACATAAGCTTTAACACTGCTGTCCTAAACCACTACCATTAGCCTGCAATGCAGCAAATTGTTGACAGTTATAACAAAGCATCACATCTTGGTGCCTTGTAAGCCCAGGATTCTGAGGTGCTCTCTCTTGCTGCATAGTTGAAGCAAATACTAATTCTTTTTTATAGTGCCACTCAAACCAATCAGAACAATCATCTGGTCACCTGGAATTGATTTCCTCAATTTGCTTTCTTAAGCAATACTTATAAAGTCTGCTTACCTATCAAATATTTAAAGCTATTTGTATTTAATTAGAGTCTGTGATCCATGAATATGTGAAGAAGTAGGCAATTTCTTTGCCATGTAAGTGATCTTTTGTCACAGGGTAGCAAATACGGCTGGATGACGTTGTTGCATCCTTACCTCATTTCAACTGCTGTTTCACAGCATTGTATGGATGAAATGCAATAGTTGCTATATATTTACTGATTTTCAGTCTAAATTGATGTAATCTGCAGTGCGGCAGTCGTTCTATGAATTCATCTGACAGGTTTTCCAACATAAGGCTGGTTTGTTTGAGTCTTCCCTGTTTATAGCTATGTAAATTGAATCTTAGTTTTATGTGGAAGCATTAAAAATTATAAGCAGTGCAGATCTAAATACCGATTCATTTCTGTGCAGCTAGTTTTCATGTCTAACGGCTACACATGTGCAGTGGCCTGCAAAGCTATTCAAATATCACATTAATATCTTTAAAAACAGGGCACTTTATGAGAAGTAATTTTCCACAACATTCAACGACAGGAGCTGCTAAAAGCTAGAAACTAAGCTATAAAGATTGTTGGTCTGAACTGATAGAGCACTATCATTTTATTTAGCACTTTTTGTATTCATCTGGCCTTTTTTTTTTATTGCCTCCCTGTTTTAAATACAGATCCCCACCTTTGTTTCCATTAATAAACCTTGTTCATTTCAAGAAAGCAGAACACCTGGCTAATACTTTTTAAGTATTCATAAGTAAAGATTCATACTGTAGTCATTTCTCAGGGAACATCAGAATTAATCAAGAGCAGAACATGAAGATTTGGTTTTGATGAAAAAAAATGCAAATATGAAACACCTCAAGCTGCAGTTTCAAGTACACTGTCAGCTAGCACTGCTACCTTAAGCACTAGTCTTGACCTCCTTCTCTACCTGACAGCTTATTCTCACCCTGCTTTGCTTCCTCCCTTGGGCTAGAAGAAATGTTTGCACTGCTGCTCATTGAACTAGATCAGAGAACCAATCAGAGGTAAGACTGCAAGTTTTTTTCCAGATTAATTTTAACTCAGTTCAGATTCTCAATTTGGTTCACCACAGGATTGCATGAGCAAGAAAAGGCTGTTGGTCTGTGGAAAAGGAAGAGTGAAATGACAATTCATGTAGCTTGAGTATTATCTTAAACTGTTGTTCCCAAGTCATCAGGAATTGGCTTCATTCTTGCTGTTCACATACACAGGAATTTGAAACCTTATGTTTGGGGTCAACTGTTTGATTAGCTAAAGGATTTTTTCAGAAAAATCAGTGATCGTCCCCAGCCATCCACACCATCTTTACTCAACAGGTATACATGTAAACTGTATAATTCACAGTAAAGATACAGTCTCATGATATCAGCAAGTACTTTATAAACTTTCTCTCAGAAAGGTAATGAGCTCCATTTTGAAAATATTTTTTATATCTGCTTTGCTAGACAACCTCTCTGCTTTGGTGGAAGCCTTCTATTTCTATGCCTAAAATTATTCTATGCATTAAAGTAGAGTCTTATAGCTTGGATTTGAACCCAGGCCTTTACAGAAATCACTAGCATTGTCTTACAGAAAACCCCAGGAAATATGTAAAGCTGAGATATCGCTATTCTTGGAGAGTATGAAGCGACTTAAAACAGTTTCAAATTATGATAGTTTATTTGGTTTATGTGGCAAGGTTTTGGTAACAAGGCATATTCAGGGGTGGCCTCTGTGAGAAGAGATTAAGGACTGTTCCCATGTTGGGCTTAGCCAGTACTAGCTGGCTCCACAATGGACATGCTGCTGGCCAAAGCTGGGCCAAATCAGCAATGTTAGTGGTGCCCCTGTGATAACATTTTTAAGACAGGGTAAAAACTGCTGTGATGAAGCTGTGAGAGAGAGGAGCAAGAAAAATATAAGAAGCAACCCCACAGATACCAAGGTCAGTGAGATAAGAGGGGAAGGAGGTGCTCCAAGTGCTGGAAAGAGATTCCTGTGCAGCCCAAAGAGGTTATATCCCAGCAGCTAATGGAGGACTACTTTAGAGCAGATATCCACCTGCAGCCCAGGACTGGAGCTCCCAGGATCAGGGTTGGTCCTCTAGGTCCCTGTGCTGGAGCAGGCTGATATATCTGAAGGAAGCTGCAGCACATGGAGAAGAGTCCATGCAGGATCATCTTTTCTGGAAGGAACTGCAGCCCATGGGGGACCCATGCTAAAGCTGTCTGTTCCTGAAGGACTGCATCCCCTGGAAAGAACCCATGCTGGAGCAGTGAAAAAGCATGAGGAGGAAGGAGTGGAAGGGATGAAATGCTCTGAACTGACCAAAACCCTCATTCCCTATCCCTTCTATGTTTGTAGTTTTAGGATTTTTTGTTTGTTTGTTTGTTTGTTTGTTTCTCACTGTTTTATTCAACTTCTCATTTGCAATAAATTAAATTAATCTTCCCCATGTTAAGTCTGTTTTACCCAAGATGGGAACTGGTAAGTGATCTCCCTGTCCATATCTTGATCCACAGGCTTTTTTGCCTTATTTTCTCCCTCTGCCCTGCTGAGAAGGGGGAGTGAGAGACCAGCTTGGTAGACACCTGGCAGTCAACTAAGGTTAACTCACCCCAGCTAGTAATAGTAATAATAGATGGAACTAAAATTTGCAGCACTTTGGTGAAAATGAACAAAAATTAAATCTTGTATCAGTCTTCCAGTATTTAATACACTATGGTTCATTCTACAAAAAATTAGTTATCTAATTTAGAGTTTAAACAGAGTCTTTTTTTCTGTAAGAGGTACTATTTGTATCTAATTGTGATTAAACTATCAGTGAAATTTGTGATTTAAGAACAGACTGGAACTGATTTTCAAACTCTGGGTTTTTTCTGTTTGTTTGATTTTTTTGTTTGTTTGTTTTGTTTTGTCTTTTGTTTTTTTGTTTTTCCAAGGCACATGCTCTTAGATAAGGAAAAAAAAAAAAAAGTAGGATAACTCAAATGTAGACTGTTCTTGAAGAATGTGTGTTCTCTGGGAAACAAGTTTCATAAAAAGAGATGCCTTTGCAAGGGTTCAGCTAGGCTTTCCAATTCTTGAAACCAATTCAGGAAAAAAAACCCAGACAAAACCAAAAACCTAAAACAATAACACAGGAATTTGCTTTGTATTTCACTTGAATGTATTGAATTTGAATGTATCTCAAATACCTTTGATTTGAAACTCAGAGGTTTAAGTAGTTCATATTTCAAATGTTCTCTGTGGTCCATCCCTACTTAAAGTATGATTTAAATAGCAGAAATGAGGATGAAGGTCCTAACAACAAATGAGTACAACAGGTACTAATGACCAGTGGATGTTAGGAACATTATTGTCTGTCATCCAGCACTTCTAACTGTTAAAAGAGTACATTTATATTCTTTCCTTAGAATAAGCACTTTTGTAAGAACAACCCAACTAAATCATAGTGAAATTTCACCTTGAGTTTGATGAAGTCTATATGATTTTTAATTTGGTTTGAAATTAGTAGTTCATTTAAAATGTGTTTCATAAACATCTGGATACAAGCTTAGTAATGAAAAGATTTTAATGAACAAATTATTTAAGACTTTTGGAATGTTTCTGATTAATACTTGAGGATTTTATGTCCTCAAAGACTGATGACAAGATCACCCCGGAGGTCTTAGTTCATATTCAAGAAGTGAAATATGATTTTGTAGTTTTGTTGTGATTATTTGTTTGTTTTAGAAAGAATTCGTGTCTGTCAGTTCATGTCTGGGTTACAATCTTTTTATGTTACCTCTTCAAGGCAAACTGTTGATAACAAAGCTATGAACCAAAGCCATTGCCCTTGGCTTGTATGGATGCAATGTTCAGCTAGGAGTATGTAGAGGATGAGGTGGTTACCTCTTTTTCTGTCCATTTTTACCAATATGCAATTAAATACTTGATAACAACTTTATGAAAGTGTTAATAAATCTTGCAGCTTTAGCAGTGAGCACATGTCCTACAAACAAGGATTAAAATTAGCACCCCTTGTGGAGAGAATGTGAGTATTTTTGCAATGAGTTCATGAGTTTTTTTTAATAAACAACAGAATTAAACGTATGATTTCACAGAGAGGTCCTTTTTAATATTTGAAAATTTGTTTTTCCTACTAAAACCATTTTCATTAATATATTAATGCATATTGTAAAAATAAATTGAAAAAAAAAAAAAAAAGAATGAAAACCAAAGCCCAAGCATTCAATTTCAAAACTGCTTCCATGAGCTGGGGTGTATTCTTGACTACCAAAAAAGCTGAACTTTCAAAAAGTATGTGATTAGTACCATTGCTAAGCAGCTAAACAAGTAAGAAAAAGGTATTACTGACTTTTCAGTGACTCATAAAATTACTTAGATTTTCTGATAAATAGAGCCCTCATAGACTGAATTGACTGGATCCTCAATTTATAGGATAAGAACAGAGCTGAAATACACACTAATATATTAACTCTTATCATCACAGATAAGACAGAGCTTAGATCTGAAGCAAAAGCTAATTGTCAGTGCCCTTTATATTACGTAGAAAAAGAAATGGTAATGTTGTTCACACATCTTTCAGATAGCTTTCAGCTATCTCTGTTGGAACGTGTCTATAAGGTTTCAGTCCTGAAAAGAAAGTGCTTATAGTCTCACCAAAAGGAACTAGCCTTTTCAGTCCAGTCTAGTCTGGCAGAGTTTAAAAGGATTTGGACTAATTCTTTGAAATTTGAAAAAACACCTGAATAGGCAGGTAACTAGCAAAATTATGATAAACTTCAGAGAAATTATAACTGCAGAGAGTGGTTGATAAATGCATAGTATAGAATATGTATTTGAAAGTACACAAAAATCATTCTTTAAACCTCAGTTCATCTTACTAGTTTAACTAGTTTGGCCTTATTTTATCATATTAGCTGATTGACATGTTTTTTCCCTAAGAAAGAAAAATTTATATTACAACACTTTATATCTAGAATCTATTTTAGATGTTAGTTATAATGAAAACCCCTTAATAAATGTTATTGATCCAAACTTCTTATTTGTAAATATTGGTAGAAGTTCACAATAAAACTGAAAATTGCATGCACAGGGAATGTAATGTATTTCACTTGTAAAAGGTCACTCGAGAAGCTAACATTGATTTCCTCTGGATCCATGAAACCTGAATTATGGTGAAATAGTGGCATTAAAGTTTTATCCAAGAGAAAGGTATTAAGATTGTTCTGCCTTATTGAGTTTTAATGATTTTTCTATATGAAATTTAATGGGATCTTTCAACTTAAATATCCTTTTATTTTCAATAGTTCTTAAATGTCCCAGTTTTAACAAACCTTTTCTGCATTGTAATATCTGACATTGTAATATCTGGACAGAAGAAACTGCTGTCCACTGGACTAGCAAGGAAAATCTGACTTCTTTAGTATAAACAGTGAGAAAAGCTTGACACATTAATATTTCAATGCCTGAATTTACTTCTCTTTCCCATATCAGTTTTGAGTATTCTTCTCCTTACACCTTAAAGCTGTTGTCTCAATAAGTCAGAAGTGATGCAGGTATTCAGGTAACTATAAGAACTCTATATTATCAGAGAGAGTATGAGACAGACCATGGAACAAATATTGTGTCTAATATTAACTTTGTATGTGAGGGAGATGAGAATTCCAGTGCAAATCTGATGGTATTATATTTTAATATTTCAATGTTTGATCAAGAAATACTGACAGGTTTGATCTGGTTCAAAACGACTTAGTCAAAAGACTTGCACATGCAAACAATTAGCTGATCTCACACTGACATGCATGGCCATTGCATGGCCATCTGGTAAATTCAGCATCCATGTAAATGTCTTTTTAAAAGCTTGTATTTAAACTAGTCCTACTCCAGCCAAATAGCACTTTGCTTTTTCAGTTTGAGAAGACCAGTGTGTAACCTGTCACTGTCCCTCTCTAAGTTGAGCAACTGAACATTATGTTATGATGGTGTGTTTGTTATAAGGGTCTATGGTCTAACACTGTTGCCTGAAGGAAGCAGAGGGCAGGATCTTCTCAAAAGAAATACTAGATGACTATGGACTAATGACATAAATGATGTGCCTTTTTGAAAACTCAAGGGACATTGAAGTACAGATGAGTGAAGAATCCTGACTGTAGATGTTGCTATTTTTCAGCGTTTCTCAGTGCTTTTCATAATCATTAAAATGATCATTCTGAAGAAGCAGTATGCCCACCCATTATGAATGTGTCTTTTCAATAAATGAAATGTATCACTGCTTCTCTTTGAACTTCTGTTCCTCTTTTGTAGTCTTCAAATTTGTTCAGGTTAATCTGTAGGAACATGTGATAAGTCTGTATGAGGTATCTTCCCATTATAAATATTCAGGCTTATTCTTACGGAACTTAGCCTTTATATGATTTCTCAAAGCAAGCCAACAAGAAACCATCCCAGTATAAGTTCTTTTCTGCATGTTATGAGCTTCTCTCTTGGTGTAATATTGACCTTTTGGTTTACCTAGAAAATGATTCTGTAAATCCTATTCACAGGTGGCTGCTATGATAATATTAAAAACATGATAAATGTCTAATATAGATTTTTATTCTCCTAATTGTCCACTTTCCTTGTCCAAAGGTGAGCTAATTAAAGTGGTAAGTGTGCTTTTCTTTTGTAGCCTGGTCTGAATGATGAAATTAGGAGAAAGGGTCTCTTGGCTTTGAATGCAACCTGGTACATAACTGTTTCCATGCTGTCCACTAGTAAATTAGATACTCTTTCAGGGTGCGAAAGCAGACTTGTGTATTTCCTGCTTTACTGAAGTAATCCAATATATTATTCAGAAATCACTGAAGAATTACTTGGGAAACTGTTGCTGAATGCAAATGAAGAAGAGGACTACTTGACATTTTTGTCTATAACAGAAATCTTACTTAGTTCTACACAAAATTCAACAACAACTCTGGAGAGATTATAAGTGTATAGTGAGTATTTCAAAACCCAGGAGCAGGTGAATGAATAGGGAGCTGATTTGGTTTAAAATGAGAAGCCCAGATGACATGGCTGCAAATTACAAAGTACATAAAATGGAGTGCATCTTTAGGTGTGTTAAAGAACAACACAGTAACAGCATGGGGGAAGGAACTTTGAAAGCACATGGTAAGATTTAACTTCCTTTACTGATTTGTAAAAATGCACACCTACTTTTTTCAAGTGCAATAGCATGGACAGTAATAGCTAAGGCTGCCCTCTCTTCTGGTATTTTTCTACAAAATACAGGAAATAGGTATTTTTCTTTTTGCTTTAAATAGGTACAATTTTCAGGTTTTACCTCTAAAATGTAAAGACAAATAGCCACTGTTGATGTTACTATATTTATTGTGTTCATTTTATAGATGTTGTTCTTAACTTTGGGAACTTTCTTATCTTTTGGATAACACTTATAAAAATATGAGTAAATAATATAAATGGAGATCCTCCCACCTGAGAGATTAATAAAGTCTTTGAGACCTTGCCTGGACCCTCTAACATTTACAAAGATGTGGCTTGTGATGTTGATACAAATAACTTGACTACTGATTTCCGATACATAATAATAATGGAAAACAAGAACTGGAAAAAAAAAAAATTATGTCTCTTCTCCTGAAATCATAAATTTTCTCGCATGAGGTCCAGGGCTTGTGAGCGTGAGGCTGCTCCTATCTCTCTACAGAGGGCACCATGTGCTTGATCTTCCTGATCAGGTGGCCTGTAGAAGACCCCCACTATAATGTCACCTGTCCCTGCCCTCCCTTTAGTCCTGCCCCATAAACTTCGGTTGGGTCCTTATCCATCCCAGGTGGAGCTCCGTGCACTCCAGCTAGTCATTGACACAGATGGCAACATCCCCATCTCATCTCCCCTGACTGTTCTTCCTAAAGAGTCTGTATATTTCCATTCCAACACTCCATTCATAGGAGTCATCCTATCATGTGTCCATGATACCAACAAGATCATAGCCTTGCATGCACATCTCTAACTGCTCTTGTTTATTCCCCATGCTACACACAGAGTCATTTAAGTTGGACCCCTTATGAATCTGACTTACTAACTGGACTGGCTGGAATTCCTTTGTGCTGCCTTTCAGGTGCTCTCCTGCTGACTTGTGATCTCTCTCCAGGCTTTGGGCATCTATTGCTGGCACTTGCATCAAATTAGTAGGAGTGGGGTGGATTGAGGTTGCTCTTCTGTGGCAACTTTCATCTAAAGCCCTCTTCACCAGCTTGGCAATCTTATGACTGAAGATGTTCTTCCCCTTCTCTGACAGGGGATTATTGATATTATTCCTCATCTGCTGATTTTACCTGCCACTTGGCTGTTTCTAATGCAGCAGTGTGGTCCTCTGCAATGGTCCAATAGTCATCTTCCATTCAGCCAGCAGACAGGTAAATTTTCTGATCGTGATGCTTGTAGAAATTTGTGTGAAATTGGAGTGGAGCTTCCATGGGATCACATCAACAACTCTTTTATTTATTGTATCTGTAAGCAGCTTTATGCACCTACAATTATTTAGAGGATTTTATTTTTTTTCATATATATAATCCTATTTGCATATCCATGGTTAAAACACCAATGGAAGAGGGGCTACTATGTTTAACCTCAATAAAGAAGAACTTATACAAAAAAACAGCATAAGCAATTTTTAGGCTGAAAACTTTTCCTTTGCAAAATTGAAGAAGAGAATTAAAGTTAGTGTGAGTCATGTTCACATCAAATAAATAAAAAAGAACAACTTAAGATGCTGAAATTCATATAATAGCTCAAACATGTAGCTGGAAGAATGATAAAGATGAATGAGTTGCTTATTATTTTTGAAATCTCAAACTGTTCATTTTTGTAGTGGAAGATATTTTGAATGCTGATGTGAATATTCATTTTAGAACTGCTTTGTCTTCTTATATATTTGAATTATATATCTTGGAGTGATTGAGTCCATCCCTGACAGTGATAAGAAAGCAAGAAATGATATCCTGCACACCTCTGTATACTGTACTGTTTTATACACTGCTTTATACTACTGTATAAATCCATGTTACAGATCAATTCCCAACAGGCTATGTGAAAATCAGTACCAACACAGAAAAATACAATCTACCTTGGGACACTACTAAGAAAAGAACAATTATGTCAACAAAACCTTAGATCCTTGTAATACTAGACAGGAGAAAGGAGCATAGGGTTAGTTTGTCTTTTTAAGAGAGGACATTCCAAATATTGGACAACACTTCATTCCAGAAAATATCTCAGCAGTTTCTGGCAATTTAATTTAAGCAAAATTATTTCCAAATTTTGATTTTGACTACATTTGGCTAAAAATTAGCCAAATTCCAATTTCATCTTTTTTTTTTTTTTTTTTTTTTTTTTTAATAAAATATTTTGGAAAGATTTTAAAAATTTTTTATTTTTTTTCTTCCGGTGTTTTTTGCTTTT
>WUAM01000431.1:94429272-94488359 GCA_024336885.1 Actenoides hombroni | reverse complement strand
TTGTCGGTTTGGGGCGCTGTTAGGTTTTGTCCTCATTTTTGCTTAGAGTACTGCTTGTTTTCAGTCTTATTCTTTGTGAATTTGTTGAATGTGAAGAAAATTTCATTGGTGCCATTCTGTCAGCTGTCACAGTCAATGTGAAGATTTTCAGCCTGTTGCCACCAAAGTGGATGTTCAGCCATAAGTACGTGTCTGTCTGCCTTACAGTGTGAAGATCAATTAAATTCTCTAGCTACTCTGTCCATGACATGCTGATATGTCTCAGTGGTACTGCAGTTGCTGCTGGATATTACGCAATGTTGGTACATAGAATGGTAGTACTCAATGTTACATCAAATTCTAGAACCCTACAATGTGATATTCAATAATCAAACATGGGGTGGGATTAAAGAACTTAAACCCTGAAATTTCTTCCTGGTTTAAGTTGCATTTCCCTAAGTTTAAACCAAATCAAGAGGAAAGTCGTGCCTGTTATACATTGCTCAGTCATGAAGACAGTGGAGTTGAACTTTTCTATTGTAAGTTCAGGTTGTCAGCACTTTCCATTAGGACTCATATGCCAGGAAGACTCACAGAATTGCAGTGCTATAAGGGCAGCAGCAGGAAGTGGGAGTCAGAGTAAAGGGAAACATGGGTTTAGATTGACATTAGATATTAAAACAATGTGCTTATGCGTCTACATAGCTTTGAATACAGGAATAAGTTACAATGGGACATCTCCTTACACCCATAGAGTTTGATATCATTCCAGGTCCCACAGCATAAGAAACTAGTTGCTATAACAATTAACACTGTGAATTTTGAAGTATTTTCTTAAAAAGTTATGATATTTGGCATTTTATGTTGCATTTTAGAATCTCCTACTTGATTGCTGCAACAGTATTCTTCAAAGCCTTCAACTGCACCTTCCAGTCATTATCACCACAAAGCTGTTTTGTTATTGTGATGTCTCATTTTGGCTGAGATCTAGGCATGAAAAAGATTCATTATTTTCAATTGCTTCTGTAAGATAATGTTATTATTGCATACATTTATAAGAAATGTTGATTTCAGGGTATGAAGAAATCAAGCAGGAAAGATTGAACTATTTGTTTATAGGTAAGCAGTGGAGCAATGGTTTGCATATTCTGTATACGGACCAGACTCAAGATTGCTCTGAAATAGTCAACTGACAGTAATACTTTTAAAGTCAGGTATTCCACATTTCTGTAGAAGGAAGAAGATTAAAAGCTGCCTCCTGAAGGACAGAGTGAAGTCTGAATATGGTCTCCAGAATATTCTGGTTTCTACATGTAACCCCAGAAAAGGATACTGTTCACAGAGCAATACTCTGAAGGAGGGCTTTGATTTCATGAGCTTGTACAGTATCCCAACTACTTCTGCTGCATGAATCAGAAGGTGAAATCTCTTGGAGTTCTAAAGCACAGACAGAAAGATGGTGTCTCTGAATTGAATAGACATACTGTTACACATTATTCATTTTGTTGTACTAAACTTTTGTCTGGCTTTAAAGAAGTTTTCAGAGTTTTTGATACATGAGGTGTTAAATTCTCCTGGCTGTGGCAATACCTAAAATCACAGTAATAGCAATGCAATATCCAGATCTCCAATAAAAAATTGGGCAGCTGTAGGAAGTTCCTGAACTATTTTATCCACTGTGATGATATGGTTACACTTTGGTAACACAGAATGTTACTATTGGGATGACATCTTCTATTGAGGGCTTCTAGACAGAATCCTTTAGGAAGGGTATCACAGACATTGAACTAAGAGAATTCATGAAAGTTTGTAACATCCTCTACCTGCTTTGTGATCTTTCTGGAAAGATGTATTACTTGAGATATTCTCTTGAAAATGAGTTTGAAGTGGTGATAGAATAAATATTTCAAAAATACAGTCTCTTTGCTTTCTATGCAGTGGGCTGATGGAGACTTTTCATTTAATATATCATTGAACTTTATCTCTAAGTACAACAGGAGGAAATGTTTCCTCTAATGTAACTTTACTCTTTTCTCAACAGAAGGGAATATTTAATGAACCCATGAAAGAAAGATGAAAGTTTAGAGATGAATTCAAACTCATCAGCAACATTCAGTTTCATTAGAGAGAATAAACACAAAAGTGATGAAAACCTGAATAGAAAAGTTAACACTAGATGTGAACTAACATTGCTGAGTGACAAAAGTGGATATTTAGCTGTGGATTTATTTCTTCTTTGGTACAAAATTCAATGACAATTTTTTTTCCCCCATCAAAGAGTAAAGAGAACATGCTTTTTGAAACCAAGAAAACTTTGAAGACCTTCTGTTTAAAAGCAAGCTTTTAAACTTCAATATCATACCAATGAAATAATAAATAACATATTTGGACTGTTCTTTTTTGGTTTCGGGTTTGGGGGAGGGGGGTTGATTCTACCTCCTATTGCACGATAAGAAAAAAATATATCTATAAGCAATAACAAATCTAGATTTTTAATCACCCTTTTGAAATCAATCTTGCTGTAATCTTTGCAGAATTTAGTTTGCTGGTGTTATTAATTCTGAGTCTAGCTGGTGATAACCTACATGAAGTAGCAATATTCTGAAAGAGTTACAGTGGGATGTTGTCATCATTGTTAAGGAGAAAATTGCTAGAGCAGCAACCAAGTCCTTGGTCAGGGAGCAAATAACCATGAGTGGGAAGACTAGGTTGAGGTCAGAGCAGAATGCCATTAGTCTGCAGTTAATATACCTCCCATAAATGCACTTTTCCAAAGGAGTTTGCAGACCTCATAAGGAAAAATAGCATATTATAAAGGCAAAGTCTCTTTCTAAATTCCCTAGAGTTTATTAGAGTGCACTGAGACTCTGCACATCATGGCCAAATATGGCAGTTTGATTCTTGCATTATATCGTCCTTGTGTGCAGACTGAGACTGTGACCCTCCCAAAAAAGAGATGGTGCACTTAAAAGGTGAACAAGAGTTCTTACCATGTGGGACAGAGGTTGTGGAAAAACTTTGCCATTGCTGGTCATCTTTTTGATGGTTTGCTAGGGCTTTTATGGTAAATATAAGGAACTTGGAATCCTTTGATAAACCCAAGCCCAAATATTTTTGGGAACAAATATCTGTTAATATTTTTAAGAGACTCATATTCCTGTCCTAATTATTCTTCAAATTTATAACATTTATTACCACAAACACATTTACAGACAAGATAGTTCCTGTTTGAAAAGTGCTTTGAGATCTTCAGATAAAGGTTACCAGACTATGACTCTTCTGTAGGGCAGTTCTGGCACATTTCACAGTTCTTGTCTCATGGCATCCAAACCGAGCATGTGATGCCACTAGCCAACATACCCTCTCTTCCTTCCTATTGAAACCAAAATCTCTCCAGAAATTGAAAGTATACACTTGGGTTTCATCTCCTTGTGAAAATATGACTGCAGAAAATATTCTGCTTGAGAAGTGTTCCCCAGACTCTCAGGAAAAAAGCAGTCATAGATTACCAGGTACATGCATTCTTCTAAAGGAATTTAAAAAAGAATGGTAGAAAACAAAACCCCAATAATATAAAAGACCTCTAGGTGTTTTTACATTTTGGAAATAAGGAATGATTTCTATAGTCTTCCAGAACCTGTCACTATCAATTAGATGGAGCTTGCAGTTTTTAGTGACTTTTTTTTTTTTTTAACCTGAATCAGAGAGCAATTTTATGTTAAGATCTGTGTCCAGCGCTAAAAATCCTCCTGAGAACCTTTTTCTTCACATTGTCAGCATGAAAGACAAAGTCTTCTGAACATTGGGTCAGGAAATGACATCTCCAATGATATCCATCTATTTTGTCCCTTGATAAGCCCTTTGAGAGGACTTGACTCAGAAGATCAATACAGTGACAAACCACTAAGATGTACAAATCTTGCTGTGTGTTACTCACAGAAGAGTTGTGCATTGGATAGTCATATTACCCTGCTCCTTCATAAGAAACATTTCACACCTAGTCAGGAAAGGGTATCTCATTATCAATGCCCACTCAAGCAATTATTGCAGCTAAAAATGTCTCCAGGAGACAGTGAGTGGCAGAAACGTATTTTATTTACACATTTATTAATTGATATTATATGTAAAAAAGTTGGGTTTTTTTCTCTTCAATAGATTTGGGAAATTCCTAGCAAGAAAATAATGACCAGCTAATTTTCAAGTTTAATAGAGGTGACCACCTAGAGATCTGTTTGCTAGAACAATCAGGTTTTTTGTTACCATTTTGTGTTTAGTTTTTAGCTATTTTTATTTTCTAATGCTGGAAGACATATACTTCTATGAAGGTGAAGCAGACAGAACTTATTATTATTACTGTTGTTATTATTATTATTTGTTACATTTTCATGTGTATCATGATATATTGTTATATATCACCTAGTCTGAAAGCAAACCATTTTATATGCAGATTTAAGGTAATGAGCATTCAACTTTAAAAAATGGTTTTGATGTCCTGTAGCTTCTCAATAATAATATGCTTTTACATTCCAACAGCGAAGGATGGATTACGGGTTTTTCAATTTGCATTGGGCATATTAATTGCAGAGTAGGATTTCCACATAAAATATCAATGTACTGGAACAAACTGTTAATGTACCAGAATATGAACACTTACATTCATTTCTTGAGATTTAAAAGCAATCTTCTTTTTCATATATCTGAATAGCTTTTTTTTTTTTTTTTTGAATCTGTTAATGAGAACAACGGAACCAATGTTTTCTGAAGACCTTAATTAGCTTAAGTGTTAATAGTGCTTTTCTAGTCCTTGTACTGGCAAACAATACAACAAGCCATTAGGGAAAGAAAATAATTTACAGGGTATGGAAAAACTTTGGAGCAGCTTTTAAGAAGCATGTTGTGGAAGATCGACTTTATGTTGTAGTAGCAAGCAAAGAAATATTGAATTAAATTTTTACCTTTTGTTTTTGTTTTAAAGTTGTTGGGTTTTTTTTTGTTTCACCCACCCACCCCCCTGGAAGAAAAGATTCCAAGAGTAATAAAAGTGTACTTGGAAATGTAGTTCAGCTGGGAATTTGCAAAGTGATTGAAATGATATAGAATAGTAATTTTATGCTTTTTGTTTTATCTGATTCCTAGGAATTACATACAGAATGCGAGAAATTTGTTTTAATAGGTATTAATAACATCAAACAGTTTTCTGTATAAAGAGAAAATGTAACTCTTTAAGAGCAGGTAAGTAAATATTAGATAAAAGGCCTTTTTTATGACTCAACAGTGCAAAAGGGGTTCTTTGCAATCATTATCTTATTATTTATCTTAGCTTATTATTTGTATACCTGAGCAAGAACTTATCTTGTTCATTTTCCAATACTACACTATAACTGTACTAAAAATATGCTGATGTAAAGACAAATTAATTCACTGTTTATATTGTTTTGTTTTATATCTGCTCTGTTACAAGCTACTAATTTTTAATGTGCCTTCAACTTTTTTTTCTACTTTTTCTTTAAAAATAAAATAAATTAATATAGGTCCTTCCTTTTAAAGCCAAAAAGAAATAGAAAAATATTTGAGTATGCATGCCACAGCTGCTGACTGTGAATTATCACACTAGGGAAAAGTGGAAATACCACCCACATAATCCAACAAGAGGCTAGATTCATTTTGTGTCTGAAGCAATCATTCTGGTCTTACAAAGCTGAAATGAGTTTCCTTTGCAATCTTCAAAGGAGGAAAAAAAACAAACCTAAAAAAATAATATCATCCTTACTAGTTCAAAGCAAGATTCCACTTTTTATTTTCTTTTTTACTCCTGTGTCTCATTTTTATTTGTCTTCCTTGATTTATAGTAATTTTGCAACCAGACTGACTTTACATATAACAGTGGAATTGAATTTGAGATAGGATATAAAGAAGATCCAAATAGTATCTTCCCAGCCCTATCAATCTCAGATGAACTTGTGACAAGTGATTTGTTTAGTGTATAAGAACCAGATCCAAGGAACTTTTCAGAGACTGTTTTTTAGGCTTCTAATTGTTCTGGGGCAATCAGAAAACATTGCTTCCTATTTCACACACAGGGAGAGTTGCCACCTGTTGAAGATACAAGTGGAAGCATGTGCCTAGGGTCCTCTCTAAATATGCAGGACTCAGTATGCATAGAACACTCTTTCTGCAACTTCCTACAGATCATCAACAGTGACTAATGAGGAGAGAGGTATTAAATTCTGCCTTTTAGGTTCTTTACTCAAGGCTGTAGGGAGGTTTGGTCCTCTTGAGATCCTAATGCTTGAATTTTCACTTGAATATCTTTAAAGTTCTCAGGATCTTTCTTTCAAAAAAATGAGCTGGATTAATGATTTAAAAGTTGAGCTACTAACAGATGTAATGATGACTGCAGTACTTGTCCGGAAACAATTACTATTGCCTTAAAATATTCACAAACTTGCTGTCCATCCCTTCATACAATGTTGTAGTCACCGGAAGGAAGGAAGGAAGGAAGGAAGGAAGGAAGGAAGGAAGGAAGGAAGGAAGGAAGGAAGGAAGGAAGGAAGGCTATTTGACTTGTCTTGAAGAAGAAGGTGGAATTAAATATATGCTTTTTACAGTTGGACTAAGTGTTCTTTGTAGGTCCATACCAGTTGGAACTATTCTATTTTACATCCCCAGTGAATATCTTAGATATGAGATTAAAGCTTCTCTCCTACAGGAAGCAGAAACTGCAACTGTATGTTTAATGTATGTCAGCAGGTGCACTTTGAGAACACTTTCCTGATGAAACCTCTCAGCTCAGTTGGATACCAGCATGAACAATTTCAGGATACTGACCAAGCTTAGGGCTGGGTGATGGACTAATCTGCTCAGTTCTTACAAGAAATTGTAAGGATGATCTCATAATCTTACTTTACATGTCTTTATCATAGAAAGTTCATAGATTTTAGATTGCTCCTAGCAAGCAAAGATTTAAATTAATTAAAGCACTTAATGTTATTGTAATTATATTTTATTTTGAAATAGTAAAAATTGTCTAATATTTCAATACCCTATTGCTGCAATCTTCCCTACATTTAAATTGAGATTTAGACACAAGTTATATTATATATGGTTCTAAATCTTTAGTCACACCTATATGAGCTTAAATTCATGTGTATTTCAAACTAAAATGTAGATCAGTACTTAGTCTAGTGACAGAAGAAATACAGCTCAGAATTCAGTGAACTCCCACAAATTTTGCCAAGATCAGTTAAGTTCTGAAGAGGTATAGGTGGTATATTTAATAGCGTTAGACATATATAATGACCTTATAGTAACAATTGTTTCAAGCTTTCATAAAGAAAAGTATAAAACAAAAATATGTCAGCTCCCCATTTTTCAGTTTACTCATAAAACATAGCCCTAGCTGTATTTTATTGTGTATATTGAGGAGCTGTAATCTCTGAAAAGCTTGCCAGGCATTGCTTGTGAACTCACACTAACAGGCGTCCTAAACCAAAAAGGAATCCAAATACAGGGGAAATAACTGTTCTGAGAGCTTTGTCATGGTCCTCGTTGCCAGGGAAACCTCTTCTTTGTCTCTACGTGTTCAGAATGGCTGCCTCATTAGACACTGAACCTGATCATCACTTTACATTGCAGGGGGGGCGGGAAAAAAAGAAGAAGGAAAGGAAGGGAAAGGATAGGGAAAAGCTAACACGTCCACAGATCTTTAAGAAAATGCCAAGAGTGAATATGGGTAATCTTAAGTAAATCTATGTGTAATTATAATCATAATTATGTTCTGTTGAGAGTAAATTTGCCCAGGCTGCTTCATTCCACATTTATCTGCAGGTGAAGGAATGAGCAGTTCTTGTTTGTCTTTTACTGAATTAAAAAAAAAAAAAAAGTCCAACCACAAGACTTTTCAATTGCATTTTTTGCCTAAAATATATCTCTTACTTTTAAATATTGCAGAACATCTATTTAATAAGGTCATTTAGCTTACTTAACTGCTTGAGACATTGCTTTAGCAAGTCTGCAGATTTTATTGATGGAGTCAGAAGCATAAAATTGCAGGGAAAATCCTATAGAGGTGCATTTATTACTCTGATCATAAAGAGGAGTTATGAAAATCTAGTAAAAAAGTGAAAATATATAGTGACAAGAGACTTACTTTATGTTAACTACTAAGTTTTAATCAACATACTAAACCCGGTACCACATAAACATCTGAAGTGCAGCAGAACTAGATGCAGTTTCAAGGAAGGCATTGCTCATTGGTAATACAACTATGAACCCAAGGTCCCCCAGGAGCTCAGCTCCTGCTCTTGGCTGATGAGAAAAGCCTTTGAAAACAGGGTCAGAGCTTAACATCCACCCTCTGTGGCTTATAAATATCAACAAAGGAAAGGGATTATAAAGTCATAATTCCCACAACTGTTCTCTGAGACAAAAAAAGAAATCCAAATCACAGGTGAAACAGTTAACAAATACCTAATTTCTCATATTTATGAAAAAGGAAAGTAGCTGAGCTAGATTTTTTTTTTCTCTTTTCAACTGTACCAGATACAAAGCTGAGTAAGGTGCAAAAACAAGTGCGTGCCTGACCGCCTAGTCTGAGATTAACTGGTTAGTTTCCAGGAGTATAAAGAGCTGGATTTACGTGAGCTGGATTTACATGCACCTGGAGCCGTTTTCCTTCTTACTCAGTGGTAACCTATGCTGAATCTGACTGTTGCCTAAGGAACAGTATTTATGTATTTTATTTTTAAGGAATGCTTTTCAGATAACAAACATTTATGTGGGTTTTTTTAATGTGGATTTTTGCCCCCTCTGTGATAGCGTTATAAAAATAGGGCTTGCAGATTACAGCTCAGAGAAAACAGCAAAGAAGTGGTGGACTGCAGTCACCTATCCACCACATGTCAAGAACACACACACACACTTGGTCTCCTTGGAAAAAAAAATCTCTTCAGTTCCATGGCAAAATGCTCTCAAAATTTAATGAAAGATGAGTCATTATGAAGATACAAAATTTTTCCAAATAAGGACCTGAGGCAGAGAAAGGTATTCTGGAGGGCTCCTGTAACCTTCAGAGTATTTTACTTCTTATATGGCATCCTTTTAAACAGTTACACACAGAGAAGAGCTGGATAAAGATATTTAAAATCAATATACGAAGAAGTAGCAGCAAGAAAGGTACTAGAACATTGTTCCAAGTAAGCCTGTATATCCAAGATTTGAAGCAACTGTTCTTTGTACTGCTCAAGTAATAACAAGTTTTGGTAAATATAGAGAAAGTAAATGGTTCCTCTTAGCTTCCTTTTTGAGCAAATACACAGAAGGACACCAAGGTTTGAAGAAGAAGATTAAAAAACACACCAGAATCTTAATACATAAATGTATGAGCCTGGATGTCTGTGAGAAAACATAATTAATTAGAAGATACAGTTATAGCTGGGCAGTAGTTATTATAATCACTCTATTTTGTTATGATAGTTTAACTGAACCAGACTGGAAATGGGAAACTCTAGGACTTTGTGTGAACTACAGTTCAAAGTCCCATTCATGTTTTGAGCTGTCAAGTACCAGATTTTTGCTTGAGTTAGTCTCTACTGACATCATTTCTCGATTGCATTAACAGACCTAAAATGTAAAATCTTATTTATCTTAATTTTTGAAGAGGAGTTTGGAAAGAATATTGAAGATATTTTAGTAGTTTCCAGATCTCCTAACACAGAAAGGGAAAAATGTTTAAGAAAAAAATATGTATACTTTTCAGTCTCAAATATTTTACAGAATTATAAGGCATGCTTTCTTATGCGAAAGCACACAAAGAAAGAAGGGAAATTTAAATGCAACTTTTGATCCAGCGTAGTTTTTAAGCTTATAGATTAATTTTAGCTTTCAAATGAATTAGTTGCAAATATTTAATTGCTTAAAAAATGCACAAATTGTGCTGTTTTTATGGCTCAGGGCCTCTCTTTAAAGAAGGAAAAACTTCTTCCTATGTGGTTTTTAAAATTTCTACAAGTGCTGTACTTATCAGTATATTGAAAATAACTTTTTTTTAATGCATCAAGCTGCACAAGGTACCAAATAGCTCACATTCCTTTATTTTACATACAGTGTTGTGAGACCTGAGGAAACAGTCTTATCTAAGTTCAGTCCCATTAAATATTACATAGCCAGTATGCTGGACTTATGGCGGAAATTAATGCATAATAACCATCATCATTGAATCAGAAACTTCCAGAACTAAAAATATATGTATTTCTAGTTGGAGCTAGAAAAACACGAAGGAAAAAGGGCACTGTACAGACTGCAAAAACCTTAGAAGTCTCCAGGCAAAAGTCCTTAAGTCATCACTGAGCCTGCAAACTGATGTTTGCACATACAGGTCAGGCTTTGAATCAGAAAATAAGTAGGCAAAAGGTTTGGACCCTTCAGAGTGGTTTATACAAACATTGTTTATTATTGATGCCTGATGTCCTCACAAGATCCTTGGACCTATGATGCAGTATTCTGATTGTTCTTTCATCTCAACATTGAAGCAGAAAATCAGCTTCATCTTTATCCTATTATTTTTCACATGTGGCAGAGTGCACTCCTTGAATAACCAGCTTGATGCACTAAATGTAGACAATGATGTAATTCCAAACTCTTGCACAAGGCACATACAGGAATAGGAATGACATCATTTGTTTAAGGTGTATACAGAAGTGACAGAAAAAAGGCACAGGTCCTCCGTCTTGGTGTTATTAGAAGATGATGAATGCCTATGTTTCTTTCTTGCATTTCTTCTCTTGAAAAGACACCATTAAAGGTGTGTGAATATCTTCCTGCTAAGGTACATGCATTAACAGGAACAGTTAGTGAAGGGAATCTTAAAGTTTATATTTGAGTCCAATGAGAAAATTGTTGTCTCTATTTTGTGAATATAATCAACAAAAACACTTTCTCAAAGATGGAAAGAGAAATCAGGAGCATAAACTAGAAACTGGGCATTCAAATGCCCATTATCCTACCAGAGCCCCAGAATGACAATCTTCGCATACTTGAATGTAACTTCACCTTTAAAAGGAAGTATTCTTATCATTCAGTTGATAATTGCAAATACTATATTGTCACCTTAAAATGAAATCACTGATTGCTCTCACACAAATTTCGTACTGGCAGAGTTATAAAAGTATTCATTCTAAATGTTAAGCCTTGGGACACAGTGTTTGTGCAGTTTACCAGTAGTTCTTTTCTCAGTATAAGATACATAAAAAATCTAGAACACACTTCAAGGATTATTTTTGGTTTTCTTTTCCTGTCTCTCCATGCTTTTGCCTTTGAAATGATACAATGATGAAATGATGAAAACAATATTATTGCATGCATATTTGTGACTGGTATTTCAGATATATTCAAGAATATTTGAAAGGATGCAAAAAGTCACTTTCCCTTCTGAGCTCAAAGTTTTAACTATATTTGCATTAACTTTGCAGGTGAGAAACAAAAAAGTCAGACCAAGGCAGAAAATAGCCCTGACACTTCAGTGGCTGTTCCAGCCCATTGTAAACAGGAGGTGGCAGTTCTAGTCTTTGATCCTATCTGCTGCAATGTTATAAAACGGCAGTAACTAGCCAGGGCAGACATTTCCACAATGCGCAAGCTAAATAACTTTTTCAAGACTAGCCAGAGATGCTTCCTCTTTAATCCCTTTTTGCAAGAGGCTAAAAAGTGTTACAGAAAGGAAAAAAAATTAAAAAAAATTAGAGCAGCTCTCTGACAGCTCAGTATTGGTACTATGACAGAGACTCTGTAGCTATCTACACTGCATCTGAGGCTTTTTTTTTTGGTGTGCAACCACATTAAAATGTTCTTTTAGGGATTTTTGTGGAAACAAAATCCTCTTTATTCATGTCATGCTCTCTCTCATGCATTAGATTCACAAAGCTTTCTTATCACAGGAAATGCTTTTATTCTATGGTACTAAAATTCCTCTTAAACCAAATTAATACACTGCTCCCCCCATATATGACAGGGTGAAAGCTAAGAGGAGTGGACCTAAAATCCAATGCAGCCTATGCAGCCGGCCATTATTTTTTAATTTCTGTTGCTTTTCTGAGATGCCCTTCATTTGCTAAGATTACGTTGCTCCATCATTAAACTAACTACAGGATGAAACCTCCTCTGCCGGCTCTTGATACAGAAATGAGAGCCTGAAACCTGAAATGTTAAAAAACCCTGTGACAATAAAGAGCAACAGCAAAGTAGAGCCACTCTGAAAGTCCTTCACCACAGAAGAAAAGGAGCAGAACAGGGGAGGTAAGAGGGTGTGAAGGAGACAGTCTGACATCTGAGGGAAATAATACAAGAATTGCTTTTTAATCCATCTCTATGTCTGATCATGAGAAATAATAGGAATCAAAGCAGAACTATATGGCACAACCATGTTGAGAATTTTATAGAAAACCTGGAAACTAGGTGGAGGTGAGAACTACTAAAAACACCTGACATTCAGAATCATTCCGAGGAGCACATCTGCAAAGTGTTAGGCTCTATGAAGCTGGATAATGTAATCGCCAAACTACATCATTTCTTAGGAAGAGGCTTGGGATGCTTCATTGTGATCAAATAATTTTTACTTTCCTGATATTCCACTTACATCATCCCTGTAAGTAAATTCTCTTGGAGTAGAATGACTGCTTTGTATCGTGGTTTATGAAACTAGGATATATTGTCATGGCCATATATAACAAAATATCTTACTCTTCCCATCCTGTTGTCCAGTGGGAACTCCTATATTCAGAGACAGCAGTGTATATTAATCTTCCCAGGGTTATACAGGACATCTCTGAGTCAATTTCCTTACATCCTCACAGCTGAGTATGTCCAATTGCAGAAAGGTAAGACTCAAGTATGATACTGTTAGTCAGACAGGCACATACTCCGACACATTACACAATAGGAGGAGAATCTGAATCATGTTTTGTAGCTGTGGAGGTGGATAAGAGTGATAAGGCCAGTACTGAACAGAGGAAGAAATCTGGTTGTAATTGTGGAAGTATTGAGAAGGCAGGAAAGTAGTATAGTGGTAATGACACATGTAATTCTTCCAGGATCTTTCTGAGAGATTTAGGAAGCATTTTAAGGATTTACATACAATGAAGTTCTTACAGCTTAATTACTGTGTGTCAGCTCAGCCATGGTAACCGTCCCCTAGAGTGCCTTTTGGCCAAAATCAGATAGCCAATCTAGCTGTGTTTAACTAAATTGCATTTACTGAGCACTGGAAGAGCATAGATAGACAGGTTAGTGGTTTTTCCAATGTACAGTACCTCAGGCTGTGTTAATTTGACGTAATAACTATGTTTCCTTGGATTATTTAAAAAAAATAAAAATACTAATACCGGGTAAAATCAGCACTGCATATCCTAATTGAAAGGGACATCTGGCAAACCAACCTTCTCACACAGATCTCATGGTAAGAGCTAGAATGCTGATTCACAGGTGTTCTGGGTATAAAACAGAAAATAAAAGAGTACAAATCAGGTTCATTAACTTCTCTTCTAAGCAGAGGTAGGTGCCTTCCTGCCTGCCACAAAGATCCCTCCCTTCAAGGTTTGAATTTTCCTACATTAAGACATTTTCATAGTCTCCCTGTCTTCATGAAAAATAAGAGCAATCCCAAATGCATCACTCACAAGGAAATTTACTTGTCACATGGAAGAGATTTGGAGCCAAAACTTGAATTTCATTTCCCCATGTAAGTGCAAAAACCCAGATACCATGTGGCATCCTGAGACATGGCTTTTTCAGTGACTTTACTGAAAATTGTATCACTTCTATGTAAATATTCCACATATGGTAGGATTAGAATCTCTATGAATCCCTATGTTGCATATCCCTGACAAGTGCCTTGAAGAGCAACCTACAGAGATAATATTTTTTTTCTCCTTTCTTGCACACTGATATTCTTTTATGCGATAAGTACAGATCTATCTCACCTTACTTCATCTTAGAAGACCAGTAAGCATATGGGAGACCAAGGCTCAAATTCCTCTTGCTATGTAAACATTGGATGCTGATCTCACACATAGAAGTTCCATGTGTCTCACAGTGGCATGCAGGCACCTGCATAGTTCAGCTATGTTCTGAGCAGACAAATGGAATTCAGCACTTCTGGCACAAGGGAGAAGAGTTGCCTGCTCTGGGAATCACATTTTGAGTGTTTCAAGGGCTAACAGTAGTTATGATAGCTATGTAGCCTTGTAGATGTCCCCTAAGAAAGGAAGACAAATAAGACAGCATGGAAACTGAGGCAGACAGAGAGCAACATGGTTGCTGAAAGGCAGTTGTGAGACTACAAAGTAGATGATCTGGTGTCTGCGCCCTTCTGAGAAATCGGGTTTATAAACTTCTTTTTGAAACTCTGGTGTGTAAATTGTCCTGAGAGTTTCAGTGAGAGTACTGCAGAATAAACTTAGGTGTGTGGTTAAGTACCTCCAACAAGAGAAGAAATACAATATATGAATTCCACTAGATATCTAAAATGTTTGAAAAAAAACTTAGAAGAAATATAAAGACTCAAATACATAAAAAAGTTGCTGAAGGTTAAACAGCTACTGCATGTCAGGTGAGACACTCTGTTCATGTGAATTTTCTTCCATTGAAGATGTGACTAAAGCAAATCGTCCCAATTTTGCAAGAGCAGAAGCCCACACAGTGACAGGAGAGAAGATGGGGAAGGAGTGGAGATGAAAATGGAGAGGAAGAGAGAAAGACAGAGGGAAGAAAAGAAGGAAGCTAACTGCTATCAAGAATCAAATAATTTATAAAAATATCAAGTATAAAATCACAGTTACTGGAAGTAGACAGTACTTATAGACATGTGAAAAACACTAATCTAAACAAAAAATGAAAAGCTGCACAGAATTCAAGGAGGTGATTGGTACATTAAAGGCTAATCTCTGTGGATAATATCGCAGAAAAAGTATGTACTTTATTTCTACCTTTTTACCATCTCAGAGTTTGTAAAATGTAACTGATTTTACCTGAGGTATTTTCCCCTCAACATTATATCTGAAAATATCTTAGTTTACTTGTTCACACTAGGTTCCTCCTAGAATTTAATGCATAATAAGCAGATAGGTCCAATAAGTTATCAGAGACATTTTCTTCTGCAAAAACATTAAAATAAGCTCTTTTTAAAATGTTTTGGGTTTGGTTTGTTTTTTTTTGTTTTGTTGCATTGTTTTGGTTCTGTTTGTTTTCATTTTGTTTGTTTGTTTGTTTTTTTCTTCCTTTCAGTAAAACACATATTTATATAGATGAATATTCTCCTCCACTGTCTTTTTGGTCTTGTCATTTGCATTCTTACTGTCATCATCAGTTTTGCTTCATGAGCGTTAGACTATTTTATTAGTTATCATTCATCAGAAAGACATAATCATACCAACTCCTGCTCAGTGTCATGCATTCTCATTTATACATAAAATTTTTGCCTGCTGCTGAGCTATCAAATATGTTTTATTCCCCAGATATTATAATAAAAACTGAAATTGTCTTTCCTTGTTTCTATCAAGAGGAAACAAAGTTGTGGGGTTTTTTTTTACTTTACCTCTCAAATGTTCATGTCATCTCTAACTATTCTTATTTCTTTTTTCTGTTGAAGTGTTTATTATGAATTGTTTGCCTAAATAAATCATAATTGTGGTCTAAATAAAATTAGCCTAGAAATTTAACCAAGATAATGATAAAAATAGAAATTTTAAGCACAAGACATTTTTCATAGAAATTATCAGGTTTTCTGTTTAAAAACAAATCCACAGATATGAAATTTGTGATAAAACAAGCAAGACTCATACCTGCAAGTAACTCTGAGTCTACAGACTGTCATTAGCATAGATGTAGTATTGTAGTTATGCATCTTTGCATAACAGGCCATTCTTTCAAGGGTAAAATTTCTGAAGATGGTTAAATGACTTAGGTATCACTTTGAACTTGAAAGACATTAGATACCTTTTAGGCATTTTCTAAAATCCCTGGAAATGCCCATGTAATTTTTTTAATCGCCTCTCCCTGGCCTTCATAGCCAACAAGCATTAGGAATTCTAATATAAGCATCTAATTTTCTGTTCAATGTGTTCCTTTCACTCCACCTTGAAATCATTCACACTGAATGTGTACTACTAAATGTATTGTAATAGGTTGCTGAAGAGATTTATTCTTTTTTATAATCTAAGAATTTAAAAATCTTAGTTTTGATAAACTTTTAAATTACTTAGGTCACAGAGTTTTATTTAAGAAAATGTCTCAGTCTCTGCGTAATCTATCCCATTGAAAGTTACCATTTGGCTGTAATATTATTCATAGAATGTATTTGATCTATTCACATTTTATCTATTCACACAGGAGATCTGCTCTTCAGCTGTTTGATGGCAGTTTTACAAGAACTGTAATGAGAAATATCCAAATATAAATGATTAATAAATCAGTTATGCAATTTTAAAAAAATAATCTGCTCAGTGCATTTAAAAAAAAAATTGAAGAAACTTTTCAATTGGGAATACAGAGGCTGCCAAATATTTGTAAATAATTTGTAAAATACAGAATGAATTTGTAATCACTGTAACAAATAAATAAAGGGAGATATATAGGGAATTCAGAGAAAATAATAATGCTCTAGGGCAAAGAAATAAGATCATGAATAAAATGGGATTTTCTTTTTTTTTTTTTCTGAAAGGAAAAAAGAGAAAACAAAAATGTATATAAAATAAGGAATGAACACAAGAGCATGGATGAAAAAACAAAAACAGATTTCCTATCCAAGTTCTATGGTGTAAGAACAAAAAGATAATTAAATGGTAGAAGGCTTGAAGTAAATAAAAGGATATAGTTCCTCACAAAATGTTAAGTCACTGAGACAAAGAAACTGAAAAGAATAAAATGAAGACTAGAGAGGTAATTCACGATGTGGTTCAGTGTGGCACTCATAACCCAAACAGGCTGGGTGAAAAAGACATCCAAGACCACCCTGGTCTAGGACTAGGTACATGAAAGAAACCTCAGTCTACATACAAAGGCACAGCAGAACTTCTTGCTGGTGAAAAAGATATAAACCACAGAGTAGAACTGCACTGTAAGGGAAGGTGTTATCTCACAGGTACACAGAACTTTATTTGCCATCTGTCTAGGAGAAGGGTAATCAAACTCAGACCAGGACAAAAGGAGCTGCAGTATTTATTCTTTCTATTTCCCTTACGAAAATGTGTAAGTCCTTGTGCAACAACATTTGCGACTGAAGGTAAGCGGAAGAAGAAGCTATAAAAATGAAAAGAGAATTGTTGATAAATAACCCATTAGGCTGGTGGCAGTATTTGGGAAATACTGTTATAATCTGCATTTCTAATTAACAGCATCTCAAAAAGTTTTGTTTCTTTCTGAGTTATATGTGTGAGAAGATAGTTTTGTATCCGTTGCCCATTTTTCTACAGAAACTGTGTATTTGCACAGTAGTATGCATTATACTTAGACATAATTTTTCTGCTATTACCCAAATTTAGTCAGTACAATAAAACTCTAAGAAACAAAACAGAAATAATTTCCAAAGTCTCCAACCATAACATGCATACCTGCATGCTTTGTAAAGGTATGTAGAAGGTCCGAAAATTAATTTAGTTCCAATGGGAATCTTCTGGACAAGGCAGACATTGTTAATAACATTTTAAAGATCCATTAACATCGGTGGTCTGCATCTTCATAAACTCAGTTCAGCGAGACAATAAAAGCATTTTTGCATGATTGGGTTTAGAGCGCAGCAACTGGGCCTGACTTGGTTACATGAAACATAAAATTTATTTAGTTGTCAGCTCAGCCATGATATCTGCTAAGTCCTTGCCCGTTGCGGAGTGGATCTCCTTCTCTGAAATTTAGGGGCACTACCACAGATAATTAATTCTTTATTGTGAACTGACTTCACAACTGTTTAATTAAGATTGCAGATCAGCCTCAGGTCTGACTATTATTATGGCATAGATGATAAAATTTGAATAGCACTGATCTGGACATGATAGATTACTCACTTGGAAACTGTGTTTTCACATCTATTAAAAAAGCCTTATCTTTATCATAATATTTGAAAATCTCTTGCCTGATTTCCTGCCATCACACATGCAGCAAAGGCTTTTTGTATATATGTTAGTAATGTCAACACTTTGGAGAGAGGATTTGAACAGAGGAGATATGTGAACATCACTTTCACTTCTCAGTAACTAAATAATGACCAACAACTTAGGGAAACACAGAAGGTGCAGGATATAAAAATCAAGGTGACTAGACACAGTGCACAATTAAGAGATCATTACTTAATCTTCTGTATTGAAAGTTAAAACTGCCAACTTGAACCACATGAAAGAGTGACTAAGCATGATGATTTCATAATATTGGTTTGAATCAGCAAAAAATGGAAAACAATTGCACTCAGTGAGAATGTCTCCGTATAAACATTACTAAGGCTGAACCATCTTTTATAACAGCAGGAAAGCAGAGTAACAGTTATACTCTAGTCCCTGTGCATACTGGAGAGTCTGAAGGGGAAGTGACCTTTCCCTACTAGATGATTGAAAATAGCAGGTGATGAGACAAGAGTTCTTAGTGAAAGAGCAATAAAATATAAACTTACAGAGGAAGTGAGCTGTTCTGTTTCCACTTGTTGTGTTGCTTTCATTTGTTTCTGAAGCTTGATTACTTGGGTACACCAAAAAAACCCCAACAATTCCCACGAGCTATTTTCTCATTTTGAGAATAGAAAGGAATAATACAAAGTGGTGCAAGGAAACAAGGGTGACAAAAGCTGGGAGTTGTGAAGGCTTAATATTTCTTGGAACACTATAAGGCCATTTCCTTTCTGAAGACATTTACTCCTAGGCATTTAGAATCTATCTGTTGCTTTTAGTAAGAAAGCTTTTAATAAAGTTATTCTCTTTAAGAAGACTATGGAAGAAAGACTGGCTTATTCGATTCTGCTTCCCATGTCATCAACCAATTTAGAAACCAAATTCCAGTTACAGAAACTTTATTATTGGTGATACCCGAGTCAGGATTAAAAAAACCAAACAAAATAAAACATACCCAACCCAAACCTTCTTGGCTTTTAGGTCATAAGTTGAGCTAGGCTGGCAGATAGAAATAACAGGCCTTACACTTGTACACAAAACTGATATTATCTACAAATCACTGATACAACAAAAAATGAACCCCATAATGATATTTTAGAAATCTGCACTCTAGAGTAAAGTAGAACTTTAAGCAAAGATTGTTCATGTTCTGGGTAACTTTTTTTCTGCAAAAGGACTTATTTTTTTTCTTCCTATTTTTTCCCCTTCTTGCACACAAGAAGTGGTGAATTGGCATATTTATAACATCCATTAAATATTAAGTACCGATCTCAACATTGTTTAATGTCCCAGAAACCTGCTGGAAAATTAGAAACTTTACTTGATATTATTTAATCATATGTGAGAGAATGTAGATGGTGAAATAAAGACTATATGAAAGGTTATATAAGATCAAAAAAGAGTTATTTAAGAAAAAAAACAGTTTAGAAGTGTTTTGTTTATGTTATTATTTATAAACTCATTAAAAAATTAAATATGTCAAGCAGTAGGATTTAATTAGCTTGACCTGCACTTGTATCTGTTTGAAAGTTCATACACATACGAGACTGGTCACATATCTGTGTACTTGTAATATAGAAATTACTTTGTAGACTATTAAGTATCTGCCCTTAATTTCATAGGATCACACTCCAAGGACATTCAGCCAATAATCTGTGTATAAAGCTTTGATCCTCTCCCTGATCAGGCTAGTTTTACTATTGATTCCTTATTATAATTTATTTAACATAAAAGCTGTTACATAAGGTGGTTAAAGTTGCTTAATGAGCTAACCGATTAGGGAGAAATGAATTTGAGATCACTTTGAACCCACTCTAATTTTCCCAAAGAACTAAAATTTATGAGGTTCGTCGTCCTGAAGGAAAAGAGAAGAGCACAGTTCTTTAATTAATAGGATATTTGGGTAGAAAGGATATTTGCTACTGAACAACTTTGATTTTTTTCATGGAACTGGAACATAAAATAAGCCCAATTTCTGCCTTCAGTTATGCCCTTGACACATCAGAATTTGCCCCATAGCAGACTGAAAGACCCTCACACCAACCTAGAATAAATTTCACTTGTCCATTATTTTCAATATAGGATCAGACTAGAACTACTTTATGAAAGAAAATTATGAAAAAGGCCAGAACAGAGAAGCTGTGCTTGAAAGTATGAAAGGAAAGTTTGCTTCTGGAAGTTTTTATCACATCCATTCCTGTATCCCATTTTTAAACCAATTGAACCTGGTTAAATTTCACAACCTTTTGCATCTGAATACATTCATGTACATGATTTTTGATCTTTAAGAAAGTAAATGAGGTCACAGCTGAAAACTTTGCAATATAATGATAGGTAAATTAGTAGGGGAAAAAAGTTTAGAAATAAATTCATAAAATGGCTTTCTTTTTTTTTTTTTCAGTTTTCAGCTCCATTTGAGTGGCATAGATTTTGTTTTGTTATTTCTTTTTTGATAAAAGTATAATAAGGGCCTCAGTAGGGATCCTTGCCCTTCTTTTTTTGCTTTATGAGGTTATTAACACTCTATGTCTTTGCCGTCTTGACTGACACTGTATGCAATTGTGCAATGGCTGAAGATCCAGCCAATTGAGTCAGATGCAGGATTGAAACATAACTTAAAATTGAAATATTCCTACTATTCAGTACCTCTATGCTTGACAAAACAATAACAAACTTTAATGTTCATATGTAAAACACCAAATTCATTAGAGGGGATATGCATGCTATTTTGTTACTGTGGCATAAAAGCTGTAGAAAATCACCCTTGTTTCGTTTTAAGTGCCATTGTAATGAATAGGACATGTTGTAGACACTAGGAGAAAAAACAGAAATAAAAGCTAACTTGAAAATGAGTTCTATGTTTTAATATTCTCATCTCTTAGGAAGCCCTTCTTCACTGATAATTTATGAGAAAGTTATAATTAGGTTAACTTTTTAATTTTTCTTCACACTCCTCTCACAAGAGTACAGAGGATCCACATTTGAAAAAATTTTTTCTCATTATTTCTGATGCTTGCTTTCAAATGATTTTTCCCCCAATCTTTAAAAATAATTTGATTAAAAGGCTATATATGGAAGTTACAACGGAATTATAATTGTCATTGTCTGGGATTAAAAAAAAATACAAACCTGAGAGCAGTTTCAATGTCATTTAAGAGATAATGCAGATCAGAGCCCCTACATGCCTGTTTTACCACTGAAAATTTCTCTGTAAAAACCTTGAATCTCAAGTGAAGAAATATATCTTTAAGACAACATGTCTTAGTGTGGTCAGTTGTTTGCACTTTGCTCTTTGAAAAGAAATATCTTAATTCTCCACTGATATATCACTTGCCTTGACAGGCTTTTGCAGTTAGAACAATTAAACATAAAGCCTAAAGTATTTAGTTATGTTCTATGACATTCAAAAGAAGGATTTTAATTCCTAATTAAATCCTTTTTTCTTTTTTTCTCCAGGAAATAATAATTTCATCTTTGATCCAACCTCCTAAATTCATAGAATCATAGAATGATTTGGTTTGGAAGGGACCTTAAAGATTATCTAATTCCAACCCCTCCCTGCCATGGGCAGGGACACCTTGCACGAGACCAGGATGCTCCTCCTAACGTACCAGTTCAAGCTACTAAACTGGAGTTCAGTTCACATTGCAGACAGACTGCCATGTGTTTTTTTCTTTCTAAATTGTCCCCACCATTTCTGAACAGTTGGGATACTGCTGTCTTTCTGCTTCCCAAATGCCCAATCTTGCCTTTTCTACTGTCATTCCATTTCAGTTATGGCAACTAAGAAAGTAATTTGCTTGTTTCTGTAAGAGCTAATTCTACATTGATGGTGGCTTCCCTTCATAATTATCATAAGAAATTCAATGTGTGGTCACAATGTCACAGAAATGTAACCCAATTACAGGACCTGTAACATCTGTGAAGTCTCAGGATAGTAATATAACTAGCAGCCAATATACAGAGAAACAACTTGTCAAAGGATAAGACCAATAAACAAAATCAGAAAGTACCTCATCCTCTAAATACTCATTCAAAATTTTGCAGATGAAGTTATGGAAACCTTCTTGCCCGGTACTCTTCAAGGTTTCTGCTTTACATCACAGCTAAGCCTGATTTTAGCAGTTTTTCTTAGGTATTTTGGTATATTTTGGTTTTATAGTGGGTTTATGCAGGGTTCTTGAGCTATTTTTGGAGACACAAGAAAATGTTAACCTAACAGAAGATTTTGGAAGAAGGATATAATGATGACAAAGGTCTCCCTGAATTTTGTGTGCCAGTCAGACATTCTTACTGCTGTACTGAATCTGTTGATTTATTAGCTGTGTCACACATTTCTAACCTGCTAACACTTCTCATGGGATTCATCATTTCCAAATCTAGTCTTTTCTGTTAGACAAATATTTCACCCAATCAAAAAAATTGTCTGATGGCATTGTTAAGGTTAATGGGAATTTCAAGTATAATGCCCAAAAGGAGAGATAAAATAGCAGGATTTCCCCCCCCACTGATAAATACATTACTTAATTTTCATTAAAGTATTCATATTTCAGACAACAATACAAATTGTCCTGCAAAATTATTTCAATCTTTCTTGCATTCTATTTTATAATTAAGCTTCCAGTGTTAAAAAAGGTGATGATGACCTAACCAAAGGTTTTGGAGAAGATCTCTAGTATAATATCTTATATCAGTGAATTCAAACTGAAACAGAATACTGACAAAAATTCAATTCTCAACTGCTTGAATAAATTTTACCCAGGAGCACCTTTTGCCTAATGTCAATGAAAACAAGATAATAAGAACCACAGGGCTTAAAAGATAGATCTCTACTCAGGTAGACTAGATTCCCTACTGCATTGCCAAAATCGAGTGGTGTTATTTTGTAACTCCATTAGTTAGCTAAAATCCTGTAGGAAAGAACAGAAAAAAAAAAGACTCAATATTGCAATTAGTAGTGGGTAAGAGTAAAGTTTAAGTAAAAGTTTGTTGAATATTATGTCATAAATTCAGAAGCCTAGATTTTAAATAACTCAGGATAATAGCTTCAGAAACATGCTGAACATGAGCTCTATTTTAGATGAAAACTAGGATCATTTTGCTCAAAGTAGCTTTTTGGTTTGTTATCAGTGACACCAACTGCCATGGAAACAGTCTTTCTAAAAATTTAATTTAGCTTTGAATGACAAACCTATTAAAATCTATATTTAGTTTATTAACAAGTATTGTACTTAAAATGAAAATTCCAATGTAATTAATATATACATCAGCAAGACAATTTCTACGTGATCCTTAAGGACAAAGAATTATTGTGTTGTAATGCAGCTTTTGAAAACTCTACCTGGATTTGTCAAAAAGAATAATGAATGAAAATTGTATTTCTGCTGAAGGAAGTAGAAAAAAATTCAACTCAGTGTTATTAAGTTGGATCTACATTTTCCTACATAATAATAGACATTTGGACAGAGCTGAAGTATGAGTTATAAATTTAACAATGATGTATTGGCTAGATGACACTCAGGTATCCTCTTCAGAAGCATAATTTTGATGTCATTAACAAATTCCTGCTTTTACATTACTTTACATTGTATTTTATTGAATAGAAGAATTTGAAGGGAAAATAAGGATCTCGTATGTGTTAGTGGTCATTTGATACAGATATTGAGGGAAACCTGGAAATCATTTAAAATAATTTTCATACCTGCTTTTAAATGCCAACAAACTTTAAGGTGATAGCCTAGTTAGAAAGTGTGGTCTTTGCTGCAGTCTGAGATAGACTAGAATGGCAACTGGGGGCAAAGTGGTATGAGGAAGTGTATAATTTAAAGAATCAGGCCTATCACTACAGAAAAGTCTGACGTAGTTTTTCTTTTCCTGCTTCTGAATCATTTGTGAATGTAGGAAATGCACCCACAGTCAAAAGATTCAGGCAAGCTGGGTGGACAACCAGCACAAGAAGGCATTTCAAATCATGTACAGTGCTAAGTTGCTCTGCTTTATGTCTCACAGCAGGAGAAATTTTGTTTCTCTGGACTCCCAACTGGATGTATCAATGCTGGGATAAATCTTCTATACATTTCTTCAGCATTAGTTTGTGAGCAAAACAGTAAGTGATACCCTGCAATGAAGCACTGCTGTCTTGATGAACACATAAATATTACAGAAGCATGTCTTAAAAATATAACAATCATATCAAGCTCATATTCAAATATTTAACTTATTCGCTAGTAAGTGTCTTCTGAAGCAAAACATAACACAACAAGAAACAGTAGCAGTCAGAAGCAGCAAATATATAAAGGAAAATTCTGGTGTATCTGGCATTTTGTAAAAGTAAACCAATACAGGTTCCTTCTAATAAAGAGAACCGTATTCCTGCTGTGCACATTTTGGGACTTTTCAGGATCACAAAAGCACATGGAAGAGTTGAAATTTCTAAACCATTAAATAAATATTTGACTTAATATATAAGGTGAAATCTTGGCCTTGTCAAAGCCTGTGGGAAAACTCCCATTGATTACAAAGAAGCTGGGTTTCCGCTAACCATGATTGTTCCAGCACCTGACAGGTCAGTACCGACATTGAGGGAGAGTAAGTCTTTCAGGTACAGGTGTCTTTCAGCGATGATTTCATATCAATCAATTTTCTTTAAACAGTAGCTCTTGTGGAAATCAAAGCATAGAGACGGAAAATGTATTTTTGCTTCTGATATATTTAACTTGAGATAAAAGGATAAACACATGTGCTTCCTTCTTTTAAATCCTTCTCTGCGTTACCAGTGATATAGCCAACACAGACTACAGGACTGAATGAAAGCAGAGAAATGTTTAAATACTTTTTAATACCTTTTTTCTTTTGTTTGCTTTTATTTGTTTTGTGTTTATAAAAAAATTCCTGAAGTTTTTACTTTGTTTTTCAGGCTTCTGCATTTTCCTTTCTCTTCCATTTGTCCAAAACCATTTAAGAAAATAATTTTCAAATGCAGTTTTTTTTTAAAAAAAAAAGCAAAAATTATGCCTTCCTCAACCAATGGAAGCCTCTCACTCAAACTCAGATGAACAGCTCAGAATGCTGTAACCTCCTCTGTCGAAGGTGTTTACATAGAAGCTTTTCGTGAATCACAACCTTGTGAGATAAGACTGGATAGAAACAGAACTAGAAAATGCTTAAGGGAAAATATTCACCATGCAGTCAGCTAGCCACAAAGGATGATAGGATTTAGTATTTGGCACATACCTTTTATTAACACTGACTTAATCTAAAAGTAATTGTGTTGAATGGTTTGAAAGTTAAACAATGAAATATAATTTGCTCTTTTGTATTACAAAACAATCAAATGTGTTTAGCAAATTGGTCAGTTAAGATTATAAATAGAGCTTTAAAAAAATGTTTGACTGTTCTTAAAAACACCCAATTATATATTATATATTTTGATTTTCTTTAATGTAGATATTTTTAATCTAGTTTGACATTAGCAGAGTAAAATAGCTCATTAAAACTTTCATCTTGAGAAATTGTGGGTGGTTTTTCTGCAATAGTGATTATATTTTGCTTATTTTCTTATGTCTTTCTTGCCATTTAGGTAGTGTCTTATCCATACCATGATCCTTTGTGATGAATATACCACACCTAAGCATGATTTTCATATAAGCACACAGATCTCAATTTTCTGAAAAATAAGGAAACAATTGCAATATTAAATGGATTTTAAATAAGCCAATTTCAGAAAATTAAATAATTTATTCCTTTTTTTTTTTTTTTTTTTTTTCCTTATATCTGGAGATAAGGCCATTTTCTTCAGGAGTGCACAAGTTGAAATGTGGGGAGAAGGTGGTGTAACAAAATGGACAGCAGGCAGTAATAGGTTATGAAAGGCTAACTGGCTCAGGCTGTTCCCTCTTGAAAAGGATGTTCAATTCACTGCTGCAATGTATTCTTTACTCATAGCTATCTTAAACTTCAGGTTCATTAGGAACTTCAGCTGAGTCATGGAATAGTTTAATATGTACTGCCACATTTCGGATATTTTGATGTCCTGTATCATTTAGTTCGCATCATCATGAAAGGCAGGTATATTAATATTCATGCAGTTAGACTTCAAATGGGCAGAAATAATTTCTCATTTCTCAGAAAACTTGTATAAACTTTTTAAATTTTTTTCCCTTCATCTGTTTCTGCTATACTTACACATGTGTATCATTCTTGCCATGACATTTCTGTTTTATGGTATTTTTGAAGTTGGTAACTAACTGCAAGGTCCCAGGAACTTTCAGAGTCTTATGAAAGCCAATATAAAATATACACAAGAAAAGATAATTGATTTAAAGATAAGACTTTTTTTCCTGATGTTTTCCAGGTAGCTTTTTTTAGTGAGAACATATGGATAGAAACATTTGATTTCAACTGACTTTGGAAGCCTGTAGCATGTTTACCTTTATGCATAAGTTAAACATTTTGGTGTCTTGAGAATTGGTGCTTAGCATCTTGTATGAACTTAGTCCCTTGTTTAGTAAACACAGTTTAGACTGTTCTGAACATTTTCATCATGCATCAAACATCAAAAGAGAACAAAGCACTTAGGAATGATAATATATCCTGTTACTTTTTAAGAAGTGTTTGGGTTAAAATGCACAGAAATCCCCTTCCTGACAAAATAGAGAAAGGAAATTCTTAAACATCTTAGATTATAGATTATGCAAGGTTTAGCCATTCTTTCAGAATGCCTAACACATAATACATTGTTATAAAAGTGAAAATATCAGTTTTTAGAAAAGTAAAAAAAGAAGTATTTTCATACAAACATATTTTTTCTTTAGAATAAAATATGCTATTCTGTTTTCATTTCCTTGTCTAATTCTGTTATAGTCAATTTATACAGGAATATTATATCACAGATTTCTGTAGCTGTGCTAACAAAGATAAATGGAAGCAGATATTTCAATAAAACTTTGCAAACAATTCTATTATAGCTTGTCAAACGCACACAGAACATCAGCTGTATGTTGTTTCATTTATATGCCAGTTTTGTCAACATCACTGACTAAAAGTATGGACCCTTTCATCCAATCTCTACACAAAAGAATAAATAGACAATTCAAGTATGAAGCTCTTAACTATGTTTTTAGCTCTGACATGTCTTTCGTCATACAAGATTTTATATCAAAGAAAGAAAACTTTCTGGAAAAACCTGAAGGCAAACTAGTAAGTTATTTGAATATCATTAAAGTACTCTATCAGAGTAGAGTAGAAGACTTGCACAATTTTGTTTCTCCTTTTTACATTATTTTCATGCAAGTTGCAACAGGCAAATAAATTAAAAATACTAATTCATAGGTTGTTTCTACTATGTGATGTTCCATGTGATCTACATGATGTTATTGTGCTTACAACTATTCTTTTTTTTTTTTCTGTTTGTGGTAACTGAGTTATAAGGTCTCAGTTTTCACATCCTTTATGACCACCATGCTCAAGTTCATATGTGCATAGGATATTCTTATTTCAAAATTCACTAGTACCATGGGAAATGGTATCATATAATGGGTGCAAGCAAACATGCAGCCTAGAGTCCCAGATAACCTGGCAAAACTTTTTAAGACTGCCAGTTCAAGTTACTAATTTCTCATTTAATCCACTTTTATATATCTTTGCAGGTTTTATAAAAACCTATACAGCAAACAAATAAAAGCAAGGCAGTCACCATAAATCCAAATCATTGTCAATTATTAATCCAAGAAATTAGATATTATAATTAGAAAATCAAGCTCAGATGTGGGACTGAATTAAATCACAGACCATTGAATTAATACATTCAGCAATCAAATCATTAACTTAATACAGGATGCAGTCATTTTTTATGAGTCTTACCACAGGAAATGAATTAGGTTGTTCAGTTCCTTATCCCCAGTAGGAGTAATCCACTAAATTTTCCTTAATATAAAAATCCAAATTCACTTAACGTTCAGTCCCCAGGTCAAATGAGGTGGGTTTTTTTCCTGAAAATGCCACATGTACAGGACACCTCGCTGCTTCCTCCTCCTTTTCATTTTGGCTCAGATTATGTTCTGCTGTCCTGAATCTATAAGAATCAACTGATCATACATGCTTTCTTAGAGATGCAAGCTAGATTCTCTGACAGTTCCTGCAATCATTTTAAGGAAAGACACTGCTGTGGTTTGCCTAGTAGAACTCCTTTAGCTTCCTGGAGATAGGAAATTATTATATAGGTATTATTCCTTACAGGAAGAAGGACTGAATAAATACATATATATATATATTAAATTTTCAGAGATAATATATAAAACTATGAGAAAAGCAGAAGTGAGGCCTAAAATCTTTATGATTTGTGGCATTTCAATGTATGTGCAATTAGAATCTGTGCTATAGTTCAGGAATAAAGGTAAAATAAAATTTTTGTTCCCTTTGATGATAAAGAGTGTGTGATATCTATTAAGAAACTGTTCCTGTCTTTGGTAGCAGGAGAACGTGCCTCTGTAGGTAAACTGATCAATTACTAAAAAATAAAATCATTTGATAATGACTGATATTGGTCTCAGTAAGATGGTTAATTTCATTTTGGAGGAGTATATAATAAATTTTGGAGATTTAAAAATATTTTAATGGAATATAGTAGAACCAAAAGAGTCTAACAAATACAAAACAAGCTTCATTTGGGATCTTTTTGATTTTAAAATATTCACATCTTCACTAATTTAATCCTTCTTGGTGTGATATAGACTGGAACCCAAAGGAATATAAGCTGGGAAACAGGATGCTAAGTTGCATCCTGTTGCAGTGGAAAAATTCTGTCCTTGTAGGAGCTAACTCTAAAATGGGTGCTTATAATGTAGTTCCATTTTTTCTATTTAAAACTTCATACGATAATTTTTATTGCGTATGGGTAACAGACAATCAATGTCTTATGCTGTTTAGTAATTATGTTGAGAACAATCTACATAATTATCTTGTAATGATTGGTGTTTCTGTTTTTTCTGTTGGTTTATTTCTTTTATAAACCATTAGCTTTATTAGCACTACAATTTTCATGCCAATAAACATATTAGAATATCTACATTTCTTCCTTGCAGTTAAATACTCATAAGTTTAAGACATTGTTTATTCAAAATCACATGATATCAGCTTATTACAAACATTCTAAGGCAGAATATGTTTATAATTTACTAAGAATAATTGTTTCCCTTTAGTCTTCTGCAGCTATTATTATGATAGGAGAGTACTACTCATCTAATAAGCCAAAGTCCGACTTACTGAGTTGCACTTTCCATTTCCTGCATTTATGGAAGAAAACTAAGAAAATGCGGCTCCCATATCTTGTTATCCAAACAATAGTCTCCTGTATTAGAAGCTGGGCTTCTAGCAAGTATATCTGGAGCCTTTTTTGCAGATGGCCTAAACTTTCTTCATGAACAGATGCAAGCTCACTAAGTCTTACAAACCAAATAACAGGAGGCGGCATCACTGTGCTGCCCAGTCCGATAGAAATTAAAGGTGAGAGATGAGCTCTATGCTATTAACATTTACAGTGTGCTAGCATGGTCACAGGGCTCCCAGTGAGGTCTATGTATGGTCAGCAAGTTTTCCTCTGCATGCAAAAGGCCCATAGATAACAATGTGTGTATAATTCTGTCTTTATGACTTTTCACAAAGGTAAACCAGGCATACCATTTTAAATACAATTAGATCATACGTTCCAATTGTTGTGGGAAAAAGAAGGCTTAAAGTACAGGCAGTTTGAAAAATCCTCTTCCTAGAAGCTCTTACAGTATCAGCAACTACCTGTAATCTTGTTCAAAAAATATTAAGAAAATGACAATCAGGTCCTACTTGCTCTTTAAAGAAAATGTTACAGAATTTTATCTGCAAATATTTTAAACCCCATGATTTTAATTTAAAATAGAAATAATAAATAAATCTGTATTTACTACCAGAAACAACTATAAATAAATATTACCATATACTCATGAATAATTGTGATTATAAAGCAAATAGAGTAATTATTTTTTTCCCGGAAAGCTTGTCTAAATAGAAATAAATTCAAGGAATGTGTGATCTGCTTATGGATAAGCCTTGAACAGAAGGAGAGGTTAACATTTTTAGCTAAATTATGCATTGCAAATGGCTCACTCAGTTTTGTTTCATTTGCATAAGTGGCCCTGGTTCAAAAACTCACTGATTGCAATGGAAACAATTTCACTGGCTTAATTTTTTATTTTTTTTTTAAACCACTCTACACAGGGCTCAAAACTGTAGGATAGGGGGAAATACAGTACAAAATGCTCTTTTAAAGACTGCCTTCCTATACTTAATTAACATGGCAATGTAACTAGTTTTGTAAATTAAGTTCTTTAACTGACCATCTGGAATAAAGAATCAGAACTTTACTGAAAATGGAGTATAAACAATTTCAAGTTGCAGACAGAAATCCTTTCTACTAAGACTTGATTCTTTATTCCCTTAATCTATGCTTTATATGAAGGAGGATTTCTCTATGACTAATGGTCATCATTGGATAACTTTGTATTTCAGGAATGTTGAAACAGAAAAAAACATATGCCTTTAGCCTGGTGACTTTGCTTCTTTTTAGGGAAGTGGTAAGGAGCTGCCCAGAGGTTTTCAGCAATGGGTTCTGAGGTATACAGGGAGGAAAGGAAGGACTATTGAGTCAATTTTTGTGATTTTTCTGGATTGTTTTTTAAATCTTCCATCTTTCAGCAGCATTACTTAATGACCACTGTTAATAGTATCCTTATTTGTTTGATGCAAAGAATCAACTCCTGAACTATAAGACTTTCTAAATTAGAAAGTGCTAAGTAATGTATCATGTATAAAAAAAAGTCTATCAGCAACTCAGATGTCTATTATTTCTCATTCAGACAAATAATTCAGGAAATTTTATGGCTTGACCTAAGAAATAAATTTCAGATCTTCATCTTTGTTTCATTAGCTGAGTACATCAGTGAAAAAAATCAGATTCATAATTTTTATCCACTTAAGAGTTGTGAATGGGATTTTACTATTAATTATTTTTTAAAACTGACACTTTCAAAGGGCTGTTTTGAAGAGTAGAGCTCTACAGAGATAGGTCCTTAGTTTTATTTTGACTTCTTGTTTGCATCATTCTTACACTGAGTTGTTGCATAGTCATCTGCTAGTCATGACTGATAATTTTGCTGTAAATACAGTCACAGGTAAGGAAAATATGAGAACATTTACAAGGCTTACTAAGATTTATGAAACAATAAGGAGCCTAGAGTGTAGGTATTAAAAAAAGGCCATGTTAATCCTGTCAAAGAATTGTTCATTCTGGAGTAGTTGTTATCTCTGATACTCATTCTTTGCAGAAACATCGCTTGAAATATCAATTTGGCAAATGCAATATTTTTGGTTTTATTTTCCTTATTTAATTTAATCGTTTTTCTAATATTTTAGGCCTTGCTGTGATTACTTGATAGGTAAACTTGTTATAGATAAGTGGCGTTCATTTATTTTTTTTTTTTTTAAAAAAGGAAAACTCTTTGGTATAGTTTTAGATTTCAAAAGATTTTCAATTCTGGCTGAGAAATGTGAACTTGTAAGGAACTTCACATTTGTATATAGGAGCAAAGTTGATCCATCTGCATATGCCTTGCTTCCCAAATTTGGCACAAAGTCAGCCAAAGAAAATTAACTTCTGTGAGCAAAAAAGAATCCTTGATCTAATTTAGATATTTTTACTAGAAGAATCAAGTATCCTAGAGGAACTACTGCAATGCAATTCAATTGTACCACATAATTTTAACCTAAAGTGAGATATAGATATAATTTACAATTTAAAATGAGCTGTAAGTTTCAGCCAGAATACCTACTACACTACAAAAACACGTTTCTTGGACATAAAATTACATTTATAAATGAGCAAAAGGATATTTCTACAGTTTAGAAGAATAAGATTCAGGACCCTCACATTGTACTTTTGTCCACAGAGGCTTTTTAAGTAAACTTGAGAAAACCACTAACATCTTTTGTATATCATTGATTTAACCAAATAAAATTAGTACTTTGATATCTGAAAATTATTTTGGGAAGATTAATATATAAAAGTTTTGACTAATATAGGTAATAACTGCAATAGGTGTCTTATAACTACTGAAGGCAGATATATTCAGAAAAACAAAGAGTGTTTAAACTTTAATTAAAGGCATTAAAAAGACATGATAATTCCCTTAATGTTACCATAACTTAGGCATTAAGTTCAATTATATTGATTGCAGCTGTGACAGTGTAAGGATACAAATAAGGTAAAGTTTGCAGGAAGATATAGTATGGAGTTTTTTAGATCAATTGTTGTAGTATATTGGTGTATATATATACAGAGCAGAAGCAAGCTTTTAGATTCATAAACTCTTCTGCTATCAGAAACTGAAGAAGCAATCTTCAGAGCTAAGTACAAGATTTAGAACAAATGCTGTGAATGTAACAAGATACATTAATCAGGCTTTCTGAAATAAAAGAGCTGATACCAAAATTCTATTAAAGGAGAAAGATGACATGAATTACCATGATCCATTAAACTAATCTCTCTAGAGTTTATGATTTGGGACCACTGACAATGTTATTCTATTTTCCAGCCCAATCTTCTGATCTTTGTTGTTGGTTGTTTGGATTGGTTTGGGTTTGTTTTTTTATTTGTTGGGGGTCTTTTGTACGTGTGTGTGAGGTTTTTTGTGGGGTTTTTTTTTGCGGTTGTTGTTGTTGGTTTTGTTCATTTGTTTTGTGTCTTTGTGTGGTTTGTTTTCTTTTTTTTTTTTTTTGTTTACATTTTTCTTAAGAATGAATACTGAGATGACAGAGGTGAAGTGACTGAGGGGGTTTTTTTGAGAAATTTTCTTGGTGATTATAAAGTTTAGAATGTTAGCACATTTTTTATGCAATCTTATTCTGTTGTGTCGTGATTGTTTAATTGTATGTCAGTAATTTCCATTTTTATATTGATTGACCCATTTGCATATATTGATCAGTTATAATCATGTTTGATTTAGTGCCTGATCTTTGAAATTTTGTTTCTGAGGACAAGTTAAATTCTGAAGCTGAGACTGGTTGAAGACCAGATTCTGGGAAGCATTTTTTCCACATACATCCCTTGTTTCACATAATTCAATTACTCAGTGATTCTAGATTCCAGAATGAGTAAATAAGTTGTAAAAAGTGTAAGCAAGCTCCACACGTATTATCTGTTTTCTGAAGTCAGTCTCTATAAGGTATTTGGACTTCTCTCTATAAAATTTTGTTTACTGGGTAAAACCCTCACCTAGATTGTTGAGAAGGGAATCAAAACTATGTTCCCTAGAGCGCACACATGGGATTTCCTGAAGGGCTCTTAATAACTTGGTATATTAACAAGACAGTTTCACAGAGTTATTATGTGTGCAATACATGCATCCACGACAGAACATTTTCCTGTATATTGTGGAATAACTCTTTATGATAGAGTCGGTAAAAAAAACCAAGAAAACTCTCTTCACATATAAGTACTGTGCTCATTTACACAGAAGGCCTCTGGAGAGAGTAGACATTCAATTCAGTCAACACTTTGCTACAGATAGATTTATCTCAGCATTCCCTAATCCATAGATAATGCAGAGTATACATGTGGCTACTAAAAAAAACACTGAGGCATTTAAATCAGATTTCCCCCTGATATAGCACTCTTCAGCTGCTAGGACACTTTCATATTCTGTGAAATTATTGAAATTAAAATTTAATTTTATCTTAATTTGCAAACACATGAGCACCATACTCTGTATGTCACAATTTTGTTTCAAGTAATACTAAAGCAGCAGCTATAAAAGACATTTCAGAAAAACACCTGAAGAGTTATTGCAGTCAGATACCATTAATCTGAAATGAAGACTAAATTACCACCTGAACAAAAGCTGTTGCAGCAAGATTTGGGGCTATGCTCCCTGGTAAGAATCAGGAAAAGAACTGGAATAAGAACGATTACCTGAAACAACAGGAACCACCGTTTATTTTGCTTTGCTTCCCTCCCTCCCTCCCTGTTTTGTATTCATCTCTCTTTAAGTGTATTTATTTATGGAACACCTGATTCGCTTCTATTCTCGGCATAATTGGACATATATGTAAGAAGGCTTACACTTAGAGCTTACTACTTAAATCCTACTCTTGCTAAACAATTAGCAGTAAATGTTTTTAAATATTAATTGTTTTTTCCTCAGCAGGATAGCATTTTTATGTATGATGCTTGTCAGGTGTGTACTTCATACTATTTCCTACTTAGTTTCAGAAGACACTTTTGGAAGAAATACTTCAAAGCCAGAACTGACGGAAGCTCAACAGTCATTGTCATGAGATGGCAATGAAAATAATATTAAACATTAATTTAATTGCTCGGTTACATGAGATTAACTTCCAGATGGAATTCGCAGTCTGACATGAATAGAAAACCTGGAGTAAATCAATTAATTTGTTGTTCTATTCTAGGTAAGATTAAGGGTACCTGGACAACTGAAAGAGTACTCTGACTACTAAAAGGTGTTTGTTTAAAGGCATTTTTAAACAAACAAACAAAAAAAAGCAAAAGCAACAAACAAACAAAAAAAGCAAAAGCAACAAACAAACTAATCTCTGTTAAATGGAATCCCAGAAGCACTGACTCTAAGCTGGTTCCATGCTTTTATGGCTTTGCCTTTGAAATCTGTGTGGTTGCAAACTATTTCCAATTTTTTCTTCATGTTTTGGGTTGGTTTTTTTAACAACTGGAGAGACATTCAGGTGTCCAAATTACAGACATCTGTGTCATTTCAGATCCTCTAAAGAGTTTAGTATTTCCTTACAAAATTAAGAGATATGACACTGTACCTACAGGAGACTCACGTCCTTTTGAGAGAGCTGCTGGAAGCCAGGCAAGATGCATGGGCAGTTTAAATTGGCTCTAGGCATCAATGTTTAAACAAGTGAAGCCCACCATAGATTTTTAATTATTACAAACCTTATATTTGCTTACTAAAATTTGCATGTTATTGTCTTATTGTTCATGTTTTCCAAATGCCTTCCTCTCTGTTGTTTTCCTTTTGACTTCCTTCAGTATTTTGAATTCTTCTGAAAATGTCACATCCCCAAATATTGCAGCTGAGAGCTGCTGATGCTAAGTAGAATGAACTAACAATTTCCTATATCTTTATTGCCTCATTTCAGAAGTATTCTTATCTTTTTGTGTGAACCCATTTCAATATTCACATTGTTGCCTAACTTCTTGTGTCATTTTAACTTTCCAAAGTTACAGTTACAGTTTTATCAGATACAACATATTCCCTATTTAGAATGTGATCCATTCCAAAAGAACTCACTGCCTCTACTATTAGTGTCATATGTATGATTTATTAAGTATCTAGTCCATTACCTAGGTTTTAAGACTCAAACCCAGGAAGCATTATAATAGATTTCACTTTAATATCCTCTCCTTTTCATTCAGTAAGGTCTCATACAACCATAGTTTCATCTCCACAATTTTCCTTTATTTTGCTTATAAGAATGTTATACAAGACTATACAAAACACTTTTTGAAAAAAATATATATTACACATACAAGCCTGCTACCAGAGCAATAACCTCAACAGGAATAGAAAATTAGGCTTGTTACAAGCATCTTTCTTGATTGAATTAATAGCAGGTTTTATGTATGTTTCAATATAATCTCCTAGGTACTCAGAAGTTCATCGTTTAACCGTCTGTTTGAAGAGATTTTCCTTTCTCCTACTCTTTCCAAAAGGGGCTGATTAGTAAATAATTCTGCATTCTCATTTTTTCCCATGGGCTGATATCTTAAGAACAAACATTCCTATGAGATCTGGATCACCTGAAATCAGAAATGAACCCATCTGTTTCAGGACCCTGAACACACCCCCTTCCTCCCCAACCTGCTAATCTGCCTGCTGGGCCTCAGATGAAGGTCATTGACTGTACTCTAAAAGAATGTCCCTTTTCATCTGGGAGCTTCTGCAACTTTGCACTGTTATTGCTAGTAACAGGCAATAAGCTTTGTGTGAATCTGCAAGGCCTCTGGACTGAGACTTGTCAGACCTGCTGTGTCTTAACCTGTAGCTTGACCTGTAACTTTGTTTTACTTGGTTTAGCTATGACAGTAATTTCTCTTATCAATCATGTGTCTATGTCTCATTTGTTTTACCTTTTTTTGTCTTCATGTGGTATAACTATAGTTTTGTATAGATAGCAGTAACAAACACTTCTAGGCAGAATGAGATACAGGCCAGGTATGGTATCAGAGGCCTTGAAAAATGGAGACATGGGATGTGGTGTTGAGGAGTATAGACACATGATGATATGAGAGGGGGCACAGACTTGGTATGGGAGAACTCACAACTATAAACTGTTTGCTAATGGTCAGTTAAAAAAAAAAGAGACCTGGTTTAGTAGTAAAAAAAAAAGTTATCAAATAAATAGTATCTAATGTACATAAAGAGCATTGAATATACTAACTCTGGATTTAATATGGCGAGACAGACCAATGAAAACAGAGAAAGATGTAAATACATGTTCACAAATTGTGTGTGTGTATGTAATAAGGGGAAAAAAAAGGAGAGTAAGAAATCAACTTGACCACCATATTCTTCCAAATACTGACAACCTGCTATAATAGCCCTCCACCCCCCTGAACTGTGACCAGAGTGAAAACACCAACATTAGGATCCAGGGAGTGACAGAAGGATGAGTGTACATGAAAAGGAATAGAAACTAAGTGTGCATGTTACATCAATAGCAGGAATACAATTAATATTGTTTGCAAGTACTCTAAATGCATTCTTGTTCTTTGTTTTTCTTTAATAATACTTGTTTCATTTGTAAAATTAGATCTACAGCAGTGATGACCTTTGAATTAGATTAAGATTTTCATTATACTAGTAATAAATCCTTGGCTTTGCATATGTGTGTGTGATATGCCTCCCTTGCTCATTAACAAATTTCTGTGTGTAACACTCTTTTTCAGATGAGCTCTCATATTTGGCTCCCAACTAAGGCTGTACTGCAGCAGTGTTGTAGCCATACCAATGCTGGTCAAGTATGCCCTTACCTTGTCCCAGTTCCACAGACTGCCTTCATTCCAAATCTGTCACAGTAGTATGTACTTGCACTGGACATAGAACTTAGTGTTATTTATATCTGATCCTGACTAGACATTCCTAATTGACACTGGAGGCATCTCAATGCTATAAGCTTGACTGGCAAACTGGATTCCTGGCTGCCCTGGTAGATCTCCAACTTGCCCCTCTCTCTGCCTGGAGTTTCTGGGTGAGGCAATGCCCTGCTGTCCCCCATGAGGATTCCCTGCAACTCCCAGCTCCCTGACCCAGGAAGCAGTGCCTCTTGAGAGCTAAGCTTCTATATGGGCTTTGAGCAAAAGTTGATGTCATAGCAATGACTTGGTGTTTATTTACATGTAGGTTTGAATCTGAATAAATGAGACAAAGTGATGTGAACATGGGATTCTGGTGGGGTATTTGGTCTTTTTAACAGAAGGTGCTCATAAAGTTTAAAAAGAAATATAGTAAGTGGGTTAAAGTAGATAATTAGCTCAGCTACACAAAGAAAGATTAAAGCTTTTTCTTTCTATTTTCTCAATTCAAGCTGAGTTACTTAACTAAAAGTTGTGTTCTGTGATGTTCCATTTCCCATCTGGAAGACTTTATATGGATTATTATTTGCATACTCTTTTAGAAAAGTGAATGTTCCTTAGTTATGAGCTATTTATATTTTGAAATTTTTCTTTGATTTTGAATTATTTTTTTTTCATTTTAAATACGAAGTTAAGATAGGCCAGAGGTTTAGCTAGCAATGAAGTTTTGGTTAAAATGGATTTACTTGTACTAGAAAATGAAGATTTTAGTATTTCCCTTCTTTAAAAATTAGTAACAGAAAATTAGTCAGAAGAGTCTTGACTGGCCTTTGTACATGTGAATTTGAACAGACAGAGGCAGAGAACACATCCTAATATGTTAAATTTTTATAAAAGTAATCATTATCTGTAAACATAGTAAGGAATGTTATACAATCCCTCAAGGGGAAAAAGTGTAGCTACAATCCGAATGGTTTTAATCCTACAGACTTAGGTTAGGCTTAAACTAACAGTTACTAGGAAGAAAAGATGGCTTATCAGACTGTTGCTCTGGAAGGCTACTCATTGCTATGACTGAAATATTAATGGAAATATGGTATTTATGTTTTAACAGTTTTCTTTAGAAGGAGTACCTTGGATTTCAAAATGTTAAAAAATGGAAATTTCTTACAAGATAAGAAAATAAGCCAACCACTTGAATAAAGCAGTGACTTCCCTACAGTACCTAGATTCTGGTTTAATTATGCCCTAGAATACTGTCTTATGAATAATACTCATTAGATGGCTTGATAATTCAATTACACTTTTTCTTAAAACTTCAAATTTAATTGTACTCCTACTGCTATATATCCTGCTTTAGGAAGACAAGGATTTGCAGATGGCTGCCATTCTGAAAACAAGATATGCTTCAGCCCGAGGCATAAAACTTTTGCTTAGATATTAGTTTCATGTACAGTATCTGTTAAAATTAGAGGCTTATTTTGTTTTACCCTTTCCCTGAGCATTAATCTTCCTTGTTATAATTTTAAAGAATCTGTAAAATAGACTAAATATTTATTCCTAAATCTATCTTTTGGATCTCATTAAAGAATTCATTACTTGACAGACTTTTTGCAATTATTCATTATCCATTTCTTTAACTAAATTATTTTTTAAATTAATCTTCAAGCAGCTCTAGAAATCTGCAACCAGACACAAAAAAATATATAATCCCTATATAATCCATATTTTACTTGGAAATACGTAATAAAGACTTAAATTATCTTCTCTACTCAAAATCCAGTAAAAAGCACAGATCCTGCTGCAAGAACTGGCACAAATACTTTATTACTGACACTTTCAAAAGTGGAGATTATTCCTCGTTTAGATTAGGAATAAATATATACAAAAGAATGATAACAAACAAGACTGTGTATCACATCTACTTTCCTATTTTCTCTTATCTTCCTGAAAAGATCTAAAACCTTTTTCCATAGCAAGAAAACTGTATAGTCTAATAACATTCTATGTGTAAAATAGAAGTGTTAAGTTCTGTTAAATCATCTCTTTTGTGTGGCTTGGGAGGACTTGGGGATTTAGTTTTGCCTTCTAGTTCAGTTTCTGACTGACACAGAAGTCAACAGAACCTCACATCTGACATCTGACAGCTGGAGCTTAATCCTACTGATGCATATATTTTTACTGTTAAAAATCTCCAAATATCTATATTAACTGTTTCTCACAATGATTATTACCATTCTATTTCTAACAAGCTTCTTTCAATACCAAGCAAATATTTTGCTTGTATATCTTCCTTATTTTGAAGTTGTGATCTGCCTCACAGAGTGCAGAAAGTTAAAGTGGAGAGAAGGATGCCTTCCTACTAATTCATTTAATATAGGAAATTTCCTTTAGGAAATCAATGGCATGTTTTATTGCTATGATCTGAAGAAGGAATTCAGTTTTCCTGTCTTGTACTGGAAACTTCATAAAGTGGTATTCTGTAGGGCAAGACTCTCAGCTGCCTGTGTTTGACAGCGTTCATTGTTGTATGAAATACTGACAAATTCAAAGAAAATAAAAGCAGCATTTATTTAAGGTGTAGAACTCATGTGTTAGAACCTCTTTTCCAAACAGGAAGTAGATGAGGGATTTTAAAATGAGTTGTCTCACCTTTCAAGTTGTCATTCTAACCACTGGATGTTGGGTAAATAAACAATGCTGAGAAGTTATTTTTATTGTTCTGTCCTAAATGTGTATCAGTGCTTAAGGAACTTCTTCACACGTAAGAAGCAAGACCAGTCAGAGTGAACCTTCTGAGTTTCTAAGAGGACCAAGGTCTAAGTCCTTGAAGACCAGCTTAGATAATTCTCCATTCAGACTTTTGGCTTCTATAAGTTCTCTGTATATTGTATGGAGAACCCGAAATTCTCCTTTGGGGCAGCAGACACTGTTAAGTGTTAGGATATCTAAACCCAAGGTACTCTAATGCCTGAGTCATTTGATGTATTCAGTAGCTACACTTTAGTCTTATGAGTCACAACTGACTAATTATAACCCATGGATTTAAAATATATTTTGTCATTGCTACATTTCATCAAGTCTAATTGTTGTGGTAATGACATCAAACTTGGTTCTTCCCAAGAGAAATACATAAGCAGAAAAACTAGAAAGCCCTTTTAAAGATGTTTATGATGGTGTCACATGGGTATAATTTCCTCCTCTTGTCCCTAAGCAAAATAAGAGAATCTCTGCCTCTTTTGAGCAAGACCATGATATTCACTACAGTGTTTGTAAACCCTGGCTGATAAATCTACATTGAATTTGAAGAAATTACTAATTTAAGGTACTGCTGTCTGTTGTGCATTGGTGAAACCTCTTTTTTTGATATGACTATTCCTTGAAAAGTGAGATACAGAGTAGCTTCAAAAATTCCATTTATTCTTTTGCTCATTTGCTGCTTATTCTCTTTGAACACGATGTACTTAAGGAGACTTCCAAACAGGATGTTTGGAACAAGAATAGTCATAACTAGAAGCTAAGGAATAACATCAAAATTAGTAGCAGTGAATACAACAAATCAGTACAACTTCTTGCTCGTAAAACAAGAACATGCTTTTTCTTTCAGAGTAAATATAGTAATTCTTAGTCCAAGAATAGTTCAGATCCTTAAGTTACAATGGGTGCAATAGGAAACCACTTGATATTCACCTATAGATAGAGGAAACTCTCTTCACATCTGTGAAATGGAAAGTTGAATTAATAGCTATGTTTTCAGTGTAAATTGGTACCAGTGTAAATAGCAGTTAGAAACCTGGTATTATTTAGAAACCTGAAAGCAAATACAAGTAAGACTTCTTCATAGGCAGTGTCTAGAACCATGAATCTCATGAAAGAAAAATATTTCTAGCAAAGTTTGAGAAGAATTTTGTGTAATCAAGATAACATCATCCTCATCGGTTAAGTACTGAAGATTCTATGAATTGACTGACTGAATTTATTCAGCAGTTTCTTCTGAACTTTCTCCTTCAAATTAATGCAAGTAACTTGAAAAAAATTTTTTTCTTTATTTTCTTGTGTTCACATTCAGAAAATCTGTATCACTTCCACACTATTCTTTGGGCTCTTTCCATTCACTTGACACTGAGCAATTATGCTATAAAAAGCTGTGAAGGGTGATGACTCACAACTTTCAAATTTCAGGCACATAGTAAAATCTTCACCTCCTGCACAGCGAGGGTGGCTATGATCCCTGAAGGCAAAACTACTTAAAAGTAACTCACTGAGGATAAAGCAACCCCATCAGAAGCATACACGGCAAAGATAGATAGCTCAGCTTACATATAAGATGCCTTGCACATTATTCTAAGATGTCAGTAGCATTTCTATGTATTATTACAGAGAAAGCTAAGGCTACTACACAGATCCAACTTTTCATTTATTTTATTTTCCCCTGGTTTCATAAAACAACCCACCATCACAGTAACTATATAAGTTTTGAATATTTACATGAATTTGTGTGATTAGGTTAGGAGCTGTTTCTCCAACACTTTGATATTTTATGGTCCACATCAAAATTGAAAACTTTGAAAATTATTTATTTTTATTATGTATTTTCAGAAAGTTAAAGTATACATCTCACACCTCTCATATTCAGTTATAAGAACTTAAAAACTGAAAAGTGCAGATACCAGAGATGTCCATTTGTAGGCTTTTGTATGTCTCCAATACAGATAAAAGTGTTAATGCAGACTTTTCTTCTGACTTTACCTGCACATTACATTATGCTTCCATTCAACCAGATCTTCGCTTATTCAAAACTCATTTTAATTGACTAAAATGATTGTATTTTTTAAAAAAATAATCATGAGAATTTGAAAAAGCTTAAGAAATTAACCATAATGATATCTTCACAGACTGTTTTGAATGTTTAATGATGTTATTGAATTTTGCTTCATGAAATATGTCATTATAAATACTATTGTATACCTGTTTTCGTGTAAACCTAAATATGTGACAATACAACTTCTGCCTGTAACAACCTTTTATTTCCATGTAAGAGGTCATTTCAGATAGAAGCTTAGGTTCAAAGAATTTAACTCTGTCATGATAAGTGTAGTTTGGTTTACCTTAATTTCAGACCTGCATATAAGAAGATATTTTCTTTTCTGTTAAAAAATATAAGCAAATAGTGCCTGGATTGTTTCAGAGGCAGCGCAGAAAAGTGCATTGAAATTATTTCAGAGAACAATTCATTAAATCTTATGATATTCTGAGCAAACTTTACACACACAAATTTGTTTAATTCAAAGTTCAAAACAATCCAAATGAAATGCTTCAGTATTTAAACTCCAGTTTTAAAACATTTGAATACTAAGAACTTTAAATATATTTTCCTTTTTTTCTCTTGGCTAACTTGAATGTTATGAAAGCATTCAATTTTATGATTTACAAGTAACTAAACCATCAAAGTTAACATATGAGGCTTGATGTATAACAAAGAGAATGACGAACAGTCTTCTGCCCCCTTAATTTTCAATACACTTTTTGGAGTCTCTGTTAGAGATCAGTACTTATCATTCCACTGAAAACTGAGCACTTCAAAATCTGACCTCTTCATTGGACTCGTAACAGAGACCTGAATTGTTTTGAAAATCTGGCCCTTTTGGACCAAAGGCTCGAAGTGTTTGCCTAATAATCACTCAAGAAAAAGCCCCAGCCATGTTGTGACTTGAGTTTTAAGATGTTTGCCATAGAAGAATCATAATGAGGAATCACTAAGACCAATGTTTTTATTTACTTCTTTTCACTGAGTAGAAGACATGTGAACTCTCTCAAGAATACAGTAGGCTCACTCAATATTTATGTATTTGGATTATTTTTTTTACCACATTTAATCCACCTATCTTTAATTAATGCAGCTGAATCAAACAAATCATATCTGATTTTAAAAACAGCCAGTAGCAAATGAGGGCAGGTGGTGGAAACATACCTAGTGCTTTCATCAAAGTAGTATGTACATTGCCTTCATTATGGTATTGAAAAGTAACCCCACAGAGGATGAAGAACTCTGGCCTGTCTTGTTCCTCTGAGTGTCTGCTTGTCCTATTTGGTACACCTGCAGCTGGTACATATCCCAGTTAGTACTTTTTAAACACATCATCTGCCAAGGAGAGAAGAGGAGGGCAGGAATAGCTCAGCAAGCAGCTGCTGGCAGAGAATGAAAGCTTTCATGCAGTGTGAATCAAGGATAATATTGTGAGGTTGGCAGCTGATGTAAAGTTTGGAAGCAAGAATCTGTTTTTTTTAAATGATGGATTCTGAGAGTGGTTTCTGTCAACCTAGATAGTGAATCCTAGTCATGTCTAATATGGTCAGATATTACACAGATTTAGACAAAAAGGGAAAAAATAAGTAGGTTCCTTATGGTCAAAGCAACAGGAGGATCACTGTTAATATTTTGCATTAAAGAGAAATTGTGGGAGCTACATAGAATCAGCAGTTATAGCATTTGCCTTAAGTGAGAAAATATGTTATATTGTGTTTGGTGTTCATATGTTATTGACATTAAACCATTATGAACCGAACTCAGACCACCAAGCTTGATTCTGTTTACCAGTTTTATGCCATTAGATGCCCCAGAGAAATTGGCAACACTTTGATCTGCTCTTACTATATCACCCATGCAATATATTTGTATTGTTCTGTATAGTTTGTCTAGATTTCTTTTTTAACACACTATCTATCAGAACATTAGGGAATCATTTAACTCAAATTAAGGTAAACCAAATTCTTAAATAATAATAACAACACCGGCCATTTGAATCTACTCTCATAGCAACAAATCTTTTCAAGGTCCCCAAAGGAAAATTAGTGCCACCTAGTATGCACGGGGGCAGAGTGGGTGTAGAGACAAATTCAAAGTGAATTAATCTGCAGTTCATTAACAAACACTAATGTTACTTTTGGGAATGAGGAAATTAGCAGGATTATAATTATAAGCAACAAGTGTCTTCATAAACATTTAATTGCTTGCCAAGGATGTACAATATACTATGTAAGGCCATTAAGTAGGGTTGTTGCATGCCATAAATCAAGTTTTCAGTTGTGAAACAGATTGAGTTTATAATGTAACACCATTTTTGAAGAGACATTACAGTGGCCAAAGCAATTTTCGCAAGTGTCAGCAGGCCTGGTGAATTGTAATAAGAAATGAATTAAAGCACAATTTCTTTATCTTTGTAGATTAGACATCCTACCCTACAGCTATACCCAGACACCACTATCAGCTGACACCCTTGGTCAAGACAATAAACCAGCATTAGACACTGAAGGAAGGTGTCCAAGGACAAGACCTCATGAATCAGGCTGTCTGGATTCTGTCATGGTGTATGTATGTCCATGCAAATGCAAGCAGTGATGTGAAAGAAGAAGAGACGCAACCCATCTGCCAGTAAGTCACTTTATTTGGTCGTAGCGAAGAGATTGGCTGCCAGGGGAATCAACTTAGATATTGACTCCTATGGGGGTTTGTCAGGTTATACAGCAGGCATCCTGCAAAAACCTTGAAAAACAAACAAGCCTGGCAGGCAGAAATCATTATGATGCCCATGGCTGCTCTAACTAGTCTCTTCTAGCAGGGTCGCTATATGGGATACTTCAAAGAGCAGGAAAGGGATTTAGGAGAGCTACGTTGCCTAGAAACTGACTGAACCTTTTTACAGGGGAAAGATTTCTACACTCAACACTCTTCAAAGCCTTTTCTGTTTTCATAATGTTAAAGACTGTATTTTGGATTCTGATTCCAGACAGTTTTGTGGATGCTACAAGAGATCAGTTGTTTTTAAAACTTGCTTGATACAAATTTCATGAATGTAAAATCCATTGATTCCAGAAAGCCTTACATGAAAGGCTTGAAAGAGAAACATTTCTACATGTATTTTATGCCTGCTCTAAATTTGATTTGCACTTTCTGCCTCGTTTTTATCATTTGTCAGTTTAAAGGCCTGAATCAGTGATTCAGCCATTTGCAAGGTGACAGGAGTGACACGCAAATACACAAATAGATTAAAGTTTCTGCAGCTACATATATCTAGATTAATGACTGCTGTGTTTCTTATGAATGTACTCTTGGTAAGATTCTCAGACAACAGCAAATATAAAATATCCTGTTTTTAAAAACCATAGAAACATAAAGAACACATTACAATTACTGATAAAATGTAAACATTAGTTGTTCTTTTCTGCTTTTATTTAAATTATATCCATAGGGACTACAGAGGATGAGGACATAAAAATAGGAAGGGTGAACTACCTTCTCCTGGCTTAGCTTCCAATACGATTGAGGTAGTTCCTGAAGTATTCTTCAAGTTCTCCTAGACTTTAACATTATTTTGCCTGACTGAGGGCTAAGCAGGTATTGGGAGCTTTCTGTTTCAGTGAACTGAGCTGAAGTACAGACTGCTCAGAAGTGAGGAACTCTTTCTAAATGTGAATTATGTAAGTAGATGTTTCAAAAGGGAAGTTAATCCTAGTGAAAGAGCACTGTTTTCTCTAGTATTCTCTGAAATAATGTATTTATACACATTCTATGCTGACTAAAGGGAAATTTGAATATGGCAGCCAGGATCTTCTCATAGATAGTATCCAAAACATGTAAACTTCATATACAGTGAAGTTCTTTCTGATTTCTTTTTCTTCCAAGGAAAAGAATTTACAAGGTCTGATAAGACATTAAGAGTATGAAGGTAAGTTACACAGATGAAAGAAAGATGTGTATTGCAATAAAGATTCATAGATATAATAATATCTGCCTAGACATATTACAGACATATTAGACATATAAGAGCCTTTCATAAAATTCTCTTGTTTATGTAGAGCATTGTGATAATGTCAGGTTCAAAATTCTCTGGATTCACTAAGGTTGAGAAGACCTTGAAGGAAGTCTTCTTAGGGAGGTATTTTATTTTATTGGCATTTGTAACTGAATCACCATGAGACTATCTGGAGATTTTGTCATGTAAAGAGAGTTCTCGCTTTGTTTATAGCTTTAATATACTATATGTCTCATCATTATTTCCCTCTGGATAAATCTTGTTTGAACCAGACACTATGAATTTTTCAAGAACATTTGAGTTCTTACAGATGCTTTTGCCAGCATAATCAGCTTGAGGTTGATTCCAGAAGTCATTCCTAAGCAATTAAAACTTGTTCCCTTCACCAAAATTTTCTGTCATAACTCTCTATGTTTAGATTTTGAACAGTAGGATTTCTCTCTTTTTAGCTCAGCAAAATAGATTACTTTGCTGGTATATTTGGCTTGTGCATGGCTGAGAGAAAAATACATCTGTAAATAACAGAAATGAGGTTAATTAGGATTGAAAGATCTTTCAAGTTTCAACTTAACTCTCAGGACTGCCTGAGAGATTCCTCTTCAGTCCTCTGTAATACTAATTTGATGAAACAAAACATTTCTATACTGTAGAATCTAATTTTTTTTCTTTGAGAAGAGAGAATGAATTCTCAATAATAATTCACTTTGAAAAATTAATTGCCAGAGAAGATATTTAAGCATCTGTTCTTTGATCAAGTACACACTCAGATTTTGCCCTGTTTGTCTGAAAATGAAGATAACAAATTATACACCTAATCTGGACTCCAGTTTGATACTAAATGTATAGATCATTGTGAAAACTACAGTACATTAAAATTTTTGAAAACTTCAGCTCTTCTTCATATTACATGGTCTGTTAATGCAGCATCAAATATGTATTTATTTAAAAAATGTTAAAAAGAAATCATATTCCATAGGCTAATATTGTGGAAAAGGATAGAAATTATAAATATTAAAAAAGCTTTTAACATACAACTGAATATGAAAAAGCATGCCTGGTTTATACTAGCACATATTGCGACCGTGCATGAAATTTGGGTTGTTGTGCATACAAATGACAAGAGGGAAAACTTGTAGACATACATTGTACATCAACAGGCATGAAGTTAGGCACAATTTTCATGAAATACTGAGCAATGCACAGGTTTAAAAATTGGAGGGTTGTTTTTGATTTTGATAATTATTTGGTATTTTTATTTCACATGAGAAAAAATGCCATCTATCACTTGTTTCTTTTTATTCATTATTTGTCTAACTACATTAGATAGTCTTTGAAAAGAAATAGTAAAATAATTGGTATGTCTTTTGCTTGCAGAACCCAAAATATGTTATTGGTTGTTAATCATTTTGTAGTAAAATGAAACTGCCATTTTCAGTTCTTGTTTAGAACACTTAATAATGTGTTGGGCAAAACCAACAGAAATTTGACCAATGGCAAGTTCAGGGATGTCAGGAAAACTTTCTGTAAGACCTTTCAGTCTGCACAGAAAAGTAGTCTAAATAAATTATAGTCTAAAAGGAAGAGAGCAGAAATGATGACACACTTAGCAGAAGTGATTTAGGTATGTTGCACCGTGTATCAAGTTGTGCCAACACAGAAGTAAGTGGGATGATCTGAAAGTGGTCTGTTTTCTATGCCTAGGTTAAGAGGTTCTCTAAGCACAATGGAGAACTATCATTCCAATGTGTGTAAACGCACCAAGTCATGGAAATGGAAATATCACTCTAGAACACAGGACTTTTTAAATTGTCATTATGTTAGGGGCCACTGATTTCAAAATAGCCTTTCCTTTAAACCACCTACTTTGTTTAGCCACATTCACCTATAACCACAGAGTATTATAATCTTAGATATTTTTCCAGGTGCTTCAGCTCTATTCTATTTAACGTCCATTGTTACTAATTACTTCTGCCATGCTCTCCAAGTAGGATAAGTAGGGTCCTTTTGGTCTGCAACAGACTGAGATGTTCACCTTTTCCAGTTTCTGGCATGTGCAAAAAGTCCCTGCATATTACAGTGCTCTAAACTTTTTCTGATTGACCAAGGAAGCATGGCAGAGGATAAAAAATGCAAAGATTCAGACTAGAAAAGTAGAACACATAGCACTCTTTCTATCAAGCAGGTTCTGTGGCTAATAACATTGCTATTAGATACAGGTCACTTGCTCAGGTGGAATAAGGAACACTCATTCAGGCAGTCAAATGAATCAGACTGCAACTTTAGGGGAAAGAGAACTGCAAGCTTGGTTTTAAATCAGCTTTGTTTTCCTACAGACTTTGAAAAACCTCATTCCAGAAATAGCTTTAATAATCGATATATGGACATGGATATTAACTATACAGATTCATAATGGTAATCTATACTCACCTATAGTTTTACTTTCTTTTTAATGTTGACACTCGTGGCCAACATGTGATGAAATTGTATTGCTATGATATGTTACAGTCCAAGTTTTCAAATAAAAGAGTCTTACCAAATATTTTATGATGAACACAGACAGACATGAAGGTGGATATCTCCAGACATAAGGTTTAAGAATGTCCTATAATATGTTAAAGAAGACAGAAGTAGAAAAAACTCTGCTTTGTGAAATAACACGTGTAAGTAATAAATACCATGTCATCTTCACTGATATTTGTGGGCCTGTCACATCAGCAGAAGATTGATCTTCTAAGAGTTTCTTAAATTAGTTTGACTGTAATGTGTAATTAAATAGAAAACTAAAATCTAAGCATGCAAAGAATCCCATTACTCATGCATGAGATGCATGAAAAATATAAAAAGTATCTACTAAAAATTCAGTAAAAGTAAAGCAAGATTTCACTAAATATTTAAAAAGGAAATACTTTTTCTGTCAATATTGAAGCTTATGCCCAAGATGCATGTCAAAAATTTACCTCAGGACAGAATAGAATTTTGTTCTTCAGTTAGTTGCCTAACTACTGTAATTCATGTGTGTCCCACTATAGTTAACTACTTCTTGAGTTTAAGACACTTCCATAAAATCTGCCATTTTGATGTTTATGTAAATTCTCCAGCAACTACTGAGTGTTCTAGCTGTATTGTATCAACTATCAAAAGTTTCCAATAATTTAGACTGAAAAACAGGTTGCATATTGTTTTGAAATATTTGCCTCTCCTGCAAATTAACAGAGGGACAAGTTGAACCTGCACTCTAGGCACTATGACTAAAGAAGTTCAGAAGAAGAGCATCAAGTAGCTACCAAAGATAAATGTATTTATCTGGTTCAGTAAACATTTGATTTCTAATCAAAATGACATCAATTTCTACATACTTTTCTCCAATTAAACCTTTTTGCTTTAAAAAAGATATTGCACATTGTTAAGTGGACTGTTGCTAGGATCCCAGAACTAATCAAATGCAACCAGCATTCATGAAAGCCATATAAAAGAGATTTTATTGGCACTTAGCACAAGACGAATGGAGGATAATCAAATCGTCTCAGCCCACATAAAGCAGAAGAAGAAAAAAACCAAGAAAAATCACTTTTCACTTTAATGTTGTTGACAAATAATAAGCATTCTTTTGTAATGTGAATAATACGAGGGAAAAATAATTGCAGTTTTAACTCTGACCTGTACAGTCCATAACAATTTTGAAAATAAAACCTGATACTTCTCAAAATTATTTGTATTTTATGAAATATAATTATTTGACATTTATAGCTCTAAAGCTTCTTGAAACTCTATGTATTCTGTGTTACACATTCATGGTGTTTCTGTCATCAGCAAGGAAAAGAGCTTTTATAGGAATGATTATTGAGTTCCATCATAGTAATGTTCTCTGGTTTGCTTTTAATTTTTGTTTAGTAAACCAGCAATTTTTAATGGCTAAGTCCATAATAAAGTGTGTGAGAAATTAGAAGTGTAATTGATGCATTCCTTTTCTTGCGTTTTTGTCTGTATTAATTATGCAATAAATCTAAAGACTGTGCATTTGCCTTTTCCTCCTTTGTGGAGTCTGTGGTTGTTATTTGATGTAGAGTTTTAAATAACTATTGTTTGAAAGACTCTTTGAGAAACACATTTGGACGAAACTGCAGTGAGCATGAAGTATAAGGATGATTAAACATAATTATGCTTAAGTCTTCATAGAACATCTGAAAATTGAGACTGTATACTAGAGGCTTTTCTTTGGACTGTATGGGTGCACCCGTTTGTAGTCTTTTGTTATTGTGGGCTGTTCAGGCTTTTTGATTAAATACAGCAGCATTCCACCTAACATACCTTTACTGTAGTGTTGTCCCTGAGAGAACGCATTAAACCATTTTGGCATTTGCCACTGTTTTGCATGCTGCTAGTAGGAATTCAGAAGAAATATTAAGCTGGACAATTCTTGAAAGATATCAGGGAACATAATAACTCAAATACTACAGAACTGCAATGTGTATTCTTCCAAGGTTTAAAATGTTTTGACCGTTATCAATTCACAATGTTTATTATCATGTTACATTTTAGAATACTTAACTGCCAACCTGATACCATGAAGATAATAAGATCACAATTACAGCTTGTGTACGTAGCAGTCATAGAAGTATTCTTCTTTCACACATTTGTCCAGTCACCTTCTAAATGCAGTAAGGTGTACTACAGCTTCTTTATTCCTGTACAATGACCGACTGTTTTGGACCTGCACTTTCAACTTTAATTCTGTGCATTTCCCCATGTCCTCGTACTGGGAGGACATAACAAACAGTAAATCCACATTCAGTGTCTCTATGTCACTTATTACTCTATAAAATTCTACCATACTATACTGAAAATTCCTGTTTGATTATCTTTATCCATCCTCTGTATATATTTTTTTCTCCTCTATCTTTTCCTTTGAGACAGAGCTCTGAACTGCACACAGAATTCTAGACATGGCTGTGAAGGATGTATTCAGTGGCATGATGTTTTCTTTATTGCTTTCTTAGTAAATCTGAGTTATTTTTACAGTAAGTAAAGATTCTTCTCAGTTACATCTGAAATTTTCAAGTCAAGTTTGCTGCTAATGCAAATGATGCTAAATACATTCATTTCACTACCAGAGTGAAACCACATGTAAATAAGTATTTAGAAAGATATGAAACAGGTATGATAAAAGGACACAAAATGCTGGAGTTTACCATTCACACTTGACTAATCTCCACAATATCCACAATTTTGTCAGTAACTTGTAAGAGTTACTAGTGGGACACACAATATATAAAATAAATATTGTGTAGTTCAGTAGGCATTTATGATACTTAAAATTAACATGCTTTATTAATTAATATTGAGAAAAGGATTTTTATTTTATTATTTTACATGTTTGTCTGTTCCTGACCTTTATGAAAACTTTTAAGTCACCCATGTCATGTTCTGCAAAACTTATCTATCTTGACTAAAGAAATAAGTTGTATTCATGTGTAAAATGTTTTGATATTAAATGATAGTCAAAGGACTCAAAAGGATACTAATATTAAAAAGATGTATGTACACATTTAGCCCTCATCACATTGTATCAGTGTAAGCAACTGCAAGTAATGAAAGTAACTGCAAGTAATGAAAGTAACTGCAAGTAACTGCATCAGTGGACAAGGGAAGAGCTGTGGACATCATCTATCTTGACTTCGCCAAGGCCTTTGACACTGTACCCAAAACATGCTCCTTTCTGAGTTGGAGAAATATGGGTTCAATGGGTGGACTTTTCAGTGGATAAGAAATTAGCTGGGTGGTCACACCCAGAGAGTAGTGGTCAATGGCTCGATGTCTAGATGGTGAAATGTGACAAGTGGTGTCCCTCAAGGGCCCATACTGGGACCAGTGTTGTTTAATATCGTCATTAGTGACCTAGACAGTGACACTGAGTGCACTCTCAGCAGTTTGCTGATGATACTAAGCTGGGTGGTGCAGTTTATATGCCAGAGGGATGGGATGCCATCCAGAGGGACCTGGACGGGCTGGAGAGATGGGCTCAGGTGAACCTCATGAGGTTCAACAAGGCCAAGTGCAGGGTCCTGCACCTGGGCTGGGGAAACCAGCATTATCAATATAGGCTGGGAGAGGACATGCTAGAAAGCAGCCCTTTGGAAAAAGACTTGGGGGTACTAGTAAATGAAAAGCTGGACATGAGCCACCAATGCATAATGGTAGCCCAGAAGGCCAATCGAATCCTGGGCTGCATCAAAAGAAGCATGTCCAGCAGAACGAGAAAGGTGATCCTGCCCCCCTACTCTGCCGTGGTGAGACCTCACATGGAGTACTGTGTCCAGCTCTGGAACCCCCAACACAAGACGTGCACCTGTTTGAGCGTGTCCAGAGGAGGGTCACAAAAATGATTAGAGGGCTGGAGCACCTCTCCTATGAAGACAGGCTGAGAGTTGGGGCTGTTCAGCCTGGAGAAGAGGAGGCTCCAGCAGGACCTTATAGCAACCTTCCAGTACCTGAAAGGGGCCTATAAGAAAGCAGGGGAGGGGCTGTTCACAAGGGTTTGTAGTGACAGGGCAAGGGGTAAAGGCTTTAAACTAGAAAAGGGTAGATTTAGGTTAGACATTAGGAAAAAGTTCTTTAATATGAGGGTGATAGATCACTGGAATAGGTTGCCCAGAGAGGTGGTGGAGGCCCCATCTCTGGGAACATTCAAGGCCAGGCTTGATGAGGGTCTGAGCAGCCTCACCTAGTTGGAGATGTCCCTGCTTATTGCAGAGGAGTTGGACTAGATGAACTTTGGAGGTCACTTCCAATCCAATACATTCCATAATTCTATGATTCTATACATATAGTAACCAAGTCCATTGAATATTGTTTTCCTCACAAATTTCCAAGCATTGTTATGCCTATTTTACAGCTAGGCAATCAAGCTCCAGGAATATATTGATTAGCAGACATCTGTAGAAACTTCTTAGCCACATGGTTTATTTACCTATCAACCTCCTAGAGATAATTTCATTGAATAGGGGGGCATACTAACACAAAGACAGATAGATATGTATGGCTTATAGATGTATGTACATAGATATATAAATGGATGAATTTTTTGAATTTGAAGTACAGCTAAAACAACTTGTTCTGTTTAGTCTTATTTACAGGTTATTCTGATTCTATGAACCTTTATTTAGTAACATTCTCTGATAGGTAATGTCCTCGTGGTTTCATCATTTGATATTTTGTTAAGCAGAAACATTGTTCTCGTGACATTTATTTGAGGGAGGGTCTGTGGATAAATATTAGCAAACATGGTATAGGGGCAATAACAAGGTCAACAGTCATCTGCTATGCAAGTTTTTGTCCTGTGAATCCATCTCAGTCACTGTTTAAATTAAAGTTAATGAGATTTAATTTGAATACGAATAAGTGAGATTTTATTTAAATGAAAAACAAGTAAGTTGGTTGTCATGACACTGAGGGATAGTAGGAGAACAGAGCAGGACATATTCTAAGCAGATCAAAAAGGAAACTATTTTCTCATTTAGAAGACTGTTCTTTTCGTTCTTTTCTGGTTTTGGTGTTATTGTTGATGGAGGTTGGCCTTCATTATCAGCCATTAAGGAAATAATAAACTCAAATATTCTGGTCACATTTTTTATTTACATGATGAAAGAATAGGGCCTGTTCTGTTTTGATTTAAATGCAGTATGAAAATAAAGATGTAAGTAACAGAAATGGACAGTAAGATGAAGATGGAATTTTATGTAAAAAAACACAGGTCTTTGTTGGTTTGATAATATTTCTCCCCTCTTTTACTCATGACAGAGTTTCTGAAAATGCTAAGTAAATTCATATGTTACCATATGTTTTTGCTCTTTCATGCACTTTGCTTTTTCCTGAAACTAACCTATGTATGTACTACACTTTGTAGCTTTTTTTTTTCTTTAGAGACACAGCAAATGCACACTTTGTATTCAAAGATTTATGTCAAATCACTAGTTTCTACAGGAGATATCTCTTTCCTCTCCATATAAAAACCTACTTTTCTTCAGTGGCAAAAAGCAACTTTTCTCTACTTCAAAGCCAAATTGTTCCCCATTCTTATCTTTCCGATTTTTACTACATATTCATAAAAAGTCTGGAGAGGAAATACATTTTGATGGTTTCAAGCAATAGTTAGGCCATTTATACTTTTTTATCTTGATTTCACTTTCTTACATCTGGATATGCCACTCTTCAAATACAAGGGCATGTCATATATTTTTCAACACTAACTGTGAGATCAAAGGAAGATGGATTAGCTGAAAGTCACCAAAATCTAAGCAATATTCAAATTGCCCAGAAATACTACATTTGAGAGAGATTAGGATGCTCCTGATACCAATGAGTAACCAATACATATATTCAGATCAGTGAATTCAAGATTACAAATTAACTTAATTATCATAAGTGAGGCATTCTTATTCTCAACATTTGTCTTTGCTTTTAAAAGCATTTTTTTGCTACATGGACCAACAGCCTTTTTTACTTCTGTTCCACTTTTCCATGAAATATCTCTGCCATGTCTCTTCAAAATTTTGGAATATTTAGAGGAATATAATAGGAAAGGAGTTCCATACAGGAACCTTTCTGATTCCACTTATTTGATTGCCTGAATGCACTATTTAGCTGTTCATAAACAACTCTAAATGGCATCAGTACAGTATTTCTTTCTTGTCCCTAAAATGTCCACAGGAATGTTAGGAGATTTACCTGTCTGTCTTTGAAGTATGATTGATATTCACAAACCCATTGATAGTTTTATATTTCACTCATATTGACTTTAAAATTTGCCCTCATGTGAAGTAGTTTTCACAAATCTCAATACGGGATATTTAGTGGGGTTAAAAAGTTTGTGATTTGACTCCTTTCTCCCCTGACATGTCTGATATAATAACTGTTTTAACTTGAGTCGGATTTTGCCTGTGGATTAGGCCTGAGGTCCTTTCTTTAATGATGTAAAGAAAAAATTGGTAGATGATGTTGCATTTTGCAATGGAAATATTTCCTTTCCTTACCTATTACAGTGAATTTAATTTACACTTGAGCTAGAACAACTTGATACATGTACCTTCAGTACCTGCATACATTACCTTCTTCATATCAGAAAACTGCATTGCATCATTTCATGAAAAGCTACCCTGGAGGGTGATACTATAGTGAATGCTTCTTAGTATCAGCTATTCATTTTCTCTCTGATTCAGATTACGACTTTTTGCACACTACATTCAGAGTAGAGTTTAATAAAAGTAAACATACTCAGAAAGAGTATGCTTTGCTGCAGTCTAGTGTACCAAAATCATAGTTAACCTGAACTACTGTAACTCATGTCAGAAAGGACTGCAGCAAGCACTGTCATTAGAATCTATATGGTAGAGTGACATAGTTTTAGCCTCACTCCCCTAGAATACCAATATAAAACAATAATGCAGTGTAATACATGGAAGAGTTTCAGAGAAAATCATAAGGAGTTCACAATCAGCATCAGCCCATTAAGGATGAGAGAGAGAAACAGATCACAAGAATGTAAATCTTTTGTCAGACAAATTCTGTAACAAAATCTGTAATTCTAAATTTGTATTTAAAACACATGTAGATGTGACAGTTAGGGACATGGTTTAGTGGTGGACTTGGCAGTGTTAGGCTTACAGCTAGGCTTGGTGATCTTAAAGGTCTTTTCCAACTTGAATCATTCTATGATTATATGAATAAATGAAAAATTGAATACATATATGTTATGTCTAACACTGAATCCTACACAGTCCTTGGATTTCTATCTAACTGACATTCATTTTTTAGTACTTCAACAAAGTCTTTACTCCAGCAAATCTAAATTGCTGTTGCTCAGCTCTACATATTTGTATGAAGAGATGTGTGGTTCATACCAACCAGTTAAGTGATTTAATGTTTGCTGCTTTACTGCCACTGAGGTTGGACTTCTGATTTGATACCCTCAAAGCTGTCAGGTTGAATTACTGTGACAGTTTTAGTTTGATATTCAGAAGTTTTTTGCTTTTTATTACAACCATTGAAACGGCACTCAGTATTTTATAGTAAAATATCTATAGTCTATTTCATATACTCATAATATTCATTAATTTACAGAAGCTAGTCATGATTTCTACAGAAAGGTATCAAGATGACAGAACTATGCATCTAGTGAAAAAGAGTTCTAATGATGATAAGACTATGATAAACTTATGGTAAAATATAGCAGTGATACAGAAAATGATATTTTTTCCCAATACTTTTTGTGTCAGTCAGTGACACACACCCAGTATGGCAGAAAATGTCTGTAACAGAGCTCTGCAAAGCATCAGAGGCAGAGCCCTGTGACAGGAATTCTTTGTGATCAGACCTGGAAGGGCAGACATTATGTCACTCTTGATCCTTCTTCAGTTCACAAGATGCTTATCATCTAATTATTCTCAGTGTCACAGAGTTTACAGTTTACCTTCTGTGCACCAAACTACAACAGCTCCATAGCCATTAAACAAACTAGCCCTTTATTTTCTGAGCTACTTATTACTACTATCTGTATAGAACTGTGTTTGTACCAGGAAAAGTTGAGGAAAAGAAAAGCAGAAGAAAACTTGTTGTTATAGATACACTAAACCCATATAGTGCAATAAGTAGGTCAATACAAGTTCAGAAATATTAATCTTAGCAACCTTCAGAGCTGAGGCCTTGCAAACTCACTGTAAAGCCTTTAGGCTGCTGTTGACAATGGTAACATTGTAATTTGGGATTACAGGGCTATATGAGCAAGCCAAATATTTCACTCACTCTCCATCCACTCTTTTGCTAGATAAAATCCTGCAACTTCATCTTCTCTTTAAATATATCTACATAGAAGAATTTATTTATTTTAGCAAGAAAAGACTGATCATTATTATTATTATTATTATGGATACTTGCAAAGCATTATGAGATTTTTACAAGTGAAGGAGTAGCTATCTTGGCAATCCTACTCATTATCAGAGCCACAAGCCAATGGAGTGGCTATGTTCATATGATTTAGTCTCCTGACTTCATAGATTAGGATCTTTACAGCTTAACGTAAATTGATCTAAAGCTGCTATGAGTCTTTTTTTATTGAATTCAATGAGATCCATAGCAAGCCTTAGGACAGGGTGTCAGTCAGTTCCAGGTTTCATGTAGCTCTGCTCAATATGAATTATGTAAGATTTCCCATTTGAGGTTATCAGGAAAAAAATCTCTACAGATGAGCAAAAGGGTTCTTTTAAACTGAGGAAAGTTTATTAGCTGGTGTAAATTAGGAAAGCTCCAGACTTGCAATACAGTTTCATTAATAGCTTTATTTTGTTTTCTTTGTGCATTTAAGATCAAGTTCTAAACAACTTTTAGCAATCTATACTAATTTGAGAATACCTCTAGGAGAATTCTGAAAAAAAGTGGTTAGCAAAATAGACTCAATTGAACTGAACCTCCCAGAAGTCCTCTTTTTTTCTGGTGTTATATGGTAATTACAGATCTAGCACCATTGTATTCTGAGGCATCTGTCTCACAAGAAAAGAAAGTTATCACAAATGCACACACTTTATAACACACAGTATTTTTCAAGATTTACTTACTAGTTCTTTTTCTGGACACAATTCTTCTCATGAAATAATTCTTGGCAAAGACACTAAGATAGAGGATTTTGGTTTTTTCTTCCTGAGGACTTTTTATAAGAAATTTGCTGACATATGTAACCTAAAAAAAAATAAAAATAAAAATAAATAAAAATCGATAGGTGGACTCAGTCTTGCCATTTTTTTCACCCCAATTAGATGTAACAAGTAAAAACCCTTTTTATATCTGAGTCCACCTACTCTCCCCCTCGAGTTCATAGGTGACTACTCTGCCATATAATCCCATCTTCTGCATCTGCCAGTTTGGCAATGTCTCCTTCAAACTATAAATACCCAGTCTGTTCTGAAATGTTTTGCTAAACTCATGTAAGTAGGAGTTAGTATTGGAGAAACCAGCAAAACATTGTATAATGTAAACTGTTACTACAGAGACTTCTAAATAAAGGAAATCCCCAAATAAGCTATCAGAGCAGGATTTTTTTACCTCCATGTTAAAATTTCCTTTCATGTGGTTAATTTATATAAAGTGACTACCTAGGGATATTCATTACAGTTATTTGACATATTGTTTGTGTTCTTGTTGCTACCCTGTACATATAATGATCTAAAATCAGATGAAAGAAGTTTTATCCCCACCCAATACCTGAGAGACTGCAGCCCCCCCCAAGTTTGCCATTTAAATCCCAACTGTGCTGTTGCCTTTAACTGTGCAAGACAGCAAGACAACACATTTTGTAGATTAAACCAATAAACTAGCAAACATAAAAGAAACAAATCTCATAATTGTGGATTTCAATTAAAGAAAGAAAGATCAAAGCAAACTTCCTGCTTGAAATTGCACAGCTGCTATCTGCACAAAATGAGAAAAAACAAACCTTCTTCAGCTAGCCATAATTTTTGGGGTGGGGGAAGGAGAAGGGAGTGCTCAAGCCCTGCAGTAGGACAGATTGCTTATGCTTCTCACGTCCCAACCAGTAATACAGAAATATCAAGTAATAAATTCCCTGCTTCTCCTGGTCTGAGAAGCTCCCACCATCTGTGAAAGACAATTTGTAACAGCTTTAGTATTAAGATTCAGTAAACAGACAATCAGAAGCATTGTGCCAAACAGTGCCTACATTTGAAGAGAAAAAACATAAAGCAAAAGCATGAGTAACACCATGACCCTTGCATTGCAAAATTATCCAGTGACCGAAACAGTTTGGACTGCAGAGGGTTTTTTTTGGTTTTTTTTTGTTTGTTTGTTTTTGTTTTTTGTTTTTTGGTTTTTTTTGGTTTTTTTGTTTTTTGTTTTTTTTGTGGTTTTTTTTTTTTCTTTTTTTTTTTTTTTACGCCCTTTTTTCCCCGGTTTCATACGGGTGCTGGATCGTCCACATGATTCGCCTCCTTCTCACGCTATGGC
>WUAM01000431.1:94369820-94424082 GCA_024336885.1 Actenoides hombroni | reverse complement strand
AGGGAAGGGAAGGGAAGGGAAGGGAAGGGAAGGGAAGGGAAGGGAAGGGAAGGGAAGGGAAGGGAAGGGAAGGGACTAGGATTTTTTTCCCTCACCATCCTTTTTTCCAGTAATGCTTTTATTTCCTGAAAGTCATGTACACAGCATTTATGTGAGTCACGGACAGAGGACAAGTAAGTGTGTGCAGGAAATCAGGCTGCAACTATCCATTATCAATATTAGGAACTTGTTCAGTTTCAATATTTCAAACCAGAAAGGGAAATGGTACCTAGAAGAATACTTCTGGCTCTTCCACAAGACTGTATTAATTTTGTCACTATCCTTGGGGTGACAAAATTCAATTTTCCTTACAGTACTTAGAAGCTTTGAGTTGTCTATACTGCAACTTTACCAAAACTGAAGGATACATTTTTTTTTGGTAGAAATGTCTTTCTGCGACACAGGCATCCTGGATATTTCCTCTACCTCTAGATAAATTTTCTGATGAAGTCATAAAAAATTCATCATGTTTACATGTTTAGAAGTGTTCTGTTTCTTGATCTGGATATGCTAAAATCCAGGCAATAATAAGCAATACGACAGCAAGACAACTGAGGAAAGAAACCAAATGTTTTTATACCATTTGCAGTGAAAACCTAATTGGGATAAACAATTAGAAATTATATTTTATTTCATTTTAAAATGGAAGCAGATTTGAGGAAATATGAGATCTCATTTTACAAAAGATACTTGTGTTTACAGAGATTTTCAGTTAGGGTTAGACAAGTACAGATGACTATGAAACTGCATTCTCAAGGAATTTCTTCCATTGCGGTTTCCTACTTCTAGACCAAATGAAACTGAATTTTACGATTTTACAAAAGGTACTGTCTTCTATGTAGATTTTATTCAGTAATTCATTATCTGTTTTATCTGAGTTCTTTTAGGAATTCACATTCTCTTCTCATAGCAGATCAGATGACTGCAAAACTGCATTCTCAAAAATTTTCTCTTCCTGCAGAGTTTCTTATTTCTGGACCAAATGAGATAAAAAAAAATAATAACTTTTGATTTGCTCCTCCAAGGAATAAAAAATGTTGTATTTAACATGTCACTGATCACACTAGATTATCTCATAACTGTGATGAATATCTTTGTATTAATTTCTTTCTTTAGAGCACTCAGTATCATAGTGAATCTAAGATCTTTAAGAAGTAGAGGGATTCAGTGCATGGTAAAATAGACACTATATCAAATTCAAATACCTAAAATGAAGAAATACATCATAATAGTTTTTGGGTTGGTTTGGTTTGTTGTTTTGTTTTGTTTTGTTTTTTTTTTTAAATACGGATCAAGCAATTTTTTTAATTGAAATAGCAAAATTTACAGTTCTTACAGAATCAAGCTCATGTACAAATAAGGAAGTATGACTTCCAGTAGCAGAAGCAAACACATTGTTTTGGTCTTAATATTTTGTGTTTTTGTATAGTCATTAGGGAACAGATTCTCAGATAATATAAGCTGCCACAATTACACTAGGAAGTTATAATGTTACACTATCAGAATCTGCTTTGAATGGCATACCTATTTGCACCTAAGTTCAGCTACTTCTTGTTTTTTTAATATGAAGATCCTTACATAACTACAGAATAAAAATAAAATAAAATTCTTTTATGGCTTTACAAAGACAACTTTTGAAACCTACTATGATGTACAGAGTATATGCTACCATTCATGTCAACAGAGTTTATTTTCTTTGATTTCACACTATAGCTCTAGGCATCTGCTATAGCAGATAGAAGTAGCTTTTGATAGCACACTAAAGCTATCATAGCACCAAAGGACTTGAGAAAACGGCTCACAGATTTTACAAAAATAAAAAGGGGTGTGGAAAGTAATAGCAAAAGAGAAACACAAAGCTAGCTTGTGACAAAACAAAACACAAAGCTAAACCTGCAACACTGTCTTCATTAGTGAGGACATCACTGATCTATATTGTCCAGTACTGTTAATCTTGTAATGTGAAGTAGTGCATAGCGGCAGAGAATGCTATAACTGATTGCTAATTGCAATGATAAGACCACTTTATCAACATCTTCCTGATTTTCCAAAATAAGGTTTGCTATTACTGCATATAAACTAGTTGCTGTGCTGTCAAAACATCTGTAAATTCTGATGGTGTAATTGGAAATGATTTTGATTCATCTTAGGAAATGGGATTGTGACTGATTGCTTTTGTTAGGTATCTGAATTTTATATGCTCTCCATAGTACCAAGCTCTGACTCCCCTCAATATTTAAAGAACCTAATTCCATTTCACATATTGCTCTGAAGAGAGAAGACAGTTATTTGTTGTATTTACAGTTCAACTTTGTCTCATCTACGAACACGTTAACAAGGAAATCTGTGTATTTTTAGAGAAATTCTATACTACACACTTTAAACTGTAGAAGATGATGAGGACAAAAGGGCAAAATAAAACGCAGTAGGTTAAAATGTTATTGCAAAAACAATGGATTAGATCTAGAATTTTCACACTGCCCAGAGAGAGGGGAGGTGGGAATGGTAGGATGTTCCTTCCACTGATCCACATCCACGTATCTAACAAAGGCCAAACTGAACTGACATAATTTGTCAGTGAGTTCATTTACACTCTGCTTTTACTTTTCTATATATTCCAGCAAGCATAAGCGAAAGAGTTTCTTCAGTGTGCTTTGAAGTCAATGATAAGAGTCACATTTTTTTTTTTACTGGGAACAGGTTTTGGTTAGAAGTAGATCATTTTAAAGAAACTTTCTCTCCAAAATCCTGTTTACATGAAGAAGAATCATGATTAGGTAGGTCAGGAAAATTCCATTTGCCAACAGACTTGCATTTAATACGTTACCCTAACTTAAAATGCAACACTAAACTCCGTATACCTGAAATATACTACTTTGCATTGACAGGTGTGAGGGAACACAAGGTTGTCTGTTCAAGAGGCACTGCACACTACAGTTAAAAACCAAGCAGTTGGAAGCAACTTGGTTTAAATATTCTGCCACCATTTTTTAGAGCCGTGTGGGGATGGAATGATTCTGAACAGCTTCTCAGTACAGCTGTCACTACTGTCAGTATTACTTGAGCCACCACTGTGATAACTTGAACTCCCACCAACACTACATGATTCACTATGCTGTTTGATCCTAAGAAACCCTGATGCTGTGCTGTGACTTCAAAGCTGCTGCTGTAGCAGCATGTGTGGAAGGTTATCATCTACTGTATCTAACATAAGAGTACTCAAAGTTATTAACCCTTCTGTGACAGATCAGGTTTCTATTTCTTGGAACTACATCCTGAATCAATGTGCTTTTAAGCTCCTAAATAAACCCCGTATACACTCTGAGCCTGATCACACTCTCTAGGACTAGACTTTCAGTTTGGTATTCATTATTGGAGGTTCCATCTTGGCATAATACTGGTCTATTTTCTAGTGTTTCCACACTAGTACTTCCTGCCCATACATTAACTACAAACTAAAAGACTAATACCACCACTACCCAAACCCTAGATATCCCTTTGAAACACCTTGGCATTAAGACTTTAAGATTAGTATTTCTAAAAATAAACCCTTTAAAGACAAAAAAAAAGCAAGCCAAAAAACCCCATAAAGAAATATAAAATACCTATATGAAAGCATATATTCATGTATATGTGATTTGCCTCCTTTCTTCCTATTAAAAGAGCCTTTGGGTTAAAGTCAATGACATGACTTCTCACAGAGGTGCTGGAAGATTGCAGACCTGAGTATTACTCTATAATATGAATGGAAAGTATGGCAAAATGCTGGAACACCTCATCAAGTAATAAGCATTCTTTTGACCAGAAGAGAGGAATACTTGCATGCTGGTCATGTAACTACCATATATATAGACATATGACTCATATACAAACATAAAGGATTACCCTTTATATTTACAAGTGCTCTTTACAGAGAAGTGGTACAGTAATCATCAAAAAGTGCACTCTTCTGATTCATAGAATTAAAAAAAATTGTTAGGACTTTTGCTGGTGCAATGCCTTCAAGGCTCAGTGATGTGTCATGATATACCCTAAATAGTGTGATGACAGAGATGCCAGATCAGAAGATTGTACTGGTTACAGGGCTGGGCTGCTATTGTGCTAAATATTGCAAGAGTCATTAGACATCAGCCACAGTTTAGTTCAATAACTGCATGTACCCTGTATGTGTCACTTGATTGAGTCTCTAACTGAAGGTGAAGGAAGAAAAATAGGTAAAGAAAAATTAAAAAGTACTCCTGGGATAAAAATGGACCTGCTACTGAATGTCAAAGGAAAAGACATCATAATGATTTAATCAAGTAACTTCAACATCATATGTCAGCTTTTATGTACTCTTGGCAGGATCATGTTGCCATAGCTATTTCTATTTGTCTGTTTAGGAATGGAAAGTCATTTAGTAATTATTTTTTTTTTTTTTCGACTTACATGATATTGAGGAAGAAAAACAATTACTGCAGATTTGTACACTCTAAAAAAATGAGACAGGCATTTTTCTGTCCAGATTACTTTCTTGGCATCAAGAAAATAACAAACACAGCATGAGTTACCATGAAGTTAGCAGTAGGTGGAGGCTGATCTGGATGCTCCAAAGTATCAGAGCTGTGGGATTTAAGGCAATCATTTCTCATTTCAGTTTGAGTTTCAAAAAATCATTGTAATGACTCATAAAATGTTACTGATACCTTGAGTAACAAGTTTATATGACATATACATTCAGAAGAAGACTAGCTTTGAATTCCTTGAAGTCATTTTCTGTTTGCTAAACTCCAAGCAAGGAGTGACACTTTGAGCATTTTTGGATATGTAAAACCAAATTTACAGAATCTTACATTTACAAAGTGACTTAGAGTTTCCAATATCTTACCCTTTTCTCTCTTCTTCATTTCAGTACATTTTCATCAATCTTGTCTCTAATTTTTCAATTTTTTATTCTCAGTTCATGTTCTCATGCATTATTTTTGCAATATTTTTCTATTCTTCTTTCTACACTTTCCTCCTTCTCTTCATTTCAATTTTCTTCTAAACATGTCCTCATCTGTATCTTTAATTAAACCCATTCACAAGCTTAATTATTGTCTGAGTTGCTTATGAATTCTTTGCTAAGATTATATCCTCCTCTCTCTGTGTGAAAGCAGCACTTCCTGCAAAATATAGCTAATATAGCAAATCCAATATGAGATTCTACTGGAGAGTCCTATCAAAAGTAATCTTGTAGCAGTAGAACGGTTGGGGAAGCTGCTTTACTCTCCTTTTTTTCACATGTAAAGCACAGAAACTTTTCATAGGAAGACAAGGAGAAAGGACAAGATTTAAAGGAACAACTCCCCCAAAACTGTAGGAAAAGAAAGTACACAAATGAGACAGGACAGAATAAATTTCGTAAGATTCTGATCAAAGGAATTGAAAACATTTGAAATGTAATTTAAAAGTCATGGCTTTGTTTTAACCCAGACAAGAAAAAAGCCACATTGCTTAGCAGTTGTAAATCCTAGCGTAAATACTAGGACAGAAGTATTTAATCATTGATTCTTGATTAATAAGTAGCATACATACTAAAGGGTTAAACAAAGGATTTCATCCAAGGATTTATGAAATCAATTGTATTTATGAACAGTCTACAATCCTTTTTTTCCTTGGTATTTGAGGGTTTTACTTTTTTAATAAAATGGCCACCCAAGTAATTTAATTTGATTTGATCTCAGTTGCACCAAAAAATTTAATGTACTTTAAAGGCAACATGTAAAAGCCTTGTCAATATACAATGTCAGAATATTTAAAAACATACAGTGGGGTGCAAACACCTTAGCAGCCCCTACAAATGGTCAAATCAACAAACAAAGAAGAAATTGATTTGATGATTTCTGGAGTCTGTGCTTCTATATACTTTCAAAGTGTTCTATAGATCAAGACAAAATTATATCTATGATACTTTGGGATTTGGTGTTAACACTAAATCATGGGAAAATTCCAGTGTTATTTAGTAAAGTGGAGAAGACAATTCTAACATTCTAGCATTAATTAAGCAGTCACTAAAGTATTTCAGGGAAACACATATTCCTGCCAATATACATTAACTGTTTCCATTAACCAAAGACCACTGAAATCATCAAGGGTTTTATGAGGAGTTTAAAAGTTTTAGAAGTTTATATTTTCTTTGACTTCATTTAAAAAGGATGTGAAAACAATCCTGTTCTTTCTCAGACTGGCTGGGTAATCAGTTGCAATTAGACTTTGAAATGTGTACAGATGGGGACACTAGTATTCAATGACTCATGGAGATGACTTAGAAAAACTGCACCAGAGGAGTCACAGTGCTTCTCAAAGTTAGTCACATGGATGATTACTGAGAGATATTCACTCAGCACACTGTCCATTACAATGACACAGACTCTTCCTATAGGGTTCTGCTGGAGCTGAACAGGCACATGTCAGTGTGGGACAGGTACTTTAGTCCTTTTCTTATTTATCTGTTCAGGAGTTTCACAGATTTCTAGCCTAATAAGTGTTTTCAGAAATTGCAAGAGAGGGAGAAAGGATTTTCCATCTTTCTTTTCCAGGAGTTAGTTACTGTCTTGCTCTGGAATTGGTATGAATCCCTAGAAATGCTCCTTGTGCAGAACTCATGAAATATTTATCTCATCAAATGGGATATAGACACCCTCTACTCTCTGAGTTTCCCTTACTCATAAGACTTCCAGAGTATGTTATTATAGACCACTCTAATACTGACAAGCTGTTCTATTCTCTCCACAGCTGAATCCTGACTGTTCTCTCAAGCCAGGAAGATTAAATAAAACGCAGCGTAAACTGCTTGAGGAGATGAAAAAGTTACAGCATAGTCCTTTCAGATCAAATAGGTGAAGTTCTCCATTAAAAATTAATTAAAGAACAAGGTTTTGAGGTCCTATCTGTTACTTTTAATCACTTCTGCTGACTTTTAGATTTACTTGTCAAAGTCTCCTTTAAGAACAGCGTTGTGTATTGTAGAAGGTAAAAGTGTAGAAAACCTGAGGCCACCTTTGTGCACAGACTGAGTATATTAGAATAATATGTTTGTAGCCTTGAAGATGTTCAGAACCTTTCAGAAGACTACAGTTCTTTTACTACCTAGATTTCTGGATATTCAAAAGGGACTGTTCATTGTTTTTATAAGGATTGTAACGAAACATTGAAGTCGTATTTGACAAATATGACAAAAGTGATTTTTAAGAAAAAAAAATTAATTTTTCTCACCTGTTGTCTGGACTTTAACTAACTATAGGATGAAGAAAACATCCATATCTGGTGTAAACAGATATTGAAAGAATATGCACACTGCATACTTTTCATTTTACTGCAACCCACCCTGTCAATACCTCAACTGATTAGTTATACATTTTGATCACCTTGCAGTTTGTTTTCATTAGGCAGTAACTTTTTCAGAGGTAGATGATTTTAACACAATGCATATTGAAGCTTGGGATGCGCTTGTCATTCAGGTAACATGTATGTGAAAAGTCTGTATCAGTTTAAGGGGAGACTGAATGCATTCACTGGAAAGGAGGCTGTTGAGAGTCGTAACACTACTATATTTGATATAGAGGTAGGTCCATTATCTCACACTTTTCAGCTTTTATCTTCTCTGCTCTCTGTTTATGGGGAAATACCTTTGTTCCCATTTTAGTGAGACAGTCTTAGATTTGATCTCTAACCTGGCATAAAACCTAAACTTGTACAGTGTCCTGAGTGTACATATACAAAATGGTTTGAGCGTGGTCTTGAGGCAGCAAAACCAGACTAAACCTACTCATCTCTTGGCACCACCTCAAGACTGTGTGTGACTATGCACAATATGAACAGGATGAACAGACTTGACTTGAATTGTGTTTTGCTGTGGTGTCATGGGGCTGCAACAGCCAAGGAAGTCAGACATAAGACCCTTCCTAGAAGATCCTAGTGTTACATATAAGAAAGAACAACAGTACAGTCTGGCTGAATTTTGACCTATAGAAAAAGGTATGGATGTGCTGCCTTAGGACTAGGGTCATGTGGGCATACACAGGTCAGAAAACAGCTACGGTTTTGGCCTATCATAGGGACAACTAGTTCCCAAGCTGTATAGATACAAAAAAATGAATCAGAATGCATACAGGAAGCTGAGACAATTAGAGCAGTAACTGCTAGCTTTCTATAACACTTGCACACAATAGAAAATAAAAGTGATTTGATAACATTCTGCATTTTGAAGATTTAAAATGGTTTTATAGTTAAATGACTATGAATAAACTGTTCCACAGCATCTACTTGAGAGGATTTTGGAGTATGATAAGACTTAAAATAAAGCTCCAGCCTGTGCTTTCCTACTACTTAAATACCTTAATCTTTAAAATAAATATCTTCCTTACTGAAAACACCGACGTACAGCATCAGCAATTGTCAGGGGGGATTCTAGTACTCAGCAAGCCAAACAGGTCATTCACTGGAGAGCAAGCCAGTGTACTGGGCTATGACATTGTAACAGTGTTAACATTAGCAAAGCATTGCCAGAAATGTGTCTGTATTTTTTTTGTTGGATGATACAAGTAGCAGTATGTAAAAAGCTGACAAAGGGAGAAAAGATGAAAGCAAAAAGCTGGCATAGAACTAATGAAAATAAAACTCTTGGCAAGTCAAATTACTGAGAGTCTCATATCAAAAGCAACTTTGACAATAATGGGATTCCAGAGTCCATAAAATTAGTCATGATTCAAAGATAAAAACAACAACAATTTGTATAAAAGCTTTACTTTAAAGATTTAGCACTGTATATCAAATGAAGAAAAAAAGCACAGTCATAACAGTAACACTTTAATATAGGTATCCATTATCTAATGTTTATATAATGGAAGCCAAATGAGCTCATTATTATTGCTGCTATTATACTGAATACTAAATGAACTCATCATAGAAGCACACTTGCTTTAAAACTATTACCGCACCATCAGTGACAAGGAAAAAAAAAAAAAAAAAAAAGCATGAAAACTTACTGATATGACAATTTGATTTCAGTGTTAACTTCTAATCTATTATTAATCAACAGTTCATTATACTTTTAGATAGCACTTAGTTTACTTGTGGTTTATTTGTATACAATTAATTTCCTTAATCTTTTACTATATTGCACTTTATGTCTATGCAAACAATGCTGGTGTGGGCTGATACAGATTTACAGTAAATGGAGGTATGCTATGCTTGTGCGTAATTCATATTTGCTCTCTTTTGCAAAACTCTTCCTATACAAAAAGGGTGATGCAATTCACAGTAAACAATAAGCTAATAAAAGACTGTGAAAATTATATTTTTTTGAATGTACTGCATAAATGTATTGCTAAAAGATGTAAGAATACTATAGAATATATATTATCTGTAATAATATATAAATGTGCACATATATTAACACATCACAAATTAAAATAGGTATTCATGCTTAAAAAGATGTGATCTCTAAGAATGTGGTTATTCATATGTACTATACGTATTTATATGTGAATATATGTAGATGTTCTAATGTACCAAAATCACGTATATAAAGCATAATCTGTTACTTGAAGCCTGTTGTGATTTTTTTTTTTTCTATCAACAAAAAATGCAATATTTGCATGATAGAAAATGAATATTGCTTCAGTCTGGACTGGACAAACCATGACTTACTTTATAAGCAGCATTTCAGTAGAATTTCAGGAGTCTGACATGATTTTCTGGTAACAAGAGTTTATGAGGAACAGAATAATGAGGACTTAGGATTCCTGGAAGGCAGAAGTCCTGTTCTCTTCAGGACTGTCTTAGCACTTACAGAAATGTCTGAACTTTCCCCAGTGTTTTGTAAAAAAAACCTGACTGTATTTTTCTTACTTTTAAAAATGTTTTCACTTACATTCATGTTACAAATTCAACTAATTAGTCTAAAAAAATCACATAGTTTTAAACTGAATTGAAAATTAAAAAGAAAAATATTTTTAAAGATATATTTTCAGAATATTTAAGTCATTCTTCTAAAATTAGTTTTATAACAAAGATTATGGAAGCCAAGTTGAACACTAGCTTTTCAGACATGAATTTTCAGTGAGATGCTGCATAAGATACAATCTTTCTCTGACAATACCCTATTTACAGAGGAAGAACACTAGCCATTTTTGCTTCCTAGTAATACTGAGAGGAGAGAGTGAGGAATGTATAGGAAATCTTTAAAAATATTGGATCTGGTTGCCATAGGAAAAACAAAGAAACAGTCATGAGAAATGTTTTTCCTCTGTTACTGAATTGTATATTGTCCTTAGAGGCTGACTCCCATAGTAACCATTCCTTCCATCTTTTTATGGAAGGCTTGAGATATTCTCAAAAGGAAATGATCTGAAAAAAGATTTCTATGGAAAACTAGATAAACAAATTCTGAAGAAAACTCTCTGGGAGTATTTCAAATGATGGTGTAAACTTTCTTTTTGTACTTTGGTCCTCTGTTGCGAGAGGATTCTTCAACTCCTACATGCTGTTTCTGTAGGGTAACTAAACAATATGTATACGAGTCCTCTTGTATAATTTTATTCTTTGTGGCAACATAGGCATAATATGGTACACACATTGGCAGAAATTCCAAAAGCTTAAACCAAAGAACTTTTGTTTTAGTGGAAAATATAGAAAAAGTGCTGCTCAAGTCAACTTGAAAAACATTTTTAATATTTGAATATTTCTTTTAGTGTTTAATCTTTTTATATTTCTTTTGGTGTTACAAGTAAACAAACAAACAAAAGACTGAGAGGCATGCTGAGATTAAATGTTTTATTTAGTTCTCTGAATACTTATCTGTTTGCTGAACTTCTTTTCTGAGAGGAAATGTTCAACATAGTATCTTTCTGAAAGGAAAAGCTTTTAAAAACTATAGAGGAAATATTTTGACAGCTTTGAAATGTGAATAGCTTCAGTCTGTCTAAACCACAGAATTTTAGTAAGTGAATTCAAATTCATCAAAAAAGAAGAAAAATACTGTCCAGATGTAAAGTCTACCAATTGAATTGGCTTAAGTAGTGATGGTTCTATTTACACATTTCTAGTAAATAAAATAGCTATATATTTATTTCAATGGAAAAACATAGAAGCTTTCTGTTTTCTTTCTACTCCATGATCTTGATGCCAAAGACCAGTGTGGCACAATGATCTGAAAGCTTTTTACAATAAAGTCTTATTGCAAACCTATTAGAAATCAAACCCATCATTAAGTTAGTCACAAAATTTTCAAGTTGGATAGTCTTAGCCTAAACACTAAATCCACTTTTGAACTTTATTCCATCCACAATGTCTTCATTCTCTGAACTGCAATTAACTGCATCTAAGTATGGCACATAAAGATTGTTTAGCCCCCAAATGTGACCCATTCCCATAATGTATTTGGAGAATCCAAAAATTCAAATTAATTAAAATTTGAGTTGACTCCTTTTTTTTTTTTCTAATGAATTCCATCTATGTTTAGTTACAAGAATAAAAACGTAAATTCTCTGAATGAGAACATTTCAGGGGGAAAGAATCATGATCAACATGCCATAAAACCATGGTAGATTTTTCTCCATCTTGTTGTATTTGTTGATGAATCTGGATTGAGCTAGAGAATAAAACATAAATGATCTGCATCATTTACCTTCAAAGGGCCAAGTTAAAGATCATTTGCTTCCTTCGTGCTATGTATTTGTCAATGACCACCATTTGCTCAATGCAAGAAGTCCAAGGTTTGACACATCAATGAAGTTATCACATTAAAATAAACAAGGTGGATACCTCATGTCCCCCTTAAAAGTCTATATTCTTTCCTTATTTAGAGGTGAAGTAATTTTTTTTTCTAATTTATTTCACTATTTTTGTTTCAAGTTTTCATATATGATTCAGCAGCATCAAGGAGATATTTAATTCTAGAGCTGTCTAACACTTCATATATATGCTCTTTGAAGAACAAAGTTGTACTGGCTTAAATGTAGAATAACTGATGCTCCTTGTCAAAAGTAATTCTGAAATTGTGTAGACAGAATGCTCAGCTATACGTCTGTTGCTTTGTTTCAAGTTCCTGACCATAAATCGAATTCCATATTTAGCTTGGTTATGCTTAAATAATTCCATAAGCAATGGTAATGACAAATTAAATTGTTTGGCTCTCTGTGACAAGCTCATTGCTCAGGTGTCCAACACCTGATTACAGGACATGGATTGCTTGAATTCAGTGTCTACTGAGGTTATCCCATAGATAAGAGACACTATACATCATCAAGGACTGCATCAGAGTTGCAACTGGTAATGTAGTACATTTCATAAAAAATTAATTTCTCACAGCACAGTGTAAAACCTAATTTTACAACCTAAGAAGTCTAACACATATTCAAAGTTAACAAATGTGGTTTAGTTGTGGTTGTGTGTTGGTATACAATGGTGCACATTAATGACAAGAATTCAGGTTAATCATGAGGGATCAGTACCATTAGCAAAATATTATATTTTGTTAGTTTTGGTTTCTTATCTCTTAACCAGAAAAATATGATCTTCCTTTATAATCATAGAATCATAGAATACCTTGGGTTGGAAGAGACCTACAAAGGTCATCTAGTCCAACCCCCCTACAGTAAGCAGATTAGATTGCTCAGACCCTCATCAAGCCTCATGTCCCCAAGGATGTGGGCTCCACCATGTCCCTGGGAACCTGTTCCAGTGTTCTACCACTCTCATAGTATAGAACTTATTCCTAATGTCCAACCTAAATCTACCTTTCTCTAATTTAAAACTATTGTCTCTCATCCTGCTGCTACATGCCCTTGTAAACAATCCCTCTCCAGCTTTCTCATACTCTCCCTTCAGGTACTGGAAGGATGCTATAAGGTCTCCCCAGAGCCTTCCCTTCTCCAGGTTGCATCATACTATAAAGTCATAGTTATAATGTTAGTTATAGTTACAAACATACTACAAAGTCATAGTTACAACACAGTAGTCTTTACTTGTAAAATTACCTTGATTTTCTGCACTAGAACAAGGAAGACCCTGCCAAATTTGCAGCATTCTCATGGCAACTTTCAAGGAGCTATTCCGGTAGTTAGCCAATATGTGAAGTATAGATCACATCAAAATTTTAAATGGCAGATGATCTTTCAAGGCTGTAGGTTGCTATTACCTGGAGTGGTTGACTCCTTATTGTAGCACATTTCTGAAGTATTGCTCTGCCAATTAAAAATGGCCTCTAACAACAGATTATATAACTATATACATATGTATGCAGGGAACAGTTCTGGCATACAATAGATTGAAATGAAGGTGTCTTGCATCTTGATAATTTGTTAAATGATACCTATTTTGCATTCAAGATACACAGTTACAGGCACTAATTGAGAGTCTGCTTGTTTTCCATTAAGGTCACTCACTCACTCTTCTAGTGGAAAAACAAACAAAAAACAGAAGTGTCGTCCTTTGTTAAATAAAAAGCTCATAATTAGTGAAGTTATAGCTACATCTCACAATGTCTTGATACAGTGCATAGATATCTGCATATGAAATGTGGCTGTAATCAGGCCAAGTTCAGTCCCTATCCTGTTACCATCCTTGTGGCCTCAACAACTCACAATTTTGGCCTCAACAACTCACAAGCAGCTGATTGTTTAATGCATGAGAAAGAAAGGAAGATTTCCTGGGTGGCAGGGAATGTCCAGCACTTGACCTTAGACTGGAATTCATGTTTCTTAACTCTATGTGTGTAAAGGTTGGGCAGTTACTAAGCTGGTCAACTAGAGATGAGCCCTTCCAGAGGGTGTTTCACCATGTTTATCTTACATGCCTTTGTTAGATGAAGAGTAATTACTATTTAAAGGGATTTGCATTGACAAGAAAGGTATCCTAGACAACTAGCTGGCTTAATTTTTCTGCTGCTGAAGTTGGGTAAGATAAAACCCATCTTTGATTTTGGAACCTAAAATATATAATTCGCCAATATTTTTATTGATTAAATTTATTTTCCTGAATATGAGTTTTTATATAGGCACCCAAACACATCTCACCACTCGCATCCATAGAGCAAACTAGACAAACTTATAGCAATCTTCATTCCCTACATTTTGTTAGGGTATTCATTACACAAATATTGATTTTTTTGGTCATCTCATGCTCTGTTTAGCAAATATTCAGCTCAAGTTTTGGAAAAAATCCTCAGCATTATAGTATTTGAACCTTTTCTTTACTTTTTTTTTTTTTTTAAATTACATTCAAACTCCTCAATCACAAATCAACAGCTGTTCAAATACCGCCTCTCATTTTTGATGATAAAAGTACCACCAGATGGCGATCTTACAATGGCATAAATAAAACAAGACAAATGTGATGGGGTTTTCCTTGGTCTAAATTTAGTGGGTTTTATTGTTTTGATTTGGTTTTCTTTGTTTGGGTTGTTTTTTTTCTTTTGTTTGGTTTGTTTTTAGAAACAAAACATGACCCTTGAATAGCCTCTAGGTATTTTAATTGGCTGCACATTTTATTAGAGCAGCAAATTCCTTAAATTCTTCACTTTTCCTTTTTCTCTTATAATTTCCTGCAATTCTATTCTTATTAAATCTCTAATTATTGAGACAGAAAACTCCAGCACAGTGGTGACTCCTACAAGGAATACAGTGCTACATTTATAAATGAAATTTTGGTCAGTATGTCATTGCTTCCCATTCCGTATAGCAGCAAAGCCTTTTTAAAGACTTTTCAGTTTGCATAGCTAGGCTCACAAATTGATCTGTCTGTCAAACTGATGCAGGTGCCAGACTGATGCAAGTGCCAGACACATACGAAGAGCCTTATCCAAAGTCTGAAGCCTCAGTTGGGAGGCTTTCCACCCATTCTAGTAAGCTTTGTGCCAATCCCCTTTTTTTCTCTTTCAGTTTCTGTCTGATATATATCTAGGAAAGATTTGATGTAGAAAGCAATTTCCTGTAAAAACTATGTTCATAAAATACACTACTCTCCAACAATTAAAAATAGCAGTCAGGTAGTTAAAAATAATACATTTTGGCAAGGTATACTAGCAACTTGACAATCTTTCAATGTTTGATTATGCTAATTTAAAAGAATAAAATGAATAGGAGTTTACAGATCAGACTAACTCTGATAATCAAAAAGAGAGTAGAAAAAAATAGTACTAAAAATCAAATTATGAAAACCTAGAGGAAAACAAGATGATAAGAAATAGCCAGCATGGATTTGTCAAGAACAAATCATGTCGAACTAGCCAAATTTCCTTTTCTGGCAGGGTGACTGGACTAGAAGATAAGAAGGCGGCAATAGATGTGGTGTAATTTGATGTTAGAATGAGAAGTTGCCATTTCTGCAAGCAAATGTGATGAAATCACCACATGGGTACAAAAATCAGAGATTAATTAACACTAGTTCGTTGTCTGACTAGTAAGTCTGACCTGAATCCTGTTCTGGTCAGCACTTTGATCACTAACTTGAATGATGAAATAAACCTGTAGTTCACATCAACAGCAGACATTGAAGTTTGGACAGTTAACACACTACTGAAAAGAGGACTAGGATTCAAAGTACTCTTGATAGACTAGAGAAGTCATACAAAATGAAGAAAATAGGATCTAGTTAGGAGAGAACAAAGTACTGCTTTTAGAATCGTGAAAGCAAATGCACAGGTACAAGATGGGAAATAAGCAGCTGGAAATGGGAAATAATTCCAGAAAGACAAAATCCATGTGTCACCTATTTGGAGAGACTCACTCACTGTGTGCAATGAATCTGATGCAAACAAGTCATTCTTGTGTTTTGTTCAACATTGATAAGGCCTTACGGAGTATTTTGGACAATCTTGGGAATAATTCCTCTGGGTACAGACAAACTGGGTTCAGTGCTGAGGAAGAAAATTAGGAGAGCAAGGTATTTATAAAGTATGAATGACAGAAATATTGAAAGAAATTATTTTTCAGTTTAGAGAAGACTTTAGAGACCTAGGGTTCTTCAGTATCAAACAAGAAGTTTTTGTAAAGATGACAGTTATCTCTATGCCACTGGAAAGACAAGAAATACTTTAGTTTACAGAAAGGAAGATTTAGACATTAGCTATTAAGAAAGGCTTTCTTAGTATAAGGATAGTTGAATATACAAACTAGTTAGTGAGTAAGGTTGTGAAATCTCTCTTCTTGGAGATATATAAAACCAAATTATACATACCCTATCAGGGAAAGGCTATTCAACCCTAGCTTGTGAAAAAGAAATGAACAATGGAGTTGAGTTTTTTCAAACAAACTTTTGAAAAAGCTTCTTAAATAGCCATTTCTGTGACTATTTTCACCAGAGTTAAAATCCTCAAAGAAGTTCATCCATCACTCTCTTTCAAAATGGTTACCATTTCCCACTATTGTTAATGAGATTTAGTTAAGGTGTTGTGCTCTCTTCCAAAATTCTGATTGTTTCTGGAGAGAAAAGTTAGCATCTTTCTTAACAATAAGTTTAAAACAGGGTAGCAAATAGCCATCTCAGAATAATCACATAAAATTTGGCAAGTTTGAAAGAAGACAATGGTGTATGAAATTTCTTGCAGTTGAATAGTATTCATCAGAAGAAACAGCTTCAGGAATTAGTCTAGGAGAGGAAAAGTACTTTCATCCTGTACAACATGCATTGCAGCCTGTACCAAAGAATCCTACAAGTTTTAGCTGAGGGACATAGAAAACCCTTATATCTATTTCATTCTGTGGATAACTGAAGACAAGGAGGAATATATGTTAAGCCCATGTAACTTGTGATAATTTTTTAAATTAATCCATGAAAGCTTACTTTGAAATTTTCGAAAAAAACCCTGGAAGAGTATAGCTTTGTTACAAAATAAGGACATTTGGTGTTTGTTTTGCATACAAGAACTGCAAGCTGTACTTCTATAGCATATATTAAGATAGTAGTACTTATAATAAAGAAAAAAAAAATAATGCTGGTTGTATCTTCTAATGAAGCTAAGAAGAAAAAAAAAAAGAAACCTCAGAAGAAAACAATGAAAAATGTCAGTAATATGTAAAAATAGGAATGGTTTAGATAACCATTTTAAATTTTTGTAGTGTGCCACACGGTAGGAATGAGATTTCCACAGTCTTAGCATTTTAAATTTATAATGCTTTCTTCAAGATCATTCTGTGATCATGGTGAGTGGAATAAGAGACTTTTATAAGGCCATGCAGGTCTTAACTGAAGCATTTACTTCATTATGAGGAATGTTTTATGAAACTGGCAAATCTAGCATAGAATGAAGATTTCAGAGTCAGCAATGAAGTGGAATATCTTTCAAATATCCTTACTCTCCTTCAGTATATGGATACATCTTATTCATGCCCAAGTGAAGGTGCTTAAGAGTATGCAGTGTTTTTATTTCCTTTCTGGACAATTATACTGTCCATTTTTGCTATAATTTTTATAATATACTTATCACTAAACACTAAATAAACATATAATCCCATAAAATTGTTGAGTATGGAAATCACAGAAGAAACTTCCATCTTTTTATCTTCTTGCATTCCCAGGGAGGATTGTGGAGAGGGGGATATCAATGGAATAACTCAAATACTATGGCTCAAAAACATCATACTGCTTTGAAAATAATCTACACTGTGAGAATGTCCTGTTGCACATTTTCATTTTGAAACATTCACTACTTGTTACTTTTTCACAAATTATGTTGTACTCAGCTGGTAATTTTCAGTAATGACTAATAAGTAAAAAAGCCCTCAAAAGATTATGGGCAATTTTGTAAGGAGCTATTGCTTATTTTTTTAATTGCATTATCATCTGCAGCACTGTCATGGAAAGAGACTGACGGCTGCCAGACCTTCCTAAATCAATGATCCTGGAATCTCTGTAGGAATTTGCGAATTTGAAGGTAAGGTTTCTCTCTATTAGAGAGGGAAATATCTAATTTCTAAGCAGTTGAATAGATTTCACTCCATGCATCAATTAATACTAAAGACTCTACACTGGAGCTGGTGGATATGCCCTGAAGGAAGCTACAGTCCGTGGCAAACCCACACTGGAGCTGTCTTCTGGCAAGAACTGCAGCCTGTAGAGAGAAGCCCATGTAGGATCATTTTTTTCTGACAGGAAATGCAGAACAACTACATTCTGTGGAGAGGACTCATGCTGAAGCAGCTTGTGAAAGAACTGGAGCAAGTGGAAATTTTAAGGAGGAAGGCATGACCTTCTGTGAATTGACCATAATCCCCTATTCTCCACCCACCTCATGCTGCTTGGAGTGGATAGAGGTAGAAGACTTGGGAATGAAGGAGTGATGCTGAGCTTGGGAAGAGGGGTAGGTTGCAGGAAAGATGGTTTTATTCTTTTGTTTTTCATTCTCACTGTCTCACTCTCTTTTTAATTGGCAATAATTTTCCCCAAGTCAAGTCTGTTTTGCCTGTGATACTAACTAGTAAGTGATCTCTCCGTCTTTATCTTGATGCAAAAGCTTTTGTATCTTATTATCTCTCTCTGTACTGTTGATGAGAGGGAGTGAAAGAGTGGCTTGGACCTTGTCTGCCCACCAGACAAGGTCAACTCACACCACGCCAATAACTGTTGAGAAGTAGTCTCCCAAACCCAGGGCTGTAGTTCTCCTGGGAAACAATATGCTCCTCCTGCTCCCTGAATGAAGTTAGGACTTTCCCTCCAGTACCTTTATATACTTTTGCATTTGCTGTTCATGTCTATCCTTTTGGTCTCTCTTTAAAGTGTCACACAACCTCTGAATGCAGTTAACATCATTTTTTAAAATGGACATTAGTAGGAATAAAAAATATTCCATTTACTAAACTGTAAACTAGATATCATACTTATGAAAGGTATAAGGAATCTGCCCTGTGTGATACTATACATCAGTAGGCAGGTGATGCAGGTGTGAAATAGTCTGAATGTGCTGTCCACATAAACTCCTCCTCAATCTCATTCCCAGATACTGGAGAAGAACTCAAAGTCTGTTACTGTAAGTATGAGAGGCTATTTCTCTGCCACAGTTCTTCCTACAGTTAAGTTGTTGGTTTGGATTATCTGCCACGTTCTACCACATGGTTGTTCCTTTATCACCTACTGAAAAAAAACTACCCACCCTATTAGAAGGAAGCAAATCTCTTAGACTCACAGGGATAGGAATATGTTCTACCTATAAAATCAGATTTTCCACCAATAGATTGAAATGAGTGCAAACTGCTTTTCCCAGAAAAAAAGAAATTAGCCTCACAACATGCAGCATTCTACAGAATGACATCTAAATTTGTTATACACTCTATTCTGAAATGTCATTAATCATAATTTCCAATACTCAAACAAGTTAGTTTGTTACTGATAGCCCCCCACTCAATCTGTTACTCATGAAATTAGAACTCTTGTAGCAGAAGCATTATTGAGTGTTCAGTATTGCATATAAATCAAGAAATCTCCAAGTTCTTTGATACTCATTTAACACCTAATCCATTATGAAAGTGAGAGACGATAAGCTCCCAGCTTCTCATGTGCACAGTGAAGTACACCAGATGGGCTCGTTTTCATCAAGTAGAAAGTGAATTTACCTCAGGAATACTTTTCATTAACTAATTCCGTGTCTTTTTTTCCCAAGTTTCAGTATTATAAACCTGGTATTTGGAAGTAACTGCTTTATAATTAAAGTCAACTTTATTTTTTCTTCTCATAGTTAACTTCATATTGTTCTTATCCAAACTTGAAGAACAGTTTGCTTCTATTTCAGTAAGTAGGATGCTTCATAATCAAGGTGTTCTGTTATTAGTGTAACAGTAGTTAGGGTTGGGGTTTTTTTCATAATTTCCCTTATAATTAATCTTTTTGTTAGGGGTTAAGTTACTTGAGTAAACAGCAGAATTATAACATTTGATGTAATGAAAATTAGGGTTTTTCTGTGTACAGGCAAGAGAAAGGTCTATAATTTCAACTGAATTTATGAACTAATAAGTAAAGTATCAAGGGTACATGTTAAGAAACGGTAGAGTAGCTTGTATTAAGTGCATTCCTGGCTAAATCACAGAAAAAAACTGTGACAGTGCTTGAATGCCACATAATAAGAAGGTGCAGAATTCAAGGTACCCATGACAGTACTAAATCTAACAAATGAGATTAGTAGAATTCAGTAGAGAGATCAGCAGAATTTCTTGAGTAGCTCTGTTTAATTTTTTGTCTCAGCAGTTTCCTATATAAGAATTTTATTATACAGTGCTTTTCTAATATAGTGGCTCATGTGTGATAAAGCAACCGAAGAAATTTTTAATACATTTTATAAAGAAATATACCCTATGAGAGAGACAGCATTGAGTTATCAAGGACTGGTCTGCAGAATTGAATCATTCTATGCCAATGATCATGAGAGGAAGATCTTGTAATGAGACAGACATCAGAAAGAATTATTTTGATTTAAATTCCCCGGATGTTCATGGTATAGCAGAGAAAGTTTTCTTGAATCAAAGCAGCCAAATGAGTCTGTGTCTTACAAGTATTAAATTGTCAATAAAATGAAGGATTTTTTATAATCAGAACAGATTTGGAATCTGAAAGTACTAAAACTGCTATGCTTGAGTTTTTACTGTTACTGTAGTATTCTGAGGATGGTTAATACAATGAGAGTAAAACTAGATGCTTTTCCCCCTTTGCTTGTTTTCATGAGTGATCCAGTAGATTCTTCTTAAAGTATTGGGGGTTTTTTTTGTCAGTATTCAGTCATGGTGTTTTGTTGAGTCACTACTGTGACTGAATTATTTCTGTTAAATTTATTTTATCTCTTCATATATTTACGAAGATTAGGATCTCTAAAGAGTAAGAGTGAATGTTCTTTCTCTACATGCCCATTTTTACTACTTAAATTTTTGAGAAACATTTCCAAAGGAAAAGTACTCAAATTCTTTCTGTAAAAGGGCATTTAATGTTCCAATAACCTGCTCCCTGAGCACACTAAATAGTTTACTACGTCAGCACCCAATCAGTGTTTATTCCTTTCAACTATGTATCTGTATGTACTTTTATATTACAACTGCAATTTTCCACCACTGAAATACAAAATATTGCAGCTTACAGTTAATGGTCTCCCTTGGTTGCCTGGTAAAAAGAAAGAAACAAGTTAATCTAAAACCCAATTCTGTTAAAATGCTACAACTTATGTGTTCTGAATTATCCCCTTGAGTAGGATATCCACTGACTACAGAAAGAGCTTACTGAAATTAGTCTCCATAGAATATTGTTAATTTTAAGAATACCCAGCTTCTTCTGAAGGTGATGGGGTTGTTGAGAACATATGTATTTGTTTATTCTTACACTATATTTGTCTTTTAATACACCTATAAATCATTGATGCATCAGCATCTAAGAGGGCAGACACTCTTAGTTTCAGTTTTATGTTGAACAAAATGTCAGTGGGTGACAACTGAAGTTTTACTGGTGCCATGCTCTAATTGAGCAGTATGGTAAATTGCTGAAATTCTAAAAACCTTTGTAGTGGGCACTTTATCATTTTGACACTTTTCCTCCAACACATGGGGAGCAGTAGTGTCATGTCTAAACCTATTTTTCACTGTAAGCCACTAAACTACTGATCACTAAAACCTGACCAAAACATTTAATATACTATAATAATTAATGAACCAAGTCAGTCATACATTTCCTATGTTGCTTGTTGGAACAGGCATTTTAGCAATTGCAAAGTTCACATGAAAGCTTTGCTCTTTTATTCGCATAATTTATGGTATTAGTACTTCTGTTTGTTTAGTGCTAGATAGAAGTTTTCATTCTTTCCAAATCTGCTGAGTGTTATTTGCCTATAGAGTTCTTACATGCAACTTCCCAGATCTGTGCATCTTCAGTGTAGACTTAGTATCATCTGTCATGTCCAAACAGCAACATTTTCCTGATGAAAGTACTCAGGTGAGATTTTTCCAAAGGGAAATCTGTGTGCATATCTGCATATGTACATATGTCTATGTACAGATATTCTGCTCAAAAAAGGCAACTGCTCAGACTTTGCTAAAATACTGTTTGGAAATAGCATGGCTCTGAAAGTCTCATCTGTTCTGGGTGAAGTGAAAAAATATGTGGAGGAAATAAATTAATAAATATTTAATCGAAGAATGCCTGTAAAATTATCAGGAATTATGGCCAAAGGCAAGATAAACTGTGGAAAAAAAAAACCAACCGCAAAATAAGGGAAGCTCATCCTGGCTGGAACTACTTGACATTGCCTAAAGCAATTTAATATTGGCTGCAACAAGTGACCATAGTCTTATTTAAAATAACAGGACATTAGCTTAGCTAACTATATTGGCATGGTGTATGGAATGTTTCTCTGAAATCTAGCTGTAGCAGTTGGAAAAATAACACTACTATAATAATGTGAAAATAATCTGTTAGTTAAATTGAACTTCAGCATGTGCAAAGTATACATCACATAATCACTGTGTACATAAACTCGCAAATGAGCAAGTGCAAACAAAGCATGAGGAATCCCGATAAAAGGCACTCACATAAAGATTAGCTATTAAAAAACTCATCTCTCTGCACCTTAGAACTTTAATAGTTTATAATTACTCAGTTCAACTATGCCTGCCATAAGTGTATTGTACACCTAGAATTAAAGTACTTATAAATTACCCTAACGTAATAAAGTTTTAAAATAAATTCAGCTTCAAAAATTGCATTAAATTGTGTTTTCACACAATAACTGTAGGTCAGCAAAATATTCCCTTGAGCTATAACTAAGAAAACGATTCCAACCTTTTCCCTCTTCTCATAACCTAAAAATGTCCCACTATTAATTCTGCATACTTTTAATACTACATATATATTAGCAAGCAGTATGATGCAACAGCAGTGGAATGTTATAGCAAAATAGTTTGAAAACTCAGCACACAGTATATCTAGTATGAAGTTTACTTTGGACTACCTTATAGTATCATCCATCCCATAGGCTAAATAAACATTAGCAAGTGAATTATGTGTGTTTCTGAAACACAGTTTCTGGTTTAATTCCAAAAACAAAATTGGACTAGAGAAGCCTAATTTTTGTAACGTGCAATGAGAATCAAAGCAGAGAAATATCACAAGACTTCCCGCGAGGAGTTGATAAAAGTGCATCTCCAGAGTCAATGAACTCTGTGATTCTTTTTTATCCGCAGATGAGAGGAGCAGTCTTTGGTGCACAAGCCATAGAATGTTTGGGCTCTTGATTGACATCCAAACTATCATGATCACAGTTTGTTGCTGTCACAGCTTTAAGACTGTTTTGCACACATAAAATAACACTGTCATAAAACCTTCCTGCGCTACTACTTGACCAGGTGTGTCTACAACAAAAGGAAGCTGTGAAAGCACCAGACAAAACATGGCATTTGTAGCGAATCATTTTAACAGCTCATTTTAAATAGGGAACAATTGTTTGTGGAACATCTCTGAAACTGCTTTAGGTCTCGCCCAATTTTTTTTCATAGATACTTTAGGCCTATGCAGGCCTACAGAATGGAAAGTTGCCACAATCTACATATGTCTTTTAACAGATTAGTGAGTTGTCAAGTTCCATTCAGATCTCTCAAATTTACAGGACAACGTAATCTGTGAGTTAAAATTTATTTTATGAGCTCCTTAAGAAATACAATGAACAAAGATGACAAACAAGAGCTCAATCCCCCTTTTGCCCAGACTAGCCTATGACATTTATTCTCTTATTCATCGTTCAAGTCATAAGATTTCATCATTTATAACCAGTATCTTTTAATATCAAGCACCTGTGACCAAAAGAAAAGAACTGTTTACCTACCAATGGTGAGGGTGATCATCCTTACTCCTCCATCACGGTGTGGGTGTCCCTTATATCACACTGGGAAGCACAAACGCCTCAGCAGTCCAGCTGCTGTTGAATAGTCTTCAAATGTTTTTTTCTGGTAAGCTGATGTTTTATACCCTCCAGTTTGGAGGTTTGGTCTATATCATAAGTTAGTGGATTCTGAGAAAACTGCCAGACAAAACATAATGTTTGCCAGAGATGGCAATTTGCAAGTAGTCATGGCTGCATAACGGCCTTTCAGCTCCTTGTGGCCGCCTATCCTGACTAGTGATGCTCTTGGTTTGACTTCATGGTGCTGCTCCCAGCATATAGCAGACCTTAGCATGAGCTGTGTAAGACAAAACCTAAGGAGGAGTTGAGTTAGCCAAAATCTAAACAGGAGTTGAGTGAACAGTCATATGGGTGAAATAAAGTACTTGAAACGTTTGAGAAGTTTGAGATGTAAACCTATTCTTTTAAACTTTTAACTCTCTATAAAATGGCTCAAGGTGAAAAGAACATAAGCTACCAAACAGCACAGGAATCAGGTCTCCTTATACCTATCAGTAAGATACAAATTTTCTTTTGCAGTAGCCTAGTAGCAGTTAAGGAGACAAAGTATTTTTATGTCCATTGTTCTACACAATACTCTGTCCACTTTCTAGCAGTATTGCTCTTATGGCGCTTCTATTAGAAATCAAAGATGCCAGTGAACAACTATGATACTGCCTAGCTACATAATATAGCAGTCAGACAGCTATGAGCTGAACAACTAGCCAGATTCTTTAAAATAGACCTTTCTATCCTTTCACAATTTAAAAAAGTATATCAGCTTTCAGGTACCTTAATAGCAGACTATATTAGGTGGAGACATTCTAAAGAAAAGTAAGCCAAAGTGATTGTTGGGAGGCAAAGTCAGTTTATGGAAAAAGATTTAAATTTTTGTATATGATTTCTTTGATTTTTTTCTTCCATCAAGATAATTTCACTGATCTATTTATAACATGTCATCTCAAATAGTTGTATCAACACAGCTGACAGAATAGTCAGTTGCTGTGGAAGGGGAGAGACAAGCAGAGAAATAGAGACTGGAAACCTCTTAAAATATATTTGCAATATGGAATTATACCAATGGCATAAATCAATAAAATTGAGCAAAATTAAACTGAAGACATATCTCATGAGTGAATTCCTGACAGTTAAATGTGCTTTAGTACATGCTTATCCAAGATGTTGTGAGAAAGTGAGGAACTTAGAGAGGCATTTCAGAGGAGAGCAACATTTTCAGTAAGGTTGTGGCTTAGTTAAGGTTGTGGTTTTGATGTTATAGTAGGTGGGAAAATGACAGAGGTTGTAAAGTAACAGAGCCATCAATATGCTTATCAATATAGGTAGAGGAGATACTTCTGCCTCTATTATTGCTAGTTTCATCAATGGTGTTTCAATGAATTCAGCTGGGGCTCATATGGTGTTCCCAGAGAATAAGTCTGAATTAAGGAGGATAGAATTGCTCTTGCCATCTGGCCTTTCTTTAAATCACTCTTCTTAGAACTTTTAATAATGCCTTTCTAGATACTGTTCTATTTTTCAAAATTCTTAAAGACTTCTATAATTTAGAATCTCACCCTGTATTTAATATGCATTGTTCAAACTTCTGTTATGAATTGAGGCTGGTCTTTGCTTCCATTTTATGATTATTGCCTTAATTTTGCTCTTTTTTTTTCTGCAACACATACCTAGGCTATAGCAATGAGAATGAAACTTCCAAAAGAAAGTTATATTTTGCCTATTCTGAGGCCTTTATACAGAAGGCTATTAGGAATGTTGTGCTCATGGGGAAATACACTTCTATTATTGTATAACTAACCTCTTTAAAAATTTGCAGATTATTGTACAAGTTTTTACATATGTAGTAGAAGTTAGAGACCATGCTGCATCATACAGAAGAAAGTAAATTGATGGTAGATTTTTTTTTTTATCTCTCAGTTCCCAAGGGGCTTTAAAATGAATCTACCAAATTTTAAAGGATTTTGTTTTAGGAAATTAGAGCAGCCTTGCATATAATTTTAAATACTATTATATCAAGAAAGTCCTCAGGAAGGTAGGGCTGCAAAGAATGAATAGAACAAAATATTTTCCTTTTTCTTAGAACAGTGTCATATTTGCAACAAAAAAACAAAAGCTGAAAAGAAACACAGACTATATGAAATCCATTTTTATACTTTGCCCCTGTGCTGCCACTGTCTTTTAAATTGCAGATTACCAGCCTAAAAGAAAATCAAGGTTACTGATCTATAACATATAATCTGTCTAACATCTTTAGTTGCATTTGTGGATAAGAAGTTTGTTTTGAGAGAAATAAAAATTAAAATTGTATTACTTACAATTAATTTGCTTCTTGTACAAGAATATAAAGTTTAAATATATCTCAAAAATAGAATAAGAATTCAGCATTAAGTACATTTTAAGGTAAATTTGTGAGAGTGTCTTTTCTACTTTTTCTTTTGGTGTACATTGTGTTAATCCAAAGGCTATACAATAGAATTATTGCAGATCATGAAAAATGATTTTTGAATATTTTTCATTACAGAACTATTTCAAAATAACTGCCAGCAAAGTTCTTTTCTGCCCCTATTCACCTGCATCAACCTAATCATAATTACATATCATGGTGTCTTTCTCCAGTTTCCAAATGTGCTTTTTTGACAGCTGAAAATCAGAGCTTTCTCCTGCATGTTTTGTTTACATCACTAATTTTCATGAAAATTATTTTAATGAAGACGTTTAAATTGTGATCCGAAGCTCTTTCTCATTTAGCAGTTTTCTTTGATTTTCTGCAGAAACATTTTAAATGTTAGTATATGGACAAATTGGAACAAAAAGAGATTTTTGGTCAAAGATGTCATCCAAATTATTTTTCTCAGCTTTGACTAAACTTAAAGGGAACTTCTGTGTTTTGTTGTTTTGTTTTTGCTTTGTTCCATTTTTGTTTTGTTTGTTTTGTTTCCAGAGGGGTCTTACAGGAATAAAAGATTATTCATATAATTTCATTTTGGATATCTAGCTGGGATAAGAACAGTCTCTTTTTGCTGTCTAACTCATGGAATTTAAATAAAACACTATGCTATATTCTACAAAAAAACCCCAGATAAGTAGATAAGGTAGATAAGATAGGTATGACAAGCTGCTTAGCAAAAATGTGATAATATACCAAACTAGTAGTCAGATGAAAAATTCCAGTTGTACAGCCTCCGAAAAAGGTAAATTAATTTTTTTGAGCAATAATGTTATAAGGAAATTTGAAGAGAAATATCAGGGGACATTTCATAACTCCATTACACCTACAACAGAAAATTGAATTGTAAGTGAAGCCAAAATGGACAAACCCAATAAGCAGAAAATAATGGCAATATTGGAGAACTTTATGCAAATCAAAAGTGAAGAAAAAACAACACCTAAATTAAAAAAGCACCATTTCATGAACAGAAGTCAGTTGAAATAAGTATTGTTTGTCAGTGTATTAACATCAGAAGCATTTGTTTTTCCTCTCATTTGCTGTACAACATGAGGTCGTCAACTCACTTTGCACAATGGAAGCTCAGGAGAGGATGAGGACTGAAAGATTTAATATAGAAAAGTGTAGTTTCTCTGTATTCATCATAAAATGAAAAAGTGATCTATTGAAAAGTCAAAACTTTTTTTGGTAGATATGAGGAATGGTGTCTATTTTGTCATCAGTGATCTTTTCTGCAAAAATAATGTACCTGAAGTCAATGATGCAGGAGAAGGGCATGAGAATAATAACTCACTGAAAAACTCCACTTGAGTTGCTAAAGATTTCTAATAGACAGAATTATTCTGATTGCTAGAGGTTTTTTAGTAAATTTCTCACATCTTATGTAAGATTTATCACACATTAGTTGTGTATTTCTCACATCTCATGTCTTTTATATGATTAAAGGTACATGTTAAGTATAATTAAAGGATATAAATTTGAAATTTTCATTTTCAAATTGTAGGTTGGTGAGGCTTGCTCATTTGTGTAGAGGGTTGCAATTGCTTACTTTTACTAAATTTGTTCCAGAAGGAAATGAAGTGGGGAAGTGTCAAGTGCTTCCAGTGATATCAGTCATCAGGGTTATCAGAGTTTTTTTTTCCTGCAGTTTAATTTCTACAAACTACAAAATAGCATTTATTTTAACTTTTCATGTGTATCTTTTTAAAGTTACACTGTCCACTATCCTTAGCTGTGCGTCAAACCTTGTCATTTCAAGTCAGACAGCTTTATCATCCATTCTACCTGATGTAAGAGAATTAAGTAGAAATGAAGTCTTAGGTGAAATTTCCTGCTAAATTCTAATACATTTCTGCAAGACATATACAAATGGGGGCCTTCAAAGACTTCCATCGTAGTGATATGTCTCCAATCACTAGAAAAAGTATAGGTCCTAACTCTGCCAGTGAGGCAACGTATTTTGATACATTTCAAATTCCTATTCTAAACTATGGGGCTGTGTCCTGGTTTGAGTTAGAACAGAACTACTTCTGTTACTTAAGTTATTAATAATAACTATTTTTTTTATTAGTTTTTTTTACTTTTCAGCTCAGTTCTTCTAACTAACTGCACTTTCTGAAGTTAACAGTATGTTCTCGCAACATTGTCTGCTTCTAGCAGTGATAATGCCCGATGTTTAGAGTTAGTACCAAGGGTTGGTGTGCAGACCAAGGTCACCGTTGGATCTTGTGCATCACAGTGTGGGGGGTGCAGAAAGCAAAAGGCCACACCTGCAGGGAGGAGCGGACAGGACAGGTGACCCTAAGAGGCTGCAGCCTCCTGTTTAAGATATTCTAACATTCACTTCTAATGGGAGATTGAAAAAAGAATAGTTTTCATTAACTTATTTTCAGAAGTGGTTGGAGTAGTTCTGCTGAAACTTTCAGTAAAAATCACCCTGAACATTTAAGCAGCTTTCTGAGAGAGTCTTGTAGTGGAAACTGTGAGTGAGTTGAACCATTATTACCTAGCTCTCCTTCTGATGTCATTAAAAGTAATTTCTTATATTTACATGGATAAAACCATTAATCTCCCAGGGATTTGTAGAAAATTATTCCATCAGTATAAGAAATTGACAGGGCTACAGGATTGGCAGACTTAGGAATTACATGTACAACACTGTGATTCCCCCAGAATAGCTTCAAATGGTCTTGAAGACTGACTTTACAAAAAAAAAAAAAAAGAAGTCCTTAAAAACTCAAGCTTTATAAAAAAATGTTTTACATTGCCATTCCACATCATTTCCTAGGTGAAAACCCTCTTACATTTTCAAGGAGAATTTGTGCTAACGACCATTCTAATCCAGTCCCAGTTCATTTACAGAGTTGGAACAAAAAGTTAGAAAGCTATTCTCTATCCTCTGTGTAGTACATTACTTCAGGAACTAGAATCTGCTGGGTAGGCACTTAACGAATTACTGTTCCAGAAAGCTACTTTTACCTCATTCTTTTGACAAGCTTAGATTATTTAAACTAGGCAAGAAGCCAACTTTCACGGTAGCATGAGATGAATAAAACAGCACAATGACGTTATATCAATTAAGAGTATGTGATACTGCACTTGTAAGAGCGAAGTTTGCAGAGCCATTGGGTTCTAGCAGAAATCATGCTCCTCAGAGCAATTGGTCCTTATGAATATGGATGACGATTGTTAGAGAGAAGAAATCTGCATATGAATCTAACTAAGGCTGGATTTTTTTTAAAACACTATGGTTGAGTGAGAAGGAATATCAGCAGATCAAGAGGATGCAGTATATCATCTGTTACAATTCCCTCATCCCCAGAATCTTTTCTAACTTATCTGTGTAGAACTGCTACATTTGTTTCTTTACTATTATTTTTAGTTTTTCAGGTCCTAAACTTTCTTCAAATGAGCTTTCTCTGGATCAGCTCCTAGATCATGACACCTGTAAAAACCTTTCAACTGTGGAAACTCAGTTGGACATTTGTAAAGAACAGCTAAGTTTACTTAATGATTGAAGCTGAAGAACAAAACACTGATTGAAATCAACATAATTATGCAAGTGCTTAGCTTCATAGTTTGTACATTAACCTTTCTGTCTCCCTTTTCCTTCCCATTTTCTCCTATCTATACCTCCCTGCTGTTGTAATTTATAATGAAAGCCATATATTTCACACAGTACCATTTACAGTAAGCTCTAAATTCATAGTATGATTTTTTGACCACATTCCAGTATAATAATAAGTATCCATGTTCACTGAACATTTTAAGATATAAATGCTCCACAGTTCAAAAACCAAACCAAATCAAACTAAAACTTATGCAAGATTCTGCTTATCTGTCAGTGTTACTTTCTGTATTGTGACATCTGCAGGCTTAACTACAGCTGGAGAAGAGCCTCTTAACTTTTTGATATTACCAGAATGAGAAATGAATTGTGCCATCAGACACAATTTCTTCTCAGAAACTTGTTGCATCTTGCTTGGAAATAGTCTGCAGTACCTGAGTCTGCTAAGCTTTTCTGAGAGTCCTTATTTCTCACATTGCTGTGTTTGAATTTGTGATCTCCAAGTATAATGAGCACTGCAGATTTTCACCCTGATTCATACCTGAAATATCTGTCAGGCTTAATCATAAAATGAAGTAAGGTTTTATTCAATTTGACTTCAAGCTTCTAACTACAAGACTGACAGAAATGTTTACAAATGAAATGAGTGTAGTACTGCAGTCCAACTCCACGCTTAACAACTTGATTTTTATTTGCTTGTTAACCTTTGTTATGCATGAGTCCCTAGTGCAGCCATTAGATGGTTTCAGATTTTATAAAAATATATTCTCTTGTTTACTCTAGTTATAATTCTATTATTTCTATTTCTGTTGCATATAAGTTTCATGAACCAAGGCTTTTGTTATTACAGCATGGCCCCTCAATTCTAAACATTTATATATGGGTATAATAAATATATGAATCTGTTAGCTTAACTGTTTTTGAATTGAGGCTTGGAAAATACCCTTGGGTTCTTAACTCTTATAACTCTGTTCTTAGTTAATTTGTTTCTCTCCTTTTGTATTTGATCTGTGTTCAAAACTCGATTGAACCTTGCAGTCTATATTACTTACATTTACATTCCCATACATTCATGAAATTTGGTCAGGTATTAGAAAATTTCTTTCTATTAGAAAAAACCAAACCAAACCAAAAAAACCAAGATGACTCATTACAACCACATGAATGACTTAGTGTCTGAACACACTTTTGAGACCACAATCTCCTTCCTGCCTTCAAGAATTTCAAATTTTTGACTCCCTGTAGTCCATAATTCTCCAACTGAATGACTGAACTAACACTTAGATATATAAACAGCGTGAATTGTTTTTTCAGGGTGGATTCAAATTTTTTAGATTTATAATCTATTTTCCTAGCAAACAAGGCTGAGATCAATAACTCAATCCTTTGTAACCTCTGGAGGTTTAGAACAGTTTTCTTTGGTTGAACTCCCAAGTGTTTGCTTACTTACACAAACTACCTGAACTATTCTAATGCTTCTAGACTACAAATAAAATTTGAAATGTGACTAAATTTCCAGAATTCTAAGCTTCATAAAAATGGCCATGAAAAAAACCAATCAAAATGTTTCCTAGAACACCTCAGCTCCTAAAAAAGAATTACTTCAAAAATTAACTCCTAGTCAGGTATGAGGAATGAGGTGAATCTTGCCCTTTCTGGACTAACTCACAAATCTCTACATAAAATTTCTTTGTCAAGACTGCAGCCAAATGGTTAATTATTAATACAAGTGAGGGAAAAAAAGCAATAATGTATTTATATATGATGATCATTAAGGGCAAATCTTCCAAAATCAAGAAGCTCTACCAGGTTCCATTCCAGGAGAGACATTTTGAGAAAGAGGGCAACAGTGTTCATTTAAGCCAGCAACCTCCCCTTCATGACACTTCCTGCAGACTCAAGTCTGTGCTTAGATTTACAGGCAGGGAGAGAAATAGCCAGAAGGAAATCCTGGCCATAGCTTTTTGGACAGAAAAAGCAGAGTAATTATTTCAGAACTATTTTGTTATCACATGTGTCTCAGACAGAATGATACTTTTCTTTAACAACAGAACAGAGTAACCTAATGTCATGATCAGCGATCATGGTTTGATGGAGGCCACACTGTGTTGCTTTCAAGGGAAGCTAAATGATTTATACATTTTTGAAGGGATGTGGGGAGGGAGGAAGCAATGTTCTGTATTCTGTAAGGTGAATGTGGAACACAAACACCAAAGAAATAACCATATATTTACTTTGAGCAGCTACAAGCAAGGTAAACTATTTAGACAGACACCTTCTTTGCCTCCAGCTAGACCTATTGTGGATTACTGAGAGTAGAATTCAGCTAATTTTAGTTGTTCTTATTAACGAATACCTTCTGCTTTTGAACTTGCAAGAAGCATGTACTGATCCAAGAGGTTGTTTAGTGTAGCACTTTGCCATACATTAAATCTTAACTATTTAAACACTGAAATCATATCCTGATTGTTTTAAAGCTGCTATGGTAGGCACAGAAGCTAACATCCAGTATTCAAACCATGTGTGAATTTTCACTAAGCAAAGTTTATGCTAAATCACTTTATGTTTTACATCATGTTTTGTGGTGTTGCTTGACAGTGAAGATTTGCCTCTACCATGTCCACCTACTAGTTTCTTCTTCTTAAAATAAATAAATAAACAAATTTTTAAAAACATCTATAACAAGAGAGGAGAGAGTTAAACCTGTCTGATGTTTTAATTTCATGTACACTGAACACAAAACAAAAGCTGATGACCGTCATTAACAATCCCATCTATTATCTGCCACAGAGAAAGGACATCAGGGTGCATCTGGATGGGATCTGCTTCACATGCTGTGCCTCTTCCCTTTATTGCTGGTTGTTCAGGCATGAAGAAAAAACACTTCCAAAGAGCACATTCACACACTGATGGAACATAAACTTTATCACACTGTTTAGCAGTATGAACATTCAGGCTGCAAGTCAACCTGAGGGCACCTTGGATAGCCTTTAATGTTTTTTTCAGTTTTTGCAAGAATTTGTCCTGCTGCTGAACATCACATAGCATATAAGGATGAGCCAGACATAGTCTTACATTCACACAGAATGTAACTTATACAGGGTTTATGTTTTTTAAAACATGGTCAGAAAGTGCAGACTGGAATTTAAAGAAACCAAATTAAGGACATGACAATTTATTTCCTGTTGGTTAATATTTCCTACCTTCTAGGAATTAAAAGTTCAAGTCAATTTTGCATCCTATTCACTAAATAAAACTTTAATGAGCAAACACAATGAAATCAGTGGGAGTGTAAGTTTCTCCAAACTATCTCCATTCTATTAATGTGCTAGATGGGAGAGACCAGAAGCAAAGGAGTATACAATTTTTCACATATATAGTTTTGGCTTTTTCCTTTGAGTCTGCTGAAAAAAATGACGAGGCTAATATACAACTCATGCCTCCTTTAATCCAAAAGCAAAGGGAATGTTGTCATATCACAACTGAGTGAGGCATCTAAGGATCTTTGAGGACAAGGTCCTAAGTTTCTGCTGTAAGATATATTTCAGCTATTGATCCTAGTGAATATAAGACATGTAACAAAGAGATGATTTTATGTTTATGAACCAGGTAGTTGTCCAAAAAAGCCCAGAACAGTTTTAAAATAAATTTATGAAGAAGTTAACTAGGTACTGCTTCACTTAGCATAACCTTATAATTTAAAGTGAATGCTCAAATGACTTCACATAGCTGTTGCCAGATAAACAAGTAGTGAAATATATGTGCTCCTCACAGATTTGGGACATGTTCCAATCCTCATCACTGCTTCACTTGCTGTTAGATTCTAGCACACAAAATATCTGATGAGAGCTGTCACTCTAATGAAGATGTATTAGTTATATTGTGGATTACATCCAACATAGAGAACTGCAAGTGATGCCTCACTGTCATTTTCCAGTAACACATATGGGCATTATTTGAAAAACAGAGCTCTTTAGATTCCCACTGGTAACATAAAAAAAATTTGTACAAATATAATCCCATAACCTTTTGAGCAGCTGCCAGAGGTTAGATGATTGGAAACTGCCCAGCAATAACTGGGCATTTTTGAGACCTGCTAGTAGATTAGGTCAAACCTCAATGTAGGAGAGTGAAGAGAGAAAGAGAGGTTGAGAAATAGTATAAAAAAAAATTCTTTATTAAACTAAAGGTATATGTTAGGAATTGTGGTAAAGCTCCTGGCAGAAAGTGAAACCCATAGTGAGAAGCCCACACACCATCAAGTCTTCTAGCAGGAACCATGGCCCATGGGGGACCTGTGCTGGAGCAGTCTGTTCCTGAAGGGATGTACCCCATGGGAAGGACCCATGATAGACCAGTTTTCGAAGAACTGCAGCGCATGGGAAGGATTCACACTGGAGCAGTTAATACAGGAATGTATCAAGTGGGAGGGGGCTCCTAGCTGGAGCCAGGGAAAAGTGTGAGAAGGAAGGAGCAGCAGAGATATGATGTTATGAACTGACTGCAACCCCCATTCTCCATCCCCCTCAGGGTGAGGGGAATGAAGAGTCAGGAATGAAGAAGTGAAATTGAGCTTGAGAGGAAGCGGGAGGTGAAAGGAAGATATTTTTACTTTTTCCTTCTTTATAACTATCCTACTGTGTTTTTAATTGCCAATAAATTAAATTAATATTGCCCAAGTCAAGACTGTTTTGCTTGTGGTGGTAATTGGTGAGTGATCTCCCTGTCTTTATCTTGATGCATGATCTTTTCCATTTTATTCTCTCATTGTTGAGGAGAGAGAGTGAGAGAGTCTCTGGGTGGGGGTCTGACAGCCAGCCTAGATTAAGTCACTACACTCATGTTTGTTTTCAGTATTTGGGGGGGGAGGCCCAAAAAATCGAAGGTATCTTGCTCAACTTACAAAAAATGAAAACAACAACAAATCATTATGTACAGATGAACAGTCTAGTGTGAATAGGATTGCAGTGCAAAATCCTTTGCAGTCAAATAATAACATTTGTTACCTGTAAGTCTTGTAATGCTGCTGCTAACATAGTAGCAAATGGATTTAATATCTTCATACAGCAGATTTTCTTTTATTATTTTTTATGTATATACCCATTCTCCTTTGTGATGATAGGAAAGAAACGAAGGTTAGATGCTAATAATATATTACCTGAAAACAAATGAAGGAGATAGAGTCATAGAATCATAGGATTATTTACATTGGAAAAGACCTTTAAGATCATCAATTCCAACCATAAACCTAACACTGCCAAGTCCCATTCAACTACGTCCGCAGATGCCACATCTACACATCTTTTAAATACCTCCAGGGATGTTGATTCCACCACTTCCTTGGGCAGCCTGTTCCAATGCTTGATAACCCTTTCATGAAGAATTTCTTCATAATACCCGATCTAAAGCTTCCCTGGCACATCTTGAGGCTCTTTCCTCTTGTCCTACCACTTGTTCCTTCAGAGACCAACACCCACCTTGCTACAATCTCTTTCCAGATAGTTGTAGAGAGCGACAAGGTCTCCCTTCGGTCTCCTTTTCTCCAGACTAAATAACCCCAATTTCTTCAGCTGTCCCTTACGGGACTTGTTCTCTAGACCCTTCACCAGTTTTGTTGTTCTTCTTTGGACATGCTCCAGCACCTCAATGTCTTTCTTGCAGCGAGGAACCCAAAACTGAACATGATATTAGAGGTGTTGTCTCACCAGTGCTGGGCACAGGGGACAATCACTGTCCTAGTCCTGCTGGCCATGTTACTTCTGATACAAGCCAGGATGTCATTGGCCTTCTTCTATATATGACCTGGGCATACTACTGGCTCATACTGAACTAGCTATCAATCAGCACCCTCAGGTCCTTTTCTGCTGGGCAGCTTTCCAGACACTTTTCCCCTGTAGTGTTGCCTGGGGTTGTTGTGACCCAAGTTCAGGACCCAACACCTAGCTGTGTTAAATCTCCCACAGCTGGCCTCAGTCCATGGATCCCGCCTGTCCAAATCCCTCTGTAGAGCATCCCTACCCTCAAGCAGATCAACACAACCACCCAACTTTGTGTTATCTGCAAACTTACTGAGGATGGCCTCAATCCCCTCATCCAGATCATCAACAAAGATACTAATCAGAATTGGCCCCAGTACTGAGTCCTAGGGAACATCACTTGTGACCAAACACCAGCTGGATTTAACTTCATTCACCACAACTCTTTGGGCACAGCCATTCAGCCAGAGTTTTACCCAGTGAAAAGTATGCCTGTGCAGTCCAAGAGCAGCCAGTTTCTCCAGGAGATGGTAGCATAATACTAATATACTGCAATAATGTCAGGAAAGGCCAAGTCCTTAAATTATATTCAGTTTTCTACACTATAGCATGAATTTTACTCAAAGTAACTCAAAAAGCAATTAAGAAGATTTTTTTATACATATATATAACAAAAAACCAAACCAAACCAAAATACATCGTAACAGAGCTGTTTTGATTCTCGGAAGAGTTCCTGATGGTCAAGAAATGTTTGTTTAAATGTTACAACATATCTATTGCAAATAGGAAAACACAGTCTTATTGAAATATGACAATTCAGATAAGTACTTTCACAAATACTAAAGATAGTTTTCTAATGTTATGGTAAGTTTTTATCTGACTAATCAATGACTCAACCTACCAATGACTGCCAATACTGTCATTTGGTCTGTTTTATCCAATTCCAAAGTTTTCTTTGGTACTGCAGGAAATTACATGAGCAGCTTTCTACCATACATAGGATATGATTCCACGTTCTTCAAAGATCTTTGATTCCGTCACCACATATATGTACTAGCTTTCTTATAAATGTGTCAAATTTCCTATAAAGATTTTTTTTCACATACCTGAGATATGCAACAATTTCAAAGAAGGAATGAAATTGCTATATGAGAACAAATAGCAATTGCACTACAGCTAATCTGGAGCTAGGATTATACTTTACCTGGCAATATTACTACGCAATTACTTATATCTAAATTAATATCTAAACCCAGAAAGTTATTTGTTCAGTGTCACAAAATGTATTTTTATTGTGTAGGGGATAGAATATTATGGAAATTTTTAACAATTTCTCCTCATTTCATAACAGTGACTACTATTTCTGGTGAAATGAGATTAAAAGGTAGATGATAGATCTGCAGACATTGCTTGAATATGGCAACAATATATGAGCCCAGAATCCTGGAAAAGGCAATGGATTATCCATGTAAGGTACCACCTACCCTTTTTGATTTTTAGTTACATAATTCACAAATACCATTCTATGGGTTTGCTTTTAACAAATACTTTATTGTGCTCTACAGAAGTACCTGCTGTACCTTACTATTGCAAGTTTCTTGGGTGAAGAAAACATACTATCTGTTCTAAAGATTTGATATACTGTGATATTTAACAATGATAGCAAACAAGTATCCAGGCCTCAGTTTTCAGCCTTTTGTGATAGGAAAAAAAAAAAAAAAAAAAGAAAAAAAAGTCTCTCTGCTCTAAAGCAGACTGACATTCTCTTCATAATATTTGAGATGATAATAAAAATGGAAGAATACTACCTTTCTTAGTCTAGCTTGTCCTTGGAAATCTCCTCTGTTATTACTATCCAGGCATAACCTTGATTAGCTTGTCAGATCTGATAAAATCAGAGCACAAATGAGTGTTACTGCCTTTCAAGGCAACCTGCACCACATTTCGATATTACTGAACAAGTTTGTTTCTGAACTCCTTGCAGACTAGACATTGTTAAAACGAAGGAAGTGGTCAGAGATCAAGGGAGCTAGGACTGGTAGCTAAACCTCAACACAGACTAGATCTGAAGCTTGGTAGTTACAATCAACAAAGCAAATCGAGCTATGACAGAATAAAAGTGGAATTGAAATATTATTTTAAAGTGCAACATGAGAACAAAGGCAATCCATATTTTGTTTATATCGCATCACAGATTATGTTACCAGAAAAAAAAAGTATTTGTATAAATTTTTTGAGCCAGAGCAAATGAATAATGTAGCTACTGTTGCAGTTGTCTGGCAATAACAGAAAAAGTCCTCTTTGCTAAGGTGACGTATGATGATGTCCTTCCAATAGAGTCTCACACACAACATAAGGAAAGAACATGTAATAGCTGAAATAATTCTAAAATTTTGAAAGGACTTCCTTATTGAAATTTGCATATTTTGATAGGTGATTGCTGCTCCTATCAAAATGGTATACATCCACTTTTACAGAAACAAGGCATTAATTGTAAAATTTTTATCATTTTGAGTTAACTTTAGCATTTCCTGCCTATTCAGATGCATAGTCCAGAGGGAGCACTGTTGTACCTAACTTGATTTCCCTCAGAACAGTACATGATGTGTTATTTGATGTCCTTCAAAGGACACTATTAGCCAAGCTATAAAGTGTCTGATTTTATTATCTTTACTGGGTTTTATCAGTTTGTAAATGTGTTATTTTCTCCATTTATTGTGCCTACGGGATCCAGAGATAGAGCAAGCTTCAACTTAATATGTTGTTGGAAGGTAGCAGTGGTCTTACTTTACTACTCTGCACTGTGATGCAATGACATTGAAGGCAGAGTCATGAAAACGCTAATGTCAGGGCCATTTATCAAGGCAGTTCCTCACTGCTATAAAACTCTACTGTGACATTGAATTCAACAGTAGGTTTTTGTCTTAAATAGAGAAGTGTTCCTGTGCTGCATAACTACCACTGTCCAGTAACAGAATAAGATGTAGCTAATAAGAAGAAAGTAGGTCACACAAATGTTTAACAGAAGAGAGATGGCAATTTCTTAGCATAGAATTCTGGGATGTAGGAGCTTTTGGGAAGGTTTAGTTGTCATCACACTTACTTAGATTTTTGGGGGTAATACACTGCAGTGAAATCCAGTTTTCCTTGGAACCCTTACAAATAGCACAAGCATTTGCTGGGGTGATCAGCAGGAAACATATTATTTACAATGAACTTCTAATGTCAATAAACAATGTGCTGATATAAGTGGCTCACCTTGTACATTTTAATGTCATGGCTAATATTTTCTCAAAGCCTTATTAAAGCTGTTACCAGATGCAAATATATTTGTACCACAAATTTCCTGCTGCCCAGTCCTATTTTCACATCAGGCTGTCTTCTCACTGCATTCTGATTGTTATATGACTCATGCTTACATCACTACATATTCTTAAAACTTTTCCTATTTGTTCAAGATTTCATCTGAAAATTAAGACAGATACTACAGGAACAACATCTCTACAGAACTGAAAAACTCAGAACTCTAAAGTACATTCACAAGTTCTGATCAGAAATTTTTGCATATAATACATGAAATACATATTATTGTAGATATTATTATATACAGTACAATGCTTGCATATGTATAATACATTATGTATTTTAATGCTTTGTTTAGTTCAGTAATTGTAGCTCTCAGTGTCAGCCATTTCCTATATCTAAATCTGTCTTTTCAGAGGCATGTGTTAAGTACAGGGATTAAATTCAGAAATAGGAGTATTGATGCAATTAAGATATATGCAAGAAATGAACTATGAGGGTGAACAATTTGATTCAGCTAGCAGACTTAGAATGGACATTTTAAACACTAGCCTCTCAAAGAGAAAAGGCTGCATAACACTTGAATAGATTTAGAACAATTGCTAGAACCAAAAGAGGACTTTGAATGCAAAAATTATTCAAGGTCTGAAAGACAAGTTTCAATATAATGAGCTTTATTACATTCATCAGTGTGCAGAGAAAAAAAAAGTAATTTGATGACTCGATGTAGAAATCATTAGTGTTATTGGTTTCTCAGAGAAGAAACAGTGACAGTTTGGTGGTTTTTTTAAGCAATATCAAAGTCCTAGAAAGAAGAGAATATCTATTTACTATCCATAAAAAAAGTTCTCAAAGCTTGTTGCTATACTAACATAATCTTGGATTTCACAAGACTCTTTCACCAACCTGAAGGAGATGAATAGTATTAAGGAGAAAGGACATTCACTGTCAGAAGTAAAAAAGCACAGTATAGACTTCACATCTCTAATCATTCTCAGATATTATAGTTCAGGGGTGAATGCACATAGAAGCTTTCTCAGTTTTACTGGATCATTTGAGAAATGACAGACCTATAACTATCTGGGTAACATCCTCTGTTGTACCTTTTTTTTACATCAAAAAGTCACAGAATAACCTCCAATCTTTAAGCTTTGATATGCTTTTCAAGTCTTGCAGGTTTGTCATCTGCTCTGAAATATATCTTAGCATCTCTGACCAAGTTAAAAAATGAAAATGAAAAAAAGTGTTCATGAAAATAGGTTTTCAGTTAATTAGCTATAGAGATATAACAAGCTGACTGTATTAGGTTAAAAATGCCAAGGATATGTCTACATACTGTCTTGTGCTGGCAGCCTTGGAGTACATGGCGCTAAACAATATAGGCTATTACTTTTAAGTGTAGTATTCAAATATCTAACCTTTCCAGCAAGGCAGTTCAGCTCAGGTCACAAGTTGTTATTCATTAGTAAATTGTTTTTCTTAAAAGTTTCGGCTGGGTCTTTTGCCCTCTGTCTTTTGTGTTGCTAGCAAAGTAGTAGGGTGTATATTTTATGAGAAAATAACATTAAATTTGAATCACTTTTTAATTTTCTCATGGAGTTCCATAGGAACTGAGCAAGGAGGGATGTAGATATAGATCAAAAAAGTCACAGACATCATCAGGCTACTAGACATGGTGACTAGTAAGCTGTGTGGTAGAATGCTGGAAAAACAGACTGCTAACAGTGAAGCAGTTGTCCATTTCTGAGAAAAACTTTTCCAGGAGCAGCACTTAGCACCTCCATCCCTTCTGAAAATTTCCGTGTTTCTCTCCTCCTTTGCTTCATCCAATGGGAATAACACAGGAAAATAAGTCTTGAGAATTCTCTGCCATGTGAAACTCTTTTTTTGGCTTTGTTCTTACACTGCTTGAGATAGGGATGGTACCCCCATTCTTAGGGAAACAAAATGCACTTTTGCTCTAATCTCTGGCAAGCCTTGAGCTGTCTCTCCGAGTATCCCAGTTTTGTTATAGTTGAACAATTTTAAGTTTGTACGACATGCTTAGTACCATGTACTTTCCTGTTCTTTTTGTAAATGCCCATTCTTTTCATAGAAAGTCTACAGCCACCTGGAAAATCTCTACTGCTGATGAGGATAAACAAGAAATATTTTCATTTTTCAGTACAAGGAGATTTCCTAGGACATTGCATGAAAACATTTATTTCAGTAGCATTAAATTATATACGGATTTTTTTTCTGTATTAGAGAAGTCTCATGTACTATGCTAAAATGATGTACTATAATATGTCACTGCTTAGAAATGAGAAGACATAGAAATGATGGTAGGAAAAATGGAAACCAGATTTCTGACACCTGAAGAAAATGAAAGTGTTTCAGGAAAATTTCTTGAACAACATTATGCAAAATTGTATAATACTTTTTAAAGTAATGAGACGTCATGTATTATTTTTACTGATTCACATGCCATTTAAAACTATCTTGCAAGTATGTGCAAAGTACTAGGAATTGTTAGTATATTATTCAATGTATCTGGACTGAGGAATATTCCTAGTCACTGGAAAACACATTCTTACAACAGTTCCCTAATCCTGGAATCAAGGTAAATACATGTGTCAGTGAGAATCATCCCCTAATTAAAAATGAAATGTGAAGAAAATAATTCCTTTTACTGTCCAGAAGAAATTTCAAGGACCCAGGACTGGGTTGTCTAACTGAATTGATGGCATGAATATCCTCTTCACAGAATTCAGCTTCTCCATAAAATAGTTAATCTTTTCTGATGTTTTGGCATTTCCATTCAGTTAAATGTATCATATATTTCAGCCAACTTTTTATGACTGGGGAACAAGGAATGTGTATCTTCAGATTATGTTTACACATCAAACACTAAAGATTTGGCGGAACAGCAGAGTAGTATCAAAGACCATAAAACTCAAAATAAGTGTTTCAGGAAAAGCAAAAATGCTAGAAGCATCTTGTGAAAGGTGTTATGCTTTCCTACTACCTACCAAGATAACACACTTTTCTCCATTCCTGAATTTGGATTACATAGAAGAATTAATATTTTTCTAATGTTCTACTGAGAGGCAATGGATTTCATTCAAATATGGGAGTATAATGCATTTTTCTCAAAATAAAAATATTTTGGTTTTGAGATTTTGGTTCTTTTTTGTATTCTGGTTATTGCAATAACAAATATTCGAGCAAAATTATTTCTTCAGAAAACTGATGTAAGACACTAATACAAAAAATGCAGGAAAAAAGAATTAACAACAAAGTGGCATTAAGTTGAAGGAAAAATGGTGACACTTGTTGAAGGATCAAATGAACAGGCAAAAGCCTCATTCAAAAATAGAGTAATATTTACAATAAAGAAATAAATAAACCCAAACTAACACCGATTAAGCATACACCAGGTTTTAGCATTTTGAAAATTTACATTACTCTTCTGTAACAAGTACATGAAAGTTACTCTTTAATCAGCCATGGTATTGCTCAATCCAACAACCTCTTGTTTCAGGACTTGAATATAGTGGGCTGGATTCTGATCATTGAGGTACTTTCATCTGTGACACACTATTGAGACCTGTGCAGTGACAGTGGTATTAATGAAAATGTAATTTATTTCAATATTTCAAAGAAACAAAATAGTATGTATTTATGTCCTGGGCTGCATTTCACATTTTTCTAGTTTCCCAATGAACCAGAATCAGGGGTTCTGTCTTAAAATCAATATTTGATATGAGCAACCTTATTTGTTATTACAGTATTATCCTGCTTCTCACTGAGTTGGAATTTTAAAACAATGGGAGACCATTCAGTCTAACAAAATCCTGAAGAATAGAATTTTCATGTTGGAAATTGATTATCCGGAAGAATAGATTTTTTTTTTTTTTTTTTACATAGGAACAGAGGGGTATTTTTTTAATACTCTTAAAAAGTCTGATAATTTAAAGGAGTTTAGAACATCAATTTCCAGTCTCCAGTGCCTGAATTTACTCAGATTTGTAGATGTACACTATAAAGTCTTGTACTATAAGTCATCATCTAATTCTCATGCTATAAAGAAGAAGGACTTTGTATCGTATGAATTTTTCATCGTCCTTTTTGCTCATGCCTTATATAATAATGAATAATAATAATAAACACCTCCAGTTACTGTTGCTGCAGTATCTTTTGACAGCAGTGATACCTCACTTTTGAAAATAATCCTTTCTAATCTGTTTCTTTCACGAAAAGAAAGCAGGAATTCTGAAAATCACAGAATTGTTGAGGGTGGAAGTGACCTCTTGAGATCATTCAGTCCCAACATCTCTGCTCAAGAAGGGTCAGATAGAGCAGGTTTTCCAGGAATGTGTCCAGATAGAGATCTGAACTATCTGATCCAGATGGATTCTTGCAGATAGAAACCCCACAATCTCTTTGGGCAATTTGTTCCAGTGTTTGACCACATTTATAATAAAAATGTAGCTGAGTAGCTCCATATCTCTCTTGTAGCAGGAAGCCCAGAACTGGACAGGGTGCTCTAGAGGCACTCTTACTAATGCAGAGGAATAATCACTTCCCTTGACCTGCTGGCAACACAGGCCAGTATATACATGCGCTTTATTGTTATACAATACTGAAACAGATTGCAATGCAATCCTTTGTTTCACATGGAATAGCACATAAGAATTACTCTTTTCTAGAAACAACTTGCAAAAAAAAGAGGATAAACTTTTCAGTTGTTCACACAGCTTTTTTCTTTTTTCAAATGAACACTATTGGAAAAATTAGAATGCTGAATAAACTAACATTTCTCTCAAGAACAGTGTCATACTTCCAGATTTTTTCTTTTCCAAACAAGAACAATGAACAGAATTTTTTTTTTTTCTATGAAGTACTAGTTTTAAACATTTGGGGAAAACAAACAAACAAACAAAAATGCCACAACTGTCAGAAGAATGTGGTCTGGAATTATAAAAAAAATAATGTAACTTAGAATTCCTAACTTGACATGATATTTACACCAAACCCAAAATTTTTTCATGTACCATTAAAACTAACTTGCAGTTATGTATATTAGAAATCAGTAGTTGCACTATCCACAATGTTATATGTGTATAGAATTAATATTTTCATGGCAGTTGAAGAAGGTTCATTTTTTAATGAAAAAAAAATCTTACAGCATTAATTAAAGCTATAATTGCATCAGAGTACCCTAAGAATTACAAACATAAGCAAACTACTGCAAAAGCAAACAGTTAAACTTAGAGCTATCATCAGTTCCTCTAAAGAAATATATTTCATTGGGACCTTCTGGTCCTGTGAATTTGTTAATCTCAAGAAATATTATGTAATTTTTTATATAATTTATGAGATCAAAATGTTTAATAGGACTTTTTTTGGTACTGGACATTATATTTTCCATTCAGATGCAACTTTGTTTCTCATTTAAATTTATGTTAAATAAAATAGTGAATTTAGTTTAACTGAACAATATTAAATCTTTATCCACCCACAAATGTTCTTTCCTTTGAAAACAAACCCAATGTAATTTTGTCAGAAAATCCAGTTAAAAATCTAGTTAAAAACCTAAATAGAATATTTTATATTTTGTTCATGTCTTAAACCTACCTCCCACCTGTATTTCACATCATTAAATATTGGAAGAATCAACATAACCAGTGTATTGAAAGACATTGCTGAAAAGCTATGTAAAGTAATAGCAGAACATATTAAGACGAATATAAATTTTGAGACAGACATAAAATATGTCCATAAGCCTTCCCTTGTACAAAGTTGCTGCCTATTAACTCTTTTTTTTTTCCTATGGAGTGTATATCTGCTTGGATTTGCTTGTATATGTCACAAGTTTAAACAGTGAGGCATTCTCTACATATGCTGCAGGAGTAGCTGCCATTCAGTAGGTTATAATGAAGTTTCCTAGAAAGGAATGCGATTTTTCCATAGAAATTCTACTTTTTCTTTTAATTATTTTGTCATTCTCAGGGCAAAATTAGGTCACCTTGAAAAAAAGGGGTATACTTTCATTTCTTTCATGGAAGGCTGTAACATTTCATATGCTGGACACGGGACTCAAAACTTTCTCAGTTACAGACAGCTGGGGAGACAGCTACTGGTTTACAAAATATTAGTATTAAGTATTCTGTTGTCTGTAAGAAAAGATGTAATGTGGAACAGTATAGTGACTCAATAACTAGCACTCTTCATGCAAGCTAGAGAACAGAGCAACGTTATGTATAAAGTGTGCTTATGTCAAGCTTGGATTGAAAATGTGCATGTAAGTTTTGATTGTAGTGGTAAAAAAAAAGATAGCTCTATGGATACCGAATCATGGTGGGTTTTTTAAGGATTTATATTGGTTCATAAGGAAAATATGTAGCAATTTTCAAAGTAAGACACACTTAAAAATAGAAAGTAAGAATATATTTAAAGAAAGTCCTAAAAAAATATATTTCAAAATAGAAATATTTTGTTTAAAAGTCTCTAAAAGAAAGTTCTGAAAATTTGCTTAAGGAGGTAAGTGTTATTTCCAACCAATTCATCACAACTTGTTTTAATCAAGCAAAAGTTTATCTCTCTATGAAAGCCTTAAATAAGTGCAGTCCTAGCCAGGTCCTTTTACCATCTAAAGGGTGAATTGCATATTTTTTGGTCCATGTTTTGTAGCCAAATAGTTTGTGCATCCTGTAATTGTTATGTGTAACATTTCCCACTTCAACACCACAGCAAAGCTAAGTTCAGGAGAACTACATCAGAGGAATTACTACAGGAATTAATACAGTTTTGGCTGTCTGAATCAGTGTACTGGGACTGTGTTTTGTATGCTATGTTTTACTCTGTTTCTGCTAGACAACACTACTATAGTAATTGCTTGTTGATGTTTGTTTTACTGCAATCTGCTGTGTTCTAGTCTTCATCATCTAAATGTGAACATATATTAAGGTATTGAAGAGTTAACAAATAAAAGCTATCACACTTAAAGAAAAATGTCATTTGTGGAGATTAAATTTTGACTTTTTAAACTTATTAAACAATTAATTTAGTATAGCCCTTCTATTACTCTTTATTCTGAGTATAAAATTTGTTTGCCAGTTGAAGTGATAAATAGTCATAGAGAAGACACATGGTCTTTTTAATTTATTTTCATTAAGAAAGAGAATCTTTGTAAATTTTGGTTTCTGTGTTTTTCCTTTTGCTATGTTTGTAGTTAAATCTTTTTGCTAGAGATTATATTAGAGAGAATAATCCAGCAGATATACTACCAACCTACTTGATTAAAGTGCCATGAAATTGAAATTATTTAACACTGTCCTTGCCCAAAGAAAAATATGAGAATGTTACTTATTTTTATTACCATGTCCTTCCTACAGTTATATTTGTATTTTCCCAAGATTTGTCTGCCTTTATGTGCAGCTATCAAACCGTGGTTTTTCCACATTTGTTCCTAAAACCAATGCAAGAAAATCCACTTTAGAAGAGAAAAAAAAGTTCAAGCTGTCAAATTTCAAAATAATTTTGTTGGTTCTCAGTAACCATTTATGAGTTAATCATAAAAGTGGTCAGCTTGAGGTAGTTTTCTCCTGAGATAAATAATACTTGGCAGGTTTATTTCAGTTTTCTGCCTACAAGCCAGCCATTCTGCCACTGGCCGTTTGCCTTGATGTCTGTCATCTGGTTTTGATCTCTTCCCCATTACTTTACAAAGTAGATCAAAACTAGGCAATAAGCCATTTGGACTCTGTAAGGTCAAATGTTTTCACTGCAAAGGATATGAAGGCAAATGCTTGCCAGTAATTTTGACAAAATCAGAGAGATTTTAGAACAAGTACATGTTCAACTGGATTTTAGCCATGAAAGCACACAACCTCCACTATAGTGTTGTAAAATTTGGAAACAGATACCTAACAGAAGGCTAACTTGAGATTATGAAGAGACAACTGTTTGGCTCATTGTAAAGTCAGATGTGTTCCATGGCATTAGAGTGGACAGCAGAGACATTAAGACATGGTTCATTAGAATTGAATTTGAGTTTGGCCTTTTTCTTCACCTAAACAAAATAGCTAATATACCCAGGAATTGTCCTGAAAATGCTTGTGCCACCTCTTAAATGCATAAAATCCTATTTAAAATTAAACACTATTTCACTTTTCTATTAAAAACATGGTACTGGCTAAAAAAATGCAGAAATAGGAATGTTGTGACATGAGGGAAAGTCAAATCCATCTTAAAGTCCCTTGTCTCTGATGGTATAAGTGCACCAATTAGCTTTTTCCTTGTCTGTGATAGACACAATTAAGATAGGAAAGAGTTATCATTACAGTGCCATGTTCATTGCATTACAGGTAATCCAAGATCACTGGCTATTTCTTTTACATCTGTTTTTATAACTTCATTATTCTAATTTGCAATTTTTGGAAGCCTAACATCCTGGACTATGAGGAAAAAAATATCCACTCTGCAATCAGTGCCAAAACTCTCATTGATTTCAGTAGGGCCAGAATTTCAACCAGGATCTTTGCAAATACTCTAAGTCCCTTTCAGCTAGTCCAACATCTCTCTGTGACACTTTGAAAATGCCATTTTGATGGAATAACAGTGTGAAACATTTAAGTGATACTTCAATTAGTTTGGCTGGTGGAGTGTTAATTTTCAAAAAGGAAGGGAATTCAGTCACTGGACCTTATACACAGGCATAGATTTACTACTTTCAGTAAGCAAATACCTGTTACATAACAGAAGATAACATGGATGATTGACAGAGTGGCATTTTCTCTTGTTGGCAAGACACATGTACATAGTTGAATCTCTTAAGTACTATTATATTCTGATTAATTGTCAGCGATAATTTTCCTGGCAAACTGCTGTAATGTTACCTTTTGTAGAATTGCAGGAGGTTGCTAATGAGGAAGCACTGTCAACTACCTAAAATATTCCAGTGAGTCCATGTCAATAATTCATTCAGAGGAATTTATCATAAATCTACATAACTGCAACACCAAGAACTCTAAGGGATTTCTACTTGTAGTGAAGTTTTATCATTATTTTCATTTTCTCTTGTTCACTAGTCTTGTTCAACTTGGCATTCAATGGATGTGAAACACTGTCACTTCAAACTACGTATTTTCTTGTGTGGAAAGGATTAATCTCTTTCAGTGAGTAATTTCTGTTGAATTGACAACTACTAATTTAGATGAACAATAAACCTTAATTGAACTACAAATATTGCAAATATTACAAATTAAAATATCAAAAGTTATTCATTGACCATACTGGAGACATTATTCCTGAAAAATACCACCATGAAAGTGTATGATATATGGCAAAAGTAAGAAGGTTGCATAGGAAACCTTGATAACAACTTCTCCAATTCTGGATTGAAAACTCAAGTTGTAGCTTTTTATTTAGTGCCAAACAGTGGCTTAATAGCTTGAAGATCTTGCTGAGCTTTTCCTTTAAAACTCTATGAAATCATCTCTGGTTGGAAAGATTACAGATCTCTCAAAACTTTTGATCTTCCCCATGAGGGTAAATATGTAATTGTATCAAAAAACAGTACGATTTAAAATTCAGAATTGGCTTTCAAAAATATTTTACTACTTTCAGTGTTGTATAGGAACAATGAATGACTTGAATTACTTTATCCATATCCCACAAAAAAAAGAAATCCATAAAGTTCAAGGAACTAGTGAGGTTCTTGTTAAGAATCAGAATAACTAAGGAACAGATTTTTAATGGACAGTGAATGGACACTCTCTCATCACATAAGCATAAAGTTTACATTTATCAAAATACATATTTAGAGTGGTTTCCCTCTTTGAAATTAATTCTTTTTCTGTTCAGAAAAATAAGGAAAAAAATAAATGAAGTTAATATAGATTATTTCCCACTAAGTCTCTATTTATGATATGAAGTTAAGCATTTTATCCCAGTAGTCCTTATGATATTCTTGTCTGTACTGCTTTTTAATCCAGTAATTTTCCCCTTATGATAATATCTGGATTTTGAGTAATTGTCACTTTCAGTGTTGAAGTCAATGCTGATATGTATTCCTTTAGTATCATTCATGTCACTTTTAGATCTGCAGTCAACTCTTTACTAACTAAATTTAATTGTCTTCTAATTTTGAGAGAGATAAATTGATTAGAAATGCCATTTTTTCCTTAGAATAAGTCTAATGTGGGAAGTGCAAAACTTCTGGTGGAAACATTAAAATCTCTTTATTGTCTGTGTTTATTATTTATTAAGATTTTGCCAGTAAAATCAAGTAAAAGTAATTTTAGGAACTTCTTTACTTAGGCTTATTTTTTTCTTTAATGCATGAAGCTTAGAAATTATTGCGTAGCTCCTAGATAATTAGTCTACTATTTGATCTTTAATCAACATTTCACATTTTTTCAGTGTTTATTTTGAATAATGCTCTTAAGTTTTAAACTTCATTTAGTTCTTATTTTATTTTCAAGACATAAAACCAGAGCAGGCACTGCCATGGCTGAGAAAAATACATAATAATTAAGTGCACCTAAGAAAAGGAAAACATTTTTTTAACCCAAACAAACTCTGAATTTGTAGTATGATATTATGTAATGTAGATGTATGACATTAAGGATAGTTTGACATTAAGATGTTATATTTCTGCAGTGCTGCTGTTCAGGCATCTGCATGCACAATCCATTTTACTGCAAATCAAAAAATAAATCTTTTCCAGCAACTTAAATGCAGTTTAGAGAGAACACGTAATGATTGCAATGAAATAAAGTAACCAATAATATTTATTAAAAGTACAGAAAATGTGGTAAACTTCTCTGTCAAAGGTGCCCAACATAACACACAGCATTTTTCACTAGAATTCTTTCTTTGTCTACTTTCTATTCAGTAGAATAGAAATACTCTATTTCAGTAGAAAATTAATATAACCATGAGTACAACTTTGAAATAAAATTTCCATTAGGCTTTAAAAAACACAGCAACCTGTAGATTTTACTCATCTCTAAATTTTAGAGCATATTTAAAAAATACAAAAAATCAGATATAGATGGTAAAAAATGTGATTAAGTTGATATAATCTATTGCTTTGCTAGCATGAATGCACTGAGATGCTTTTAAGCAGTAAGACATGACAAGCAAGTAGTGTTGTCACAGACGTCAGCACAATTTAGGAGTATAATCAGATGTACAGCAAAGTGAAGTGCTTCCAGCCACACAAGACATGCAGATATCCACCAAAACACATGCCATATCATAACATGAAGCTCAAAGTATTTGTCCAGCATTTAAAAATTGTATACTGTTTAAATGGTAACAAGGCCTGATCTTGAGTTAACATAAATTACCATAGTTAACACCTACTAACTGTGGTTAGTTTACAAAATGGGAGAAAACTTTCTTGTGTCTCTTGAGGCCAGAGACAAAAAGCTCAGGCATGTTCAAATTGATGTAACTTTTTTTCATATAAAATTTTTGGGTTAATCCACAAGTACTTCAGATAACTGTAACTACAAGCAAAAAAAGGAAAGATATCAGTTGATACCTTTCAACTGAATTCTAATGTTGTTTGGAATGAGGTATCTCAGAAAAATAGAGGGATACTGTGGAGAACATCACTCCAAAAGCATGCCCAGAAAAACAGATTTTATGTATTTTGTTGTCACACTATCTGTAATGTAGCAATCTACTGTGAAAATAGGAACATAATAAGGTATAGGCCATCAGTGGATATGTACTGGTGTTTGGCTGGGGACACAACTTCTCTAGTTGCTTACAGTTTTCAGCCTGAGGACATCATTTATGTTAGCAGACATTTCATTACAGTTCATAAACAGATCACATCAAAACTAATCATAAGAAATCACTGCAAGTCTACCCCAGTCTATCTGAGACCAATAGTACCTCCTGTGATTTGAAAATGAGCTATTCCAAAATGCTTTAAGGATCAGAATTGCATTTAAGCCACCTATAAGGTCAATTACACTGCCTTAGGAAGAGCAATGTTGTTTATGAAGTGGGGGAATAGCGAGGAAAAAGCGGTTGTATCAAAATAGATAGAAAAAATTATCTGTTTACAGAATCACAGACTGGTAGGGGTTGGAAGGGACCTCAAAAGATCACCCAGTTCAACCCCCCCTGCCAGAGCAGGATCAGGTCACACAGGAATGCATCCAGGCAGGTTTTTAATGTCTCCAGAGAAGGAGACTCCACAGCCTCTCTGGGCAGCCTGTTCCAGTGCTCTGTTACCCTCACCATGAAAAAGTTTTTCCTTATGTTTACCCAGAAACTCCTAAGTTCCAGCTTGTACCCATTACCCCTTGTCCTATCACTGGATGTCACTGAGAAAAGCCTGGCTCCATCCTCCCGACACTTGCCCTTTACATAATTATAGACATCAATAAGGTCACCCCTCAGTCTCCTTTTCTTGAGGCTAAAAAGACCCAGCTCTCTCAGCCTCTCCTCGTAAAGGAGATGCCCCACTCCCTTAACCATCCTAGTAGCTCTGTGCTGGACTGTCTCCAGTAGCTCCCTATCTTTCTTGAACTGGCGTGCCCAGAACTGGATACAGTACTCCAGGTGGGGCCTCACCAGCACAGAGTAGAGGGGGAGGATAAACTCCCTTAGCCTGCTGGCCACACTCTTCTTAATGCATCCCAGGATGCCATTGGCTTCTTGGCCATAAGGGCCCATTCTTGGCTCATGGCCATCCTCTCGTCCACCATGACTCCCAGATTTTTCCCCAGAGCTGCTTTCCAACAGATCAGCCCCCAACCTGTACTGATACATGGGGTTGTTTTTCCCCAGATGCAGTACTTTACACTTGCCCCTACTGAACTTCATTAGGTTTCTCCCTGCCCAGCTTTCCAGCCTGTCCAGGTCATGCTGGATGGCAGCACAGCCTTCTGGCATGTCAGCCACTCCTCCCAGTTTTGTATCATCAGCAAACTTGCTGAGGGTACACTCTATCCCTTCATCCAGGGCATTGATGAATATACTGAACAGCACTGGACCCAGGACCGACCCCTGGGGAACACCACTACCCACAGGCCTCCAACTACACTCTGCTCCACTGACCACAACTCTCTGGGCTCTGTCCTTCAACCAGTTTCCAATCCATCTCACCACACAAACATCCAAGCTGCTCTTCTTAAGCCTGGCCGTGAGGATATTATGGGAGACAGTATTGAAAGCTTTGCTGAAGTCGAGATACACCACATCCACTGCCCTCCCCTCATCTATCCATCTAGTTGTGTCATCATAAAAGGCTATCAGATTAGTCAAGCATTACCTCCCTTTGTTGAATCCATGTTGACTACTCGTGTTAAGCCTCCTTTCTGCAATCTGCTTTGAGATGGTGCCAAGAAGAAGCTGTTCCATCATCTTTCCAGGAATGGAGGTGAGGCTGACCAGCCTATACTTATCTGGGTCCTCCTTTTTGCCCTTTTTGAAGACTGGGATAACACTGGCCTTCCTCCAATCCTCAGGCACCTCTCCTGTTCTCCAGGACCTCTCGAAGATTATGCAGAGTGACCTAGCAATGACCTCTTCCATTTCCCTCAGCACTCTTACCTTTGAAAGGTAAGAAACTTTGATTGCAACATCTAGGATCAAGGTATTACATTTCTCTGGCTAAGTTTGTCAGGTTACAGATTAAATCACATGACTAATACTGAAGGAAAAATTCAGTTCTCATTGTGTGTTAATTTGCAGAGAAATGTCCCCCAAACACTAATGTTTTCGTTAACTTATACATTGTCAAAATTGAAATGATTTAATTTACATTTCTTTTTTAAAATTTATTTCAGATATTACTGACACTGTTCTTTACTGTCTTAAAGTAAGCAAATTAAGGAGGGATGTGTAACACAGAAAACTATCAGCAACATTTTGGTATTTCCATGTTTTGCTGTGTCAGATACCAGGAGAACTTCCTCAGACCCACCCAGTGCTTCAGAAAAGAAAAAAACAAAAGAGAGTTTCCACACAGGGGCTCTTGGAAGGCCTCTTAGTCTAGGAAGGACTCAGCCTTTCAAAGTACAACCATCAATGTTTGTCAGCATGACTGGGGCTTACTCTGTGTGGAAAAACACTGGTGGCTCTTTTGATTGCAGTGGCTGCATTTTAGAGTTCTGATGCGTGGTTACTACAAGAGGTGGTGAGTGTTCACAATGTAGTTTCTAGTCTGAAACACAAGACAGATTAACAAGGTGTTGTATTTCCCCCAGCAATGATAGTGTGTCCCTGGCAATACCGTTCATACTCCCAGGGGAGGAAGCTGATGCTGCTTCTTGCAGTCAGATTTATGTGGTGATAACAAACAGTACTTAAAACCCTCACAGTTGCTGTCAAGGGTCCCTACAAAGGGTACACTTGTAATGAAACAAGAGACAGCTCTGATGGACTGTTTTCTTGGAAGAAATAACAATTAAGTAACTCTTACGTAAGAATCAATGGCTGGTTTTAGCTTCTCAATGGTCTGATTTTCTGCTCCAGCACCCTTCAGTATCTTTTGTAAATACATCCTCCTGTGTGTAACTGGCTTTTGTAACTTGCACTCCCATGACCCATAAACCTATCTTCAGATATTTTTTTCTGGGCGGCATTTAATGTTTCTCGCTAAACAATTTTGAAAACCAGAGGAGTAACTTCAAATAATATTTGAGAAATTTGCAACAGATGACTTCAAAAAGCAAACCTGCTGAATCAATAATAAGGACATGCAAGATGCATATTTTGCCACTTAAGTTTTATCACTTACGTTTAACAAAACTAAAAACTTGTGTTGACCAAAGGCATCTGGGATCTCCTCCCTGAGCAGAAGTACTTCAATACAGTGAGTGAGATGCTGATCTGTATTATTACAGATGGTAAAAATAGTTCAGAAGAACATGAGGCAAAATCCATCTTTGATCAGTTGAGAACAGATGAGACAGGACACCCCAATCACTGCATCAGGGTTTTTGCAGCTCTAGTTTGAACATTACTATTTTCAGAGGACCTGTTGTACATACCAACAACACTAATGACTACCAGCAGAGACAACCGTGTTCCTACAACTAGTGACAACATGTGCAGCTCTCAGGATTTAGCTAAGTTTTAGGTTTTACCAAGTAAGAGTGATTTGGTTTTTGTTTTTGTTTGTTTGTCTGTTTGGGGTTTTTTTGTTTGGTTGGGTTTTTTTGTTTGTTTGGTTTGTGGTCTTTTCTTTTCTTTTCTTTTCTTTTCTTTTCTTTTCTTTTCTTTTCTTTTCTTTTCTTTTCTTTTCTTTTCTT
>WUAM01000431.1:94331077-94361374 GCA_024336885.1 Actenoides hombroni | reverse complement strand
TGAAAATACACTCCACATTTTGTTGTCACAACACTAAGAGGGTCCACTGTTGTTTGGATTCTGAGTTGCATACATACCCAAACACACAAATGGATGTAAAACACTAACACAGTTGTATAAAAGCACTCATGCCAGACAGACTGGGGTGCTTGTGGCCATTGCCTCTGCGTGCACAGCCAGAAAAACATGATTACTCTTTGTACATATTATGATGTTAACTAAAAAAAGAAACAATTAAAAACCTAATTTATAAAAGTTGTTTTAAAAACAATACATTCTTCTGAAATTATAAAAAGAAATTTTGTTCAACCATGATGTTAGCAAAATGTGTCCAAAAACTTTATTCCAAATACTAACAAGGGAAAGACTGTTTTTTTTCCTCAGCAGATTTTAGTCTCTCTGGATTAAAAATGTTAACTTCTTTCTCAACAACAGGGTTTTTTTTAGTCCTCTTTCAACACTCAGAGCAAGAAATTTGATTCAGGTGTGAATATTAACAATCATGAACAAAACTTTAACTGCAGGGTCCAAAATTCTTCCTGTTACACTTATTCATTACAGATAGTGCCTTTCATACATACACACACGGAGAGAATTTATTCATTACTCGCATGAAAACATGTGCCAAAGATTTACTTAAACTACAAGATGGATGAGATCAGAAACGCATTCAAAACAAACCTCTTTTTATCCATACATAGCATATGAGTGCCAATTCAATTTTTTAACAATTGAATTTGAAAGCACTGAGACATTGGCCAGTGATATCCTTCAATGCTGTTTTCATAGGATTATTATTCAGAAGAGAGAAACCTAAAAAAGATGAGTTGTGACTAAAAGCTTCTACTGTTATTTTGAGAATGATACAGCTAATTTGCAAAACATGTTTGTTAAAGAATCAGCCACCAAAGTCCACTTAGGCCATGTAGCAACTCGCTAATGCACTATGACTTTGGGACAAGACCACTGACCAATTGAAGAGAAGCACTTCCAGTCACATGGTACTACACTATGTCTGAATTAAGTGTTCATGCTTTATGTACATGCTTCTAGTACAGAAGCTGGACTCCAATGTACTCAATTTATGAAAAGTGTATGTTGAAACATAAAAGCAGAGTTTCTAAAGACAAAAGTTTTGTTATTAATTAAAATGGCTGAGGGATGGGGTCACACTGCAGAATAAAGATTCTGTGGTGGGAAATAACCAGTGGTTGTTTTTCCAATGGATCTGTAAAGTGTTTCTCTGGTGTGCCTTTTTATACAATTTATGAATGATTTCAGAAAACTCAGTATGAATTTCACTTCTTATTTCTTTCCGATCCATAAGCTGGACTCAATATTTTGCAGAGTAAGTTTGATTTTCTTTAGTAAATTTTGTTTGACTAAATGTTACAAACGCCATAGAGGATTACATCTCCTGCTCTTTGTAAGTTTAACTGAACTGCAGTTACGTATTAAAATCTTTGAGGCTTTTGGAATGATGAATGACTCACGTTGATATTAAAGTCATTAAGCATGTCTTTCAGAGGAAAACCAACTTCAAAAGAGGTTTCATTTTAATTCGTGCACCCCTTCAAGTGCTTATTAAAATAGAATATATTTTATGTCTCTAAGAAAATAGTAAAATTTCCTAACTGAAAGTTGTATTCCTTATATTTACTAAACAATAAGTCTCTTACATAGGCAAGACTATTTATTTATAATGTAGGAAAAGGTCACATACTTTATTTTGTTTTTCTATTTTTGACACCAATGTGGGCTTTTTTTATTATTTTGGACTGTTTACTTTGTACTTCTCTAATACAAACTCCTTTGGCATTTTACTGGACCTTTTTCCCTCTGGGCTGAAGTTCTCTTCCTTTTTAATTAGATTGACCTTTTGATTCACTTGACTGCCCTCAAAATGACTGAGAATGACTGCTTTTTTGGAAGGCAAGTTGAAATCAGAACAGAAAGACTGAAAACAGTCATGTGAAATAAAAATATTTTATGTGGCTATACCAGCATTATAACTGCATAATCAGTATGTTCATAGCCTCTAACAGAAAGAGATACTGGCCCCTGCAAATTTTGTGAGACTTTAATGATGACAGGTTGTTTCTCATCTTCTTGAATGAATGCTTTTGTAGTGTACTTTGTGTCTACTATTTTCAGAGTGTGTTTTTACTGTCCCATAATGATTTGCCTTTTTTACCCTTCCAAGTTATAAAGGGTAAATTTAAAGTAAGCTCAAAGCATAAGGCCCTTGGCTACCATCTATTATATAATGTTCACTTCTCTTCTTTCTACCATCATCATGGAAAGAAATAGCTATTGAAGTTACATTTTCTAGGTTAAAGACTAAAATCAATGGACTTTATTTGAATCTGAAAATGATTACTCATCATTCAAGAAGTTTGGAAAGAAATAAGAAGACTATCCTATACAGGCTTATATAACTGTTCTGAAAGTTTGATAGGTGAGACAAACTCTTTCACCATGAAGACAATATTGAGCAAAATGTACACTTTTTCATTAACAGTAATTACAGCAATTTACCTGAAGCTATGGGCTGAAGAAAGTCTTCTTTTCCTGATATTTTAGGGGATTATAAGGAATTTATGCATCATCTCCCTACTTGGTTGAATGTTCTCTATTCTACAAATGAATATTGGGTCACATGGAATTCATTCCTAGTCAAGAAATGCTGTACATAATTCCCAGTAATAACTGAAAGGCATCTGAAACTCAAATAGGAGTTACTCAGACAAGATTAACTTAATCTGTAAGGACTGCAGACTTCCCAAAAAGTCTGTGAGAAAAACTGGTACGTTTTGGTACTTCTCCCTAAGACCAGAACAATTAATCTATTTTTCTGCACCTAAGTAACTGCATTCTCTTATTTTCAAGAAAACAGATTTGAGTGGTTGATCCAGGTCATTAGCGATTTAGTAGGTTACCATCCAGAACAGTGGAATCTTGTGTTGACAACTCATGTTTCCCCTGCTTATATATGAGCTTCAAGCCAGGCCAACGTTGCGCTCTGGACCAAGGCCCCCAGCTACCATTGTCAAACTATCACTAACAATAGTTGAAGGCTTTGCTTGCCACTGATCTTTAGAGCCACTGAGTTCACTGGGAAACATTGCTACTTTGGGAATAGTAGAGTTACCAGCATCTATCTGTACTTTTTGTTGTTGCTTGCTTTCTGCTTCTGTATAGACTCATCTTGCTCTTACAGTCATTGATCAGCCTGTATCATTTAACAGAAATCTCCTAGATCCATTTGAACCACATAGTTAATATCCCACTCTACTATACACTTTAAGTCCATTTACTACTTCATCCATTTTAAAGTGTAATAAGTATCATTATTTCTAGGACTACACCAACACATTTTAGTACTTCTATCTAATAATCTAGAAGTCCTATCATCAAGCCTGATCAGCCCTGCCTTATAAACAAGCAGAAAGGTTTCCCTCTCATCAGTTGCCCAGTCTTCTTGTCCTACTTAGAAACAGATTTCTGGGTTAAACCAGGACACAGAATCTTAGCAATTTGATACAAAGAATTTTTATTAAACAAACTTTAACATCTCTAGAAGCAGACACTTAATATCCCCTTACTGTTGGGTTTTAGTCCCAGCTGTTGCATCACTTAGTTGCAGCTGGAAAAGTATTTTCTCCATTATTAGGTCATTTATTGTCACAGTGTAGTATTTACACCTTCTACAGAATTTTGGGTAATGAGGAGTTTCTGTTTGTAGAATTTTTAGACTATGTTCCTTGTGTGTTGTTAGTCTAGTGAAACTCAGATTGTTGTAGAAAATGCTACTTTAAATATTTCTGTGAATAAAGACAGTGAATTTTATTCTCTCCAGAGGAAGGAAAAAACCCTTCATCCTCTTAATGATCAGATAAGTGTAGTTTGGATAGACCAGGAGTGGCAGATCATGAAGTCCTACACTTTCGGGAATGATGAGTCAAAAAGATTTTAAAAATGAACAGCTCTTTAGGCAAACTTTGTCCTGAAGATGTTTGGTTTTATTTTGAGGAATGCATAAAGACTTAGTGATATAAAGTGCAATCAAGTGTAAGACAGCTAATCTATCCCTTGTAAAGGCATTCATTATGTAAAATATTAATTAAACTTTTCAAATAATTGGAAGTAATAACTGCTGCATTCCTTAAGGAACCAAATTATTAAATATCAGCCAAGTATAATATTTGCTCAAAGCTTGAAGACTTTTCATTGCAAAAGAAATATTATTTCATCCTTATTTCCTGCTATAACTTTTAAGAACAATTACATTCTTGAATGTTGTTTAAAACTAAAAATATTGTCTTATGGGGTTACATGATCTTCTATATGTGTGTATTTTCACATTAGAGAAATAGCTTCATCTCCTCCTGTAATAATTTCCTAGAAACACACTAAGACAAACGTTGAAGATACTGAGAAAAATCTCACTACTTCACCCTCCACAGTATTCAGTTTCCATTACAATGTGCAATGTAGCAGAATTCAAATGCAATGTTTTCTTATGACTTCAAGACTTATTTCTGTTATCTGTAGAGCGGGTTTCTGCTTCATCAGTATAGTGATTTAATTGAAGTGCTTCTCAACATACAATTTGCAATGGTTTTGCTTCATTTTCTTCATTAATACTTAAATGAAGAATTAGTTAGGAGCCCATTGAATTTTTTTTAAAGTCTTCCAAAATACTTGAACATGTTTGGTGCATTTTTTACTGATTAGTCCTCGCAGATACAGATAAATGAGGTTTTAATTTACAGCACTTTCAAGCTATAACTTCATGATTTCCCAAAACTTTGGTTAAAAATGTGACAGTTGATTTAATTTTTTAGTAGATGCGTATGTAAACATGACTGTCCTCCCTCTCTGTGACTGACTACCCCTAGGGCTGGAATGTGACTCACTGAATAAGCCTCTTAAATGAAGGAAAGTTCAGAGGAGATAGACAAGGATGATGTATCCATGAAGTTCAGGGAAAAATGCCACAGCTGTTGCAAAGAAGCTGTGTATCTCACCACAAAGAAGACTGGACCATAGCCTTAATTTTTAACAGTTGGGTGGATCAACTGGTGCTCTAAATGTTTCTCCACAAGTTCTTTAAAAGAGCACAAATATCTCCCTAAGGAAGTCAGACCATCATGGAGGGAGAGAATTCATGGTTCAATCCAACATAGGGAATAAAAACTAGACAATAAGCAAAAGAATTTTGAAGAGAGCAATGTGATTGATCTAGCTTGAAGCCACTTTCCTTCCCAGTCACTATGGATGCCTAGTGTTGTAACAGAGTATGGCCTCCAACACCCTTCCCCCAGCATACGAACATCAGTTGTTACAAAAGTGAATTCCAAGGTATTTTCTGCAAGCCCAACACACCTTTTTCTTGGGAAAAGCCCATTAACAACATATACAATACAGGCAAATATTCAGGCAATCATAAATTCATGCAATCATGCCCATGAAAAAGCAGCCAAAAAGCTATAGATTAGCGTACTCAAACTATCACAATGTCACCAATCAGCTGTCACAAACATCTGATATCTTTTAAATTTGTCCTTTACATAAATTTGTGTGCTCAGCACTATACTAAGCACTTGTAGGTCTCATACACCTAAATTCTTATCTTTATAATGTGGGATTTATTTGCAGCAACCTTCTCACACAACTGACAATGGATTTGAAGGAGAGAATTTCAGCAACACTAATTGAAACCACTATTTGACCTTTAACTTAGTTAATAAATTCCCTTATATGTTGTTCTGCAGTTTTCTAGATGTTGTTTCCACTGAAAATTTTGATCTTTTCAAACTTAAGTATACTAGCTGCAGACTTTGTCATAAATAACTAAAAGCAACATTTAAGATAAATTAGAACACAATGCTGTGAAGTTTGCAACACTACAATTTTTTTTACAATCACAGTTGAATCATTTCATATCAATCTTAGGAGAGTTATGACTCATAATCCTGAATGTAGTAAAAAAAGTGGGATGATGCAGAGGTATGGATAGTTCTGGTTATTTTTACTCTCTAGAGGAGTTAGTCTACATGCAGTTCTTGATTGTTGAGAACAATGATAGTGATACTGGGCTCTTCTGTGATCTGCCAGCATACAGCTGGTATTCTGGAATTTCTGAAAGCACACGTAAAATATTCATTTCTTTCAATGAAGACGGAGATGTCCATCAGAAATTGTCCAACAGAAGTAACATGGTTTAGCTTAATTTTAAGTTCTGTTATTTTTGACAGGGTTTTTTTTAGAACTGCTATTGAATGTTGACAGAAATGATTCATACATACATCGTAAGATTCATACAAGTGCCATTTATCTTATTGGATTTTGTGCAGCATTTACCAGTGCACTCCAATCTCAACTTGTGCCACTATCCTGAAGTGCAGTGAAAACAAGACTAGATTGGCTTCAGTTTCAAATGTCCCTTCATTTCATTTTAATGTCATTGTAAAATATACTATATAGATATTTATAGAAAACAAAGTAGTTTCTCATAAATACTATTTCCTTAGGCTTCAAATGGGTGATGAAAGGCTTGGTGCTCTGGTTGTTCATATGAACTATGACACTGCAATTGTTTTCCTGCAATCCAGAGATTAACATGTTGACATTCTGGCATAATGAGAGATGACCATGACCCGTATGCAAAAGTACTAAAAAGAATTCTAAGTGTACCTGCTATCATTGTTGGTATGTCCAAATTTGATTTAAGTATGTGTCTTCTCTAACAGCTTTGGAAATCATCCGCAGTAAACCTATGTTTTGTGAACACTAAAATCTTCATTTATTACTTCAGCAATCTCAAAAATCAAGTAGTGCCAAAGGTTTGTAAAATTAAGCTGGATATACTCAAGATACAACATGTAAATCTGTGACTGAAGTGTCTCTGCATATTATGTATCCAACACAACACAACAATAATCATGGTATTCTAGTTGTTATATTAATAACAAAGGAAATTCACCTCTCATTCCTTTTATTATAAATACAGACTGTCATTAAGTTTCCCCCAAATCAAATATTTTTGGCTTTGTGAAGGGATACAACGGAAATAAAGTACTTGGTCTGTGCAACTCCCTAACAAAGAATCTTTCAGTGCTATCTTTGTAGTTAGTTTAGCAAATGCTAAATAAAGCCAAAATTATAATGAAACTTAAGTACCTTAAAATTTCATTCTGAATATTATGGTGTTTCGTTGATTGGGGTTTTTTTTTAGAGCTAATGTAATGTTGGAATACTGACTGAATTTGGAAAATAATTCACCATTGGTACAACCATATCCATTTATTGTTGCCAATGTGTTGGCTTTTGACTAATATCTTAATATACTAAGATTATTGCGCAGATGATACTTCATCATAAAGAAAACTATTTACAACTATGGTCATGCAGATTTACTTTGAAAATAGTAGAGAGGGATAAGGGGGAGGGATCAAAGAAATTGTCCCAGTGACTCCATCAGGGCTTTTAAATTTCACAGAAAAAGGGCAGGGAGTTATTTTAGAATTGTCAAATTATTGTAGAATTGTCAATAGTAGTATTTTAAGTGTTTTATACAGGCAAAAATCTGTACGAAATTCAAGACTGAGAAATTAGATTTTTAATTTTACAGCAAATCACCTTCTAGGTCATGCCTTTACATAACATAAGCTTAATCTTTCCTTATTGTTGTTAAACCAAGTTTAACAAAATCCATAGATTGGTTAATATATCTGTGGAGGACATCTTACTACTTGTTATCCTGATTAATAGTTTTGAAAATCTGATCCACATTGTGGGAAAAATAATTGTGAAGAACATCTTTTCATTTATAACACCTTCACAGGTTTTACTTCCTGGGAGATATCAGCACGATCTTGTTATAATATTTTACTTCTCTAATGCTACATAATAAACCAGAAGATTATTTTGAATTAATCTATTTTTTAAAAAAATCTTAAGTCCCTTTACTGTTGGAATTTAAATGTATATATTCAAATGCTGTAATCTGTTCCAGTTACTTCAAATCAGTAATGCAGCAAAAAGGGTTGAATCATTACAAGAGCTAAGGAAATGTTCCTGTTGAAGCTTCATCCCACTTAGCATTAAGCATCCAACTAAACTCAAAAGATAACCCTTGAAAGATAGGGACAAAGAACTAATTATGCTACTGAAGGACTGAATGATCTTTCATTTGCTAACTTTCTCAGTGGACTGTGGATAAGAGTTAATATAACTGTGCTTCTCATATTGTGACTTATTACATGGGAAGAATTCATAGGAAGTATTAATGATGACAGTAATGGAGAGAAGATAGCCTAGTGCAGTTTTGCCCAGCCATAGAACCCTGTACCTGTCTGGACTACTCTATCTACAAAAGGTAACAGCTTGCTTGGGGGACCAATCTATGCTTTTCTAAATGAGGATTTGTATACCTCAACTTAGCTTTTTAATCAAGAAATGTAAACCATCCCCTGTGTCAGGAAATTAAATATTCTCCTGCACTTTTCATTGTTCCTTTTAAAAAATACAACTGTGTGGAGATGTGTAATATTTCATTTAAAATATACATATTTATACTGACTATGTAGAAAAGTAACAGGTACTGTGTAGAGAGTGATCCAAGGAAGCACTACTGATTTTCATTGATTTATCATCCAAAGGCCAAGAGTGTATGGTGGGATAAAATGTAGACACTAATAAACTGTCTGGAAGCTTGATAGGGATATGCTCAAAAGGGAAAAGAAAACTATTTAGATAAGGCCATATTCTATGAGACTAGAATGTGATTATTTGTCTGGTGCTCAGAGGCATTATAAAAATTATGCACAACTGGCATTTGGCAGCATAATCAGATTCAACAGAAAGGTGAGCTTTAAGGCAATATGTCTACTTCCCCTCCAACTTCCATTTAAATGCTGTGCATAAGATAAGAGCAATACAAATTACAGACAAAGATTTTCACTTCAGATTTCTTCCTGTTTTGTCATATGAAAAGAAAATTGGGCAAGGAGAAGGTTAAATAAATGGTGCTCTAAGGAGCTGCAAAAGCCATTAATAGTGGTGCAAATAATGTACCCCAAGTATTTGATCCATTTCATACCAATTATTTATCAGCATTGATTTCAGCTGCAGATTTACAAGATTCTGACTGAACTTCTCAATGATTCAAAGTGATTTAAGATAAACTGTACTCAGGGAATCTTAAAAGGGATGAGACATAATACTTTGCAAACTTACATTAGAAAGATTACATGCCTATCTTTGTGTATGTTAGCATTCTGAACACTGTGCATAGAATGAAGTAGAAATGCACATTCTTGTTACACATTTTCATAAATAAAGCATTTAAGTAAATGCCTCTGTGTAGCTGTGTATCACAGTTCACAAAGGCAACAGCTGCAGTCCATCACCAGTGCAGTTGCAGATGTTCAGTGATGGCAGAATTTTTTTTCATTACATATCAATGATGTAATGCTTTATAATACATGTTTTACAGACAAGAAAAGAGAACACATTTTATTTGATGCATTTTTCAGATAGATTACAGTTGCATGTTTTGGAAGGTCATCATCAGATAGTACTTGCTTTCAAAAGGAAGCAAGTCTTTCTACATTAATACATGCTATTTTAAATCAAAGCATTTTCCCTAAATCATGACTTAATTTTTTTACTGTCTTCATCAGGAAAGAATTTCAGGCTGTACATGATAAATTACAGATGACTCCATAAGAGTAAATGTGAACAGAGAGCATATAGGGTCTTTGGTTGAGGTGTGTCAGAAGTATCTCAGCAACTAATGGCTTTTACAAATTAACATAAACCCAAGACTTTGGTCTTCATTTTTTAGTGTTGTTTATGTTGAACATTAACTCAGATAGTCACTGATAGACACTGTTTTATTTCTAGGAGATCATAATTTTCACCCTATTTAAGGGTTTACCCTTTTATGTAGGAACACAAATAATGTGTTTACTTAAAATATGCTCATTAATCTTTGCCTCAAATTCTCACGTATCACTTACAGATCCTTTCTTTGCTTTCTAGTAGGAAATACTTCTAGCACACAGCTCCTAAAAACCTAAGATAATGCAATGATTTTTCAAGATAAAACTGCCATCTTATTTCACTGCTAAAACAACAACAAAATGCAAAATTATAATACTTGTCATTTAATCCTTGGACACTCCAGTAATTCAGGCACCTATCTTGTATGCAGAAGTCATCACAAAACACCTCTATTTCTGAGAGGAAGCAGTAGTACCAGCACCAAAGTTATGAGCTAATCATGTCATCAACACATCACTCGTATGTATATTTTTTTAAATAGATAAAATTATACTTAAAAAATGAGATTTGGGACATTTAATTCCTTCTTCGTATGTGAAACAGATTTAGCTAATTTCAGGCTTATAATAGAACAATAGGTTTACGTTTTACCCAGTTATGACCATCATCTCATCTGGTGAGTATAAAAGGGTGCTTTACTAGGGGAACAGAGAAACATGTTAGTAAGGTGAGAGAAGAGACACTATCCATAAAAAAAGACAGATGACTACCACATTTAGGACACTGAGAAATGAGGTAGGAGGAAACTGGAATATGCAACGAAGTCACTATCTTTACTGAGATAATTTTCATATCCAGTGGTGCTATAAATTGCCTGGAAACTTTCCAGGCTCTTCACTTCAAAATATCCCTTAGGTTCAGGATTGAAATCAGAGAAAGAAAGATACTCTACCAAGATATGTTTCTGGGTTTTTATTGATCAAATGTGTTCATTATAGCAGGTATTAACCATATCTGTTATAGAGAAAGGTGTACCAATGGAACTCTGAATTAAATTGTGATTGCTATATGAATGAAATGAAGAATTGAGGCAATTTATCTTGTTTCAGGCTCACCTGGAAATTAAACAGAGATTCAAAATGTGCTTAATTTTCTCAGGAGAATAAAATATTAGTAGGAAAATAACAGGGTAAAGTAATAGGGGAAAAAAAACAGTTTTAAGAAAAGAAGTAGAAAAATAAGCTGTTACAGATGCTACTTAGTAACCATTACTGCTGCAAGTAAAAAAACAGGAGAAGATTAATCTGAAACAACTGGAAATATGCTATTAAAAGTATCTTTTATCTTGCACTTGAATTGTAGTTCCCCAAACACAAAGACACTACCATATTACCGTATACTGGACTTGTGTTTCTACTATTAACGCATTTTCTCAGTTGGAACAATCTAAGTTACCTCTGTAAAAAGCTCAGCAAAATGTTTAAGACTGTTCCTAACTTCAAGTATAGTAGGAAGCAGAATTAAATTAAAATCCTTTAAGTAGCTTACTGAATCCAGACATGAATGTTTCCTTCAGACAACAGTGAATGCAGTAGTAAAATTTTATTTTCATAAGGCTTGGACTGAAAAACAAATGCTGCATGCCTGCTTAAAAATATATCACTGAGGATACTTTCCCATGAATATTTAATTTCACAATATTTTGGCTTTCATGTTTGCTTTCTGAAAAAAATATTCTTTAAAGTAAAACTTATTATATGCAAAAAAAATTCAAAGTGTGGTTTGATCCCAGAAGCTATAAAAAAACTTTAAAAAAATGTAGTTTAGCAATCTAACCATATATGTGTGTCTAATTCAGTCAGTGAGTATAAAATGCCAGGTTATGTTGCAGCCGACAAAATAGTTTTGGGGTTCTTTTAAATTTTAGTTCATAATAAAGCACAAGATGAAATATCAAAGTTAAATTTGTAAAAATACATGTTGAAATTATCTACTTTTGATGATTGTGATTTTTTTTGTAACTGTGAATTAACTTCTAGCATTTTTTCATTATACAATTAGTCTTTTTTGTTGACCCAGTTGAAAATTGCAGAAACTCTTAACTAATTTACCTTGAAACCAATAATTTCTTCTTTTCAAGATGTTGCAATATTGTTCCTAAACTGAAATACCCAGCATTAATTTGACAAGTTCCTCCCCCAAAGTGTTATAATAAATACATTTAATGCATGAAGCTTTATTTAAAATGTTTATTATTAAACTTTTATCGTGAGGCAAATCACTTCTCATTATCTCTGACATACTCAGATGTTATACTGGAACTATACAAGGGAAAAACATAGGGGAAGATATGTTGGTAGATTAATCACTGCATAGCTGCTTCTAGCTACCTTTAACTAGAATTATCCTTTTATTTATGTCATGTTAATGGCCTAAATATGAGATAAAGTCATTATTACTCTGAAGTATTTTCAGTGTGGCCCTCAATAAAGTACTAAGATAAAATTATCAGGAAAAATATAAAACCATGATTGCAATCAGAATACACTATATATGACAAAGCTTTAATAGCAGCAAGGCACAACCTGTAACACAGTATAATTTTTTTTCTGGAGGACTTTTGAAAGGATTCTGAATGACTCTTAATGGACTACCTACACTGATCTCTAGAAGTTCTTACCAGAACACATCAAGATAGAAAATGAACATATTTAGAACAGAGGGTCTACATTCCAGAATGAACATTGATTGACCTTTGCAAGCTATGGTCCTTCTTTTTAAGTTGCTGGGAATATCAGTTGCTTATATATAGCTTTCAAGACTGAAATGTGTAGAAATGAAAATAAAGGATAGTGAAGTTTGTCATCAGTGACTAGAGCAATTTGACATTTTCAGTACTAATTACTGATACTCAGCAAGAATAACATTACTTTTTGGAAATCATGCATACACCTTGGCATATTGAGTCCTCTTCCAAAAGTAATCTTACTATCTACTTCCATGAAGCTTGAGGTGTTCAAGCACCTCACTTACACTGGCAGGCTCCAAAATTTATCTACAATAGAATATTCCCAAATCACTTTTGAAAAAGAGATTTGAGTTTCTGTTTTACTTCTGAAGCACTGTTAAAAATTATACCTCTTTTCTCAGGCACATATTAACACCTAATTGCATGCCAAGAGTTCTAATGATATAGAATCTATTGTACTTAACGTAAATGGTACCCCTCTGTTTAACCAATCCTGATTATTCAGGCTTCATACAGAAAACACATCTTCCAAATCTTATCCCATAGATAAAATAGACTAAAAAAAAAAATCAACCAACCATCAGTGAAACAAACAAAAAAGATAATTGGAAAGTTTTAAATATTTTTTTATGATAGATACTATTCCATGTTGAACCACAGCCATTTTTTCATAACACATAAAGAGCAAAGGAGAGATAAACCAAATGCTTAGTCTCTATATAATTTATTTAGTAATTATTATTAGAGCATTTTGTATACATGATGGTTTAATCTCTGATGGCAGCTAAACACACCACAGCCACTCACCCACACTTGCCCTCCTCCGGATAAGAAAGACAATCAGGAGGAAGAAAGACAGTGAGAAAAAAAACCCCATGGGTTGAAATGAGGACAGTCTAATAACACAACACAAAGAGAAGAAAACAACAGTACCAATGAAATGACAAAGTGAGTGATATGTTGTACCTGTGCCCGAGACACCAATTTCCCCTGCTCTGGTCACATATACCTGAATCTGAGGCGGCAACTTCCCCTACTCTGGTCACACTTGAAACTCCACACTGAAGCAAGATGAAAATAGGTACCTGGCCCCAGCCCTCCCCTTATATAGGGACATGACTCCTATGGTATCAAATATCCCATTGGCTGGTTGTTCACCCCAGCTGAGGCCTCTCCCAGTTCTGGCCCCTCACAGCTGCTTGGGCCAGCAGCTACTGGTGATAACTAGCTTGAACAAACCCACGCCATTGATATATTTTTGACTGATTTCATTTGGTCTTATTTGGTTCTGAAAAGTATTCAGGCAAAATATACTGATAACTTCTTCCAAATTACTGATTATAGCCCTTACAATACTTTAGTACTGCTTGACCTTTCAGCAGCATTTAATAATGGGAAATGTAGAATCTTGCTATAAATTTTTGAGACATACAGTAGCACTTGCACTTCCAACTTTTTCAGTTTGTCTCTCCCTCCACTTTACCACTCATTCAGAGTTTGCTGACAAGGTCACTTTTGTCTCCCATTTTGCAATTAGTTTAATTGAAATTCTATATTTGTAAACTCTTATTTCTTGTAAACTACTGCACCCAATTTTGTCACCTTTTGTCTTTATCATCATACATTCACAATAAAATACTAGTGTTACTGTGAAGCTCTTTGTACTGAGACTTAACCCAGTAAACAGGGTTTGGGAATATTGTGGAAAAAGGAATATCATCAAATTAATACTAGAAAATTATGAGTTTCATAAAATCATGAAGGTTACATATTTAGTTCTGGTTTAGCCAGTAAGCTGAAAGTGAAGTGCAGTAGATCAATGACATATGTTCAGAGGGAAATTTACCCAAGTGCAGAAATCACTTTTGTAACTAAAAAACTATTTTGAAATTTTTAGAGGGATGCAAGTCTTATTGTCACAGTGATCTGGCCCTATGCACAGCAGTAAATTTCATCACAAAAAGTAAATCTTAAATGTTCACCAATAGAGCATGAAATAACATTTACCTTTTTTTTCTAGACATTGCAAGAAAATAACCTTATAGGGTGCAATAGACATTTATATGTGCCTGCTTCTCTTCCAAGTATTAGATTTATTTAAGCCTATTTAGAAAAAGATTTTCACCTCTATGTGTGTTTCTACAAACTATAGATGATAGACAAAAGTTGATTTTGAAACATTTTAACAATGTCAGTAATTTGAATGTTAGAAGAAACAGAAAAAGGAGAAGCTGATGGAAATCTAGATGGACTGGATGGGACTTTAATATTCAGCAAGGGCATATATTGCCATTTCAGAAGGGTTGCTACTTGCAAGGAGAGTTCAAACATTTTCAGCTGTTTGTCATGACTCAAGTTTAAAAACCTTATTTGTTTTGTAATCCTGTGTGTTCATTGAAGACATATATAATTGTAAGCGTATATTTTTCCTGTTTGAATTCAGATGTTAGTTTGTAGAATATTTTCAGAAAAAAAAAACCCTAAGTCCTATTATTTTAAAATTATTCTTTGTGAGTTTACACTATTATCTCCTTCTGAATGCTATAACATAAAAGGGGGACATGAGAGCCGGTGACGCTGTATCATTGCCTAAGGAGGTTGTTTTTGGGGGGGAGGTTTGAGGTTTTCCCCCTGTCAAACCATTTTTTTTCTCATTTAGAGTCTGTTTTAAAGTCCTCTGAAGACAATATATTACTAACCAACTTTTATATCAGGTTTATTTCTCTTGATTGACAGCCAAGATGATGTAGCTTTTCCTGATGATCCACAGAAAAAAACATCAAAGATTTGCCTTAGAGACAAGCTGCTGCTTAGCTAGATGTTCTAATGTAATGGTGAGAGATGCTTTATCCAAGTTTTTCTTTTATGGGCATTGTGTCTTAATCCTGGTAGGCAGCTCAGCCCCACACAGCTGCTCATTCACTCCTCCCCAGGTGGGATGGGAAAGAGAATCAAAAGGGTAAAAGTTAAAGACAATTTAATAGGTAAAGCAAAAACTGCACATACAATCAAAGCAAAATAAGGAAACAATTCACTACTTCCCGTCAGAAGTCAAATGTTTATCCCCTTTTCTGGAAAACATCACTTCATTATGTTTAACAGACGCTTAGGAAGACCAATACCGTAACTCCAAATGTTCACCCCTCCTTCTTCAGTGCCCAACTTTTATTGCTGAGCATGGGATAACTTTTATTGTCCTATGGCATGGGATATCCCTTTGGTCAGTTTGGGTCAGATGTCACACAGAAAAAGTCTTGACCTGGTGTACGCACACACACTCAGCAAAATCCCAAATATAGCGCTATATACCTTGTCTTTCATATAGCATGGCTATGGCAATAAAGACATTGAGCTTTTTGATGAACTTGCAATTATAAGTTGACAAAGCTTGCCAGAATACAATGCATGTGAGTGAGTGGAACACAGAAGCAGCTCACTTACATGACAGCATTCCTGTGGATGCTGGATACAACTGATCAGAAAAGATATCTGTTTCTAAAGCCTTCAAAAATTACTTCAGTGACCAGCTTAGTGTTTTCCTTCTGAGTTTTGATTATGCAACAGAGATATGGTGACATAATGTTGCCTTTAGCTACTGTTTCACATATTTAAAAGATTATCTTTTCTTATTTTACAAAAGGTATGTCTTACAATGTAGTGAATAAAATGTTATACTTGTGATAGCACAGCTGTCCACAGGGCAATATGCCTTGCAGTTACTCATTGAGTCTCATTTGTTATGCATTGGTAATAATGCCAGTCTCATTCCTGTGATATTAATGGAAAGAACGTGCTGGCATTTTAAATAGAGCCTCTGATTTGTGACATTATTCATCTGAATAACTATTTAAAACTTGCACACAGAAATATTTGCTGTACAGCATGATTACTGAGGTGCATTATCAGCATGAGAGCATTATAAGATATGTGGATTCTGAACTTTAAAGATGAGAAATATAAAATTCCTCTTGAAGTGAAAGTGTTACCAGATGATGTGTGATGATGATGATAGACAGGTAACTGCAACAAAGAAATTGAGATGATATATATTTTTTTAGAACTTTTAGTAGTTTTTGCTATGCATTAACCCTTGAAAATGTTGAATACAGTCTTAGCAAAAGGAGTCACTTCTGTAGATTTTGCAACTTGATGATTAGAAACATAGTGCAAATTTTCAAAAACCATGAAAAAGTCCTTAAACATGAATAAAAAATGTAACAAAAACATCTAAAATCATCTAAGTATATGATGAATATCATATGAACATATGAGAAATTATCAACATACTTCTGAGAATTGCTTTTATTATGTCTTATCTTATTACTTGTGATTTTTTAAAGACAATAAAGGTGACATAATTTGTCATTAGTTATTATATTTTTAATGAAAAGTTAGAAATGGAAATGTACTAGACGGTTTTAATTTAATTTGTATTGTATGTCCCTAAACTATATGCTTTATATTAAATAGAATATATAGCACGTATAAAAGTTGCCAGAGTAAATTAATCACATACTCTGTGACTATAAAATACTACTGTATTAAGCAATTTACCTATTACTGTAGTACAAATCAGATCTTGTAGTTTTTTCGGTATTGTAGATCTCAAGGCTTATTGTCTATAAAATATATTCTATTCCCTAGAATTCTCAATTAATTTCTATGCCACAATTCTAAATATATTAGTTTGCAAATTTTATAACTGTTGTTAAATTCAGAGTGAGGCTCTTTACTCCCTTAGAGTTATGGAATTGCTTTTCTTTATTTATGTAACTCCTACTTGGGACAGTCATTCAGGTCAGCTTCAGCTGTCTGTCTCGTTAAAGTAATTTTTGACCAAATCTGAACTTAATCTGAACTCATTCTACTTATGGCCACTCAAGCAAAATATCAAAAGGAAATTAGTCTTACTTCATATGTATTTATATCAATTTATTACTAAACATTTAAAAAGTACTATTCTCAGCTTTAGGGATTGCTGACAATTTATAAGACTAATAAGACTAATAGTTTGCAACTAGTGTCTCCTTCTTCCCTGAATCCAGGGTCTGAAAAAGAAACGTATGTAAACAGTAACCTGGTATAACCATCCTGATCAAAATGACAGCCTTAAGATGTAAAGAGTATGTTCTCAATTTACATTTATGTTGCTAGTTCTGCAAGAATGATCTCCAAGGCAAAGCTTCCAGAGAGAAAGTCAGACTACCAGACCTCCCCAGTCACTGCAGGGGAACTGAAAAGAAGTTTCCTTAAGTCAACTGAGTCAATTATCACATTAGAAAAGATAAGATGTATGTCTTGTTCCCAGTTTTCCACCTACAACTGTTCATTTTGTTGTTTTACAAAAAGAGTTTTGGAACAGAATGTACATTAGCCCTTCTTGGACTGAAACTGAAAATCAGAAAAGCTGCTGTAATTGACATTTTAGTAGAGAGATCCAAGAAGGAGGCAGCACAAACAGAAATCCCATGAGCAATCTCTTCAGTTCAGAACTAAGGTACCCTAGAAGACATAAACCAGAGCTGAGATAGGCAGACCAGCAGTCTAACAACACTTCCTGCAGTGCATATATTCTATCAGTCTGGCAGCACTGAATTCATTTAAAGGGAGACTCATGATATGTGCCTGATTTCTGTAGCATCCATATATAATTTGTTTGCTCTTGGCTAACAACATTTTTTTATTATTATTTTTTGGTTTTGTTCTTTCCACCTTATCTCAATCTTTCTTGAAACAGATGAACCTCAAAAAATAAATAAAAAATACTGGCACCTTTCAGGCTACCTTTCCATCTTGAATTTAACAGGCAAATGGTATGGAACTTGTAAGCACAGTAGTCAAAGCTGCCTTTGCAATCTGTTGTTTGGCAATTTACAATTAGGGTGTGGAGAGATTTAAATGTTTTAAGGGATATAATTTTCCTATCACAGCTCTTAGCACTTCAGCTATGATTTTATTCTTCACAAAAAGGAGTGGGAGAAGAAAGGGAGTAGAGTTTTTGAGGTGGCCAAAGGATCTTAGCACTTCTTTCACATTTTGGCAGTTTTCATGCCCTGATTTTTGCAGACAGACCTCTCAGTCCAATCCAAGGTTCCTGAGTGAAAAATATGGAAGGATCTTCTGGTAGGAATCATAACAAAATCGACGTCCTAGATACAAAGGAATTACGCATCAGGTCTTGGCTCTGTGGAAATATCACAGCACCTCTCTCCTACAGCCTTAATTATACAAGATGCTAGAATATTGAGTAATGGCATGAAAACAACCTAAACCAGATCTCTGTATTTAAAAGGTAGGAAAATGCTAGTATTGAAGCCATATTTGGGTACATTCTGTATTGAAAGTTTTTAAAGTTATATTTAGGGTATATAGATCAAAAAAGGATTGTCAAAAAATAGCTCTCCATATGGTCTCATTAGATCCTGCAGATTTTGAGCCCAGACTGACAGATACAGAGGGACTGGCATGAGTGGATTTGGTAACACTAACTGAAGTGGGGGCACTGGGGACTTTGGCCTGTGGTCAAGAATGGGTTGTCTCAGTGCCATCTACTGAAGCAGGTGAGGGTCTCTGCTGTTAGAATGTAGCCTCATTCACTAGCAAGCTTCAGTCTGAACCAGCCGGTGGGTAGAAGTCCCTTGGTTCAGCAATGAATATCAGGGCAGAAGGTCTGTGCTAGTATTTGGGAGGACTCATGAGAGGGGTGCCTGTGAAATGATTGTGAGTGTATCTGCTTGCTGGTTGAGCATCAAGCTGAACTTCTGGAAGAGTAGGAGACCTGGGAAGGGGTTTATAGGGCCTAGGGTTCAGGCACTGGTACTGGACAGGCAGAGGGATCATATTTTGCCAGTACTCAGAATGATCCATGAATGTGTGTGTCTGTGTGAATCTTGTGAATCCGGAGCATGGGGTGTCCTATTTCACTCTAGAACAGGACCTAGAATGTGAAAATATTTTTAAAAGGTTGTTTTCACTCTGTTATCACTGATAAGTATGTATAACCTGTGTGTTTTCACTCATGAAATTCAGCCTCTACCAGTCAAGGAGGAGAAAAGAAACTTGTCTGTCTGTACTTGTGTATGAGTGTGTGTATATATATATACTTATATATTTACATACTTATATAAGTCATATATACATGCTGTTGAAGGCAGCACCTTGTCTGTGGTAGTCCAAGCATCTGGCCATGCACATACATGGGTCACATGCTGAGCTTCACTACTGGTTGAACCTTCAAAAAAGCAGCAGTTTTGTCCCTCAGTCTGGCACAGCAACCTCCTGGTTCTTGGGTGTCCAGGGCTGGGCTCCAGCAATAGGGCAGGAGGAATTCCTGGGTGTGGAGTTGTTGGAAGCAAAGTCTGTTCCTAATATCCCTTGACAACAGGGATGCATTTTCAGTGAATCTGTGGAATAAATAATAATAGATGATGAATACTTTAAAAAGTAAAGCAGTTAAAAATTTTAACCATGCAGAGACTAAAATAATTGGTGCTTCCATTGCTGTACAGCGGCAAATCTCAATGACAATAGCTATAGAAAAAAAGCTGAAAACATAGAAGTAATATTAATTAATGCCACTTTGCAAAAGCACCTTTTATTCCAAAATATTAGAAAAACTAGAATTTTGATCTATTGTATAAAATCCAGCAAACTAACTAATCTGACGTGAACAGTCCATACAGTTGTCCAGAATAAAGCTGACTGGGACATGGGACTTTACAAGACAGGATTGATTGTTTTGATATTTCAGTGGGGGAAAAGGACTTTAAAATTATAAAAATAAAAAACTTAGTTTTATTCCAAAGTGAGCCTTTGGTTCAAGAAAGGTGGAAAGGTAGAACAGTATATACAGCAGTATAAACAGTTTCTAATACAGTGTCTGGATTTTCCCTTGTATTTAATCTCCTGCGATGTCTGTCTGTGGGGAGCTACTGTTTGATTATCCCAGTGAATACTGGTCATGACTGAGACTACCTATGAGGGTGTGGTTATTGGTCTCAGTATATACTAATTTCAGTGAGTATGAGCAACTATTTAAATTTTTTCTTCTAAGTTTCAACCTCAAGATAAATATATGCACATATAAGGGCCAGAGGCCATCCTTTTTAAACAGAATGAATGTGGCTGCAGCTGGTAAATCTACTGGAAATCTCACATGGAATAACGTAGAAGTGAAGTAAAAGCATTATAAACTTTCACAAAGTATATTATATTTCCTTATTTGCCAGTTTGATGTGCAGTCCTATTTTGGACTAGAACAGGACCTAGAATGTGAAAAATAAATAAAAAAAAATGTTGTTTTCACTCTGTTATAACAGATAAACATGTATAATCTGGCTTCACTAAAGCAGTTAACAATAGATATTTCCTCTGACATTCAATTATAAAATTATCTCCCTAATTATAAATGTCAACAAATACAGGGAGGAAAAAATATAATTTGCAGTTTTAAAGTTCTGTCCTATTATTCTCTTTAGTGCTAACATTGTCCAGACTACTTATCAGCAACAAAACTGTTTAAATTCCTGTACTTCAATTTAGACATATAATTTATTCAACAAGTTAGTGAAATATAATTTATTCCTTCATACTTTCATCACCAATTTCTTCTGTGGCAGTTACAATAGATAATTAATAATTTCAGCTCCTTTGTCTCCTGTGCTAGCAAAACTTTTCAGAAGACACAAAAAATAGTGATATGAGCATATAAAACATAAAATTACTTGCAAAGAAGTATTCTGCCTTTCATATAGTTCTATATTTTTATGTTAAAACCTCTGAACTCAGTAGCTATGAACAATAAGTAGATATCTGAAAGGGACCGTGCTTAGACCTTAGATTACTTGATATTAGCCTGATTTACACTAAAAACTTGTAATTCATTTCCTTACAAATATTTTTGTAAGATCTTTACTAATTATATGGTAAAATCTCTTGGACTCCTTTCTCATTGCATCACTATGTCACAGAATAAGCACATTTTCTAAGGAAAGGGTGTTTCAAGTTACAGAAATATTCATATATGGAAACTCATATGCTATTTCTTCCATGTCTTTGAAATTCAGCTAACTTACTTTCATATAAACATTTCAAAGGAGAAAAAAATATTTTCTCTATTTTGTTCCTCAGCAAGTTTCTTTTTTATTCCAACTGGCCACGGGGCACTCTGCCCATGGAGTATATACAAAGCAATGCCTATTTCAGACAAAGAGAAAAAGAAAAAGTAAAAATACTTTACTTTCATTCCAGTTTCACTTGACACTTCATCCTGATGATTGAATAGATTGGTTTTTTTGTATACATGCCTATCTGCTGAAGTGCTTCACATGCACTTTGCTACAATACAGGAAAGAAAATATATTTGTGCTTGGCTGAAGTTGTAGTTAACAGTATTTCATATTCATTTCATTTATATATTCAATAAATCAATAATTTGGGTGTTCCACTTTGATAACTTGAATCTGTTTTTCTGAAATTTTAAACTAACATTTCACATATTCAGAGCTGTCCAGTTCATTTGTCATAGTGAATGTGCAACATTTCTGTCCCTCCTCTCTCAACTAGCACTACTGCAGCAGTACTTTCTGTGGGATTTAACTGAAAAAAAAAATCAATGATATCTTAGGAAATGAAAAGTGAGAATTTTCAACGGTTTTATTTTAAGCAAAAAATTTAAGCACACATTTGAAACAGTTTTCAGAAGAACAAATAGATCGTGTTTTGATACGAAGGTAATATAACTGCTGCAAGTCTTGCCTTTTTTGAATCCTAAGTATTTTACAGATTTTCATGAAAAGGCTGCTGGAATTTTTAACATTAAAGCAAATAGTTCCTTCATTTTCAAAAATGAAATTAATATGTTCATGGAATATCTATTTTAAAAAGACCAAAATGTTTAATCCAGAGACCAACATTAGATAGTATAAGACAGCATTGCAAATAGCTGACAAGCTTTTAGCCTAAAACCCCAAATGTCTTTTAATGGTAACAGTTTGTATGCCTTGGCTGACAATTGTGACCTTTGGGTATCCAAATTCTTTTATTAAGAAAACTCTGGGGTTTTCTTGGTAGAGTTTTTAGTTTTGGTTGGTTTGGGGTTGGGGTGACAGAGTCTGCTTGCTTTCAGTTAGCAAGGTTGTATACCTCCCACCTTGTTGTGTTCCTTCAAATTCAAGGTAAACTATTGGAATCCGAATAACACCTAGAAGACCAGCAAACTGCTTCATCATAATCCTCTCTAACAGTCTCTTTATACCCTTACCATGCCTACTGTTTTCTTGTAACTCTCTTTTCTCTTAAATTTTGGCTCACATAAAAATTGCATTCCACTTCTGCATGGAGAATGTGCTTCACTGAGTTTAGAAATCTGTAGGTGCCAAATACCACTACCAGTAATCAGTGTGAACAGGAACAAACCACACCCCACCTAGTGGTTCACATGAACATGCAAGACAGAAAGAATAACTGGAACAGACACCTCTTGAGATTCATTGCTTAAAGAAATAAATCAGTTTGCTCTGAATCACATAAAATAGTTTAAAATGTTATTACCAATTGAACTATAAATTACTGCTAAAGCCATGATTAAGTCTGCGTCTTATATCTGCTCTATATGAGAATATTCCATATATTCCAGTTTTAGCATGCTCTAGAAATAATGAGCATGAGCACAAGCCTTACCTGAAAAGACTCAAAAGAATGAACAGATTTTAAAAAGAAAAAAAAATCAGGTATTACGAAATGCTGTAATAAATGTTACCCAAGCATGGAAAATGTAAGTGATTCTTTTGGTATCACACTGTATCTCCTTCTGTGAAGAAAACAGAAACCCTGAAGAAAATAATCTGCTGCCCAAGGCAGCTCTGCACCATTTAAATCCATTTCCTTCCTCCTAGAGAATTGAAAGAGGATAAGAAACTTAAAATGAAGTAAATTAGTTGTCAGGAAACTGCAGTTGGATGACAATTATTATTGTATTTAACATTTTGTTTCCAACCATAAAGATTGTTTGAACAATTGTTTTTTGAAACTTATTTAAAAAGTAGACTAAATTAAATAAATAGTACCTCCCCAGTAATTGCTTCATGGAGTTCACTTTTATGATTATGAATTTTGTTTTGGCAAAGTGAATCTTTCTATGTAACTGATATTTTAAAGCTCTGATATAGAAATGTATATATATTTTTTCCTAGTGATTTTGAGTTTAATTATTTGATCTTTCTCACTGTTTGATCATTCTTGTCTTCTCACTCCATTGTACATCAGTTCACCAATATAAGAGAAAGGCTGGACTTCAATGCCCATAATGCCATCATTGTGTCCCCTGAGATTGAACAGACATAGCTCAAGACATGAATTTTATGATCACTATGCATCTTTTCTCAGCAACAAACCAGTTCAGAAAGAAGACTAAATCCTAGAAGAAAAGCCCATAATACAAATCACAGAAGGAACAATAGAAACAGAGGAATATATCTGCTGTAGCACATAAAAATGAAGATTTCTTCAGGACAATAAAGAAAACCCAAAGTTTCATTTTAACCAGAACTTTCTAAATGAAACTTTTGACAGGAAAAGTCCAAGTGACATTATGGGATGGAAACTTTTACAAAAATTGTCTATTTGACATGAAAGCTAAAACTGAAATGTGAGCATCTTCTTCAAGATTTTGTTTTTTAATGACCAATCATATTAAAGTCATACATATGACAGACTAGTTCATCTTTATATGTGAAGATATTATCTTGCATAATTGAAAAAAAAGATGTGCACATATCTTCACAGACTGTGGGCCTAAAATTAACCAGTTTTTAGGTGAAAACCTTTTGACTTGTAGGGTGTTCCCAGAAATAAGATTTTAACGTTCCATAAGTATTATGAAATTTCCAGCATTTCTTGGTTGCCTTGGTTGCAGCCAATAACAGATGTTTCAAAACATAAGCCAGGTCATGAGCCACAGAACTGAATAAACAGCTTTAAAAGGAAAAAAAAAAAAAAAAAAGAAGGTATGAAATGCTATCTTAGTTTACTATGTAGCTAAGTTGCAAAATTTCCACTAGCTTGTCTCTTCCTTTGTCTCCTGATTTAAACAGAGCCAGAAACTTAGTCTGAATCAGGCAAGCCCTAGTTTACACTATTCTGCCAAGTTTCAGATGTCATTTATTCTCTGTCATTAAATTATAAACAGACTTTTCATTTACTGAATATTTAAAAGAAAGGAAGTATGGTCCAAAACATTGTTTTGGAGCTGGGGGTTCTACAAAATTTTAAGATTTCTAGTAACCTCAGATGTCTAGAAGAAAGAGACAACTAGAATTTCTGAAGTGCATTTTGCTCTCCAATCCAATCCTCATACTATATTTTTCTTTTTTTTTTTTTTTTTTTCCATAAGAACCCCCTCTCACTTATATGCTGCATCTTAGGTCATTCTTTCTTGGTTGGGTTCCTTGTTCACTCTTTTCCGTTGCTTGCATAAATCTATTGATAATTGCTATCAGAAACCTGGGCATATTTGCATAAACCCAGCATTATCTCATGGCAAAATGCTTCTTTTTTCCTCTGCTTTTACAGGTACCTTTTCAGTTCACAGAAAAGCTGCTATTGCTTTGCCAGTCTGACTAGACATGATGATGTTTATTACTGGTCTGATACTGTATTCAAAACTCTCAACTTTTCTATTGGAAAAGCAGGAATGTTTATGAAGTGCAGTGAGGCTTTCGAGGTTTTGTGTGTTAATACTGTGGTTTTCAGCAAATGATTTTGATACTAAACCTGCTTTGGGTTCTGTGTTGCGTAGAGGACAAAGGCAATAGGCAATTATTTTATACCTTTTCCAGTTACATGTGTCTAAGTTTGCCAGAGAGTAGTAGTGTTGTAGAAGATGACCTAGGGGTCAAAACATTTAGAGTTCTTCCCTCCTAATTCCTTTTTTATTATTATTTTCCCATTGATCTTGTTGAAATTTGGAGGACAGCTGTGGATACTGCAGACTTTTGAATAGAACCTGAAGCTGTGTAAAAGAGACCCTTTGAATCCAGTTAAAACAGTTTTATCTGACTCTTCACTGATTCCTTTTCACTGATCATGATCTGCCTGTGGCAAAGCGCTTCTCCTTGTGATTGTGAAGATTACTCTCCATGATGTTCTTTCTGACAGTGCAAATATTGACTTGCACTTATAAAGGTCAGGCAGCTCCTACAGTTATTGAGAGTGTGAACACTGACTCCAGTAAGGCTCTCTGAGAAGAATTTAACCTTCAAATTACAAAACAGTACTCAGCAGTTAGGACTTCAGCCAGATTGAAAGTTAACCTTAATTCTCTGCAAACACAAATATGGACTTTCGTGTTGCCCCAGCAAAAAAAAAAAAAAAAATCAAGCAAATATGTGGACAAAGGATCCAAGAGATCTACATCTTGCAAATATTTTACTTTTTGAAAGATTGGTAGACTGCATGGAAAGAGTAACTTTTGTATTTCTTAGTTTCCAAAACAAATAATGGCTCCTTCAGCTTTTAAGAGCATTGTGTGGAAAGATAAAGCATCCCATACATTCCTTTTCTCTATTGTTCTGACATTAGATCAAAGAAGTTTATTCCCAGTGAAGCACAGCAACCAACTTAGCTCTCCTTTGAAAATTCATCTGTATTTGCTATTAAGAGGATTCAAGCTCTGAGCACAGCTGAGGTAATTTAGGGTCTGTAGGAATTTGGCTATCTATTAGCGATCATGTCCTGTGGTACAAAACAAGAAGGATGACAATGTATAAGCAGAACTGCAAATGAGATGAAGGCTCACTTTTCACCTTGATGGAGTGTAAAAAATAATATTTTTAATTTTTAATGCAACACATTTATATTGTGGCAGTAGTGACAGTAGGCTCATATTGGATATAAATGAAGATGATTATTTGGTTTGTAGGATAATAAAGGAGACATTATGATGAAGAGTATACCAGGCAACTAATAAAAAGGAAGAAGTATATGTTAAGTCTTCATTGCCTAGGAAAGGCACTACTTTCTGAGTTTGGGCACTTTTTTTTTTTTTTTAATGCACTATAACTTTCATGGTTTTAAGTTTGACATCTAGCAGATTTTAGATAGTGTAAAAATCATCCTTAGTGGTCTTTCTAACTCATCAGTAAGGCCACCATTCAAGTAACAAAGTGTCAATCAGTTGCCCTTGTTGCACTAGCTTCAAGATACTGCTGGAGAGCTTTTTGCACAGATCATGATATCTCTGCTTCATATGCCATTTATTGTAACTAAAGTTAAATGTCTTCAGGCTTATCCATTATAACCTCCTAATTTTCTTTACTATTTTTCTCCAGGATAACACGTTGCGTACTAAGTTTCATTTCCACCTTGACCATCCCCACACCCCTCAAAGAACAGGTTTTATTATATTTGAAAGATAAGGAAAAGAAAAAATAAAACAAAATTAACTGTGTTGTTTTATTTGAAATATGAAGATTAAAGATTAACAGACAGAATTGTTTAAGGTGTTTCATTGTACTGGTATAGATCTAATTACATTCATTTTTAAAATGAAAATGAAATTCCATGAGCAATTACAGTGTGAACTAAGTCACTTCTTACGTAAAAGAATGCAGTATGAAATCAGAGAAAAGATGTGAATTATATGTAGTGTTTAAGCTAAGTGAAGAAAATAACCAAGGGTTCTCCTTTTCTCTGGATATTATTTAACCACTCTGTCTCAGGTATCATTTACTTTTGCCTTATCAAGTTAATTATGGTTAATGCAGCCTTACAATGCACTGGACAATACAAATACTTATTTTTAAAATATGTGCCAAATGGTCTTACTTCCTTCTGAAATTAACCAGAGCAAACATACAATATTCTCTTGGTATAAAATTAACAGAATACCAGACTGCTTTTCAGTTATTGCAACATGGCAATGACGTTTCTGGGCTCAAAACTATTAAAGTCCTGTAAGCAGATATTAACATAATAGGGTTAAATTGTACAATTCACCTAATGCAATGAACTATTTCATATGTGATCATATTTACTAACACCTAATTCACCAAATATAACACCACCTTTAAGCACTAGTTTAAACTTAAGCTCCAGGTAGGGTTTTGTACTCTAATTTAGAAGATATATAGTTCATAGAACAGAAGTATATGGGGTTTTATGTACTGTTCTGAGCAACTCGTCAAACTTTGATTTATTTGTTTTTGTACAATCAAAAATGAAGCCAAACTCTCAAAGTAAAAAAATGCCATTTCTGAGTTACTCTATAAAGAAAATAAACACCCTTCTTTAAATTATTGTTCAACGTAGGAGACTTAATTTTCAAAATTAAAAATAGCAGAAAAAAAATATCTTATTTCTCCTCTTATTTGAACTTCTTATTTCAACTTATTTCAACCATTCACCTCTATCCTCATTGTCAAGGAGTTTACATTGCAGATGAATACAACACCATTTTATTGGTCTTCACTCAAAACTCACTACCTGAACTACCTGCCACTTGTATATTGCTCATTTTGATATCCAAGTTGCTTCAATGCTTCTTTAGCTGAATATGAGATTTGGTTTGTAGAAGATGTACACCAAGAAGAGATGATGTGATGCACAGGAACTGGATTTCTTTATTGCTAAAGATTTCTAAATTTATAGGGTCAGTTCAGGATTGCAGAAACTTAGAAATGCAAATACTAACTGAGAAAGACATCACACTTGTTGCTGAATCCTAATTTTGGCTATCTTGGAAATATATTAAAAGACCTCCCGCACCTTCAGTAATTATTGTCTCACAATAGTAGAGGAATGGGCAAGCACAAAGCTGTCAGCTTTCCGAAAAAGGAAGAAAACCAGGCCTTTCCTTGCTTGTATGTCATTTTAAAAAAATCAGGTACATTTTACCACTTCTTCAACATGCTGCTTTGCCATTTCTTAGACCAGTATAATCACTTCAAACAGTGGTGAATAAGACTTCCAGTCTACTGTATCAAAGGTACCTGTATTGATCAGTTAAAACATAGTGACTGAAGCAATTATTATCTTCCATCAGCTGAATGACTCACAAGAAGGTTTCAGAATTGGCCTTATCCTAGTAGGCTGAAACAGTTCAGGAGAAAACTCATTTATAACATTGCATTTCCTACTACTTTATGACTTCAAAGTACTCCCTTGAATTTTAGTGACATTTTTACATCATTATTTAATAGTATATTAAATAAATGTAATTTAGGAAAAATACATCTTTAAAGTGTCATTGGAAACTTGTAACTTCCTTCACTTTGGAATTAATTCTTAACTGATGAAAAAAAGAGTACTAATCTTGAGTTGCAGTAATTGAATTGATATACTGGGATAAGTCACACTATTGAAGTGTCTGACACATGGCACCATTGTTTAGTAGATACTCTTGAAGTTATTAGATTAGATTACATTGCAACAAAGCCACTCAAGATGTGTCTTTTAGATTCCTTAATAATAATATTAGGAAATAAATTAATAATATATGTTATAAATAATTTTTCTGAAGCTATATGCATCACTTTTAAAGGTTAAATCAATACCTTTTCTCAGCTAGAAGGCTTTGGTTCAAATTCCAAACCTGGTGGCTGCTATTTAATTGGAACATGTGGGGAGAAGTATTAGAAGGACATCCTTCATAGGGCAGACCAAAAATCAGTTATACCTAGCAGCCTCAATCCGACAGGGACCAGGAGCAGATATTTATGAAAAGACTGTAAGAACAAGTAAGCATAAGATAATAGTGCTTCAGAGGAATAACTTTCTAGCTTTCATCAGTCTGTATTTGAGGCATTCCCTGCATGACAGATTGTAGCTGTGTGCTTACTAGTTCTGGATGGATTATCTTTTCTTGAGTTGATGTCATTCATGTTTTAGTATCTACATTACATTACAGTACTTTACTCCAGTTTACACATGACTGAAAAAAAATCTCATTTGATTGTCTTCACTGTACCACCTGATATAATTTTGATTTGATGTTTCTCAGGGTGTTTTAATATTAGAAATAATAGATAAGATTAATAGGAAATAATTATTTGTGTTGCCTCAAAACTTTGTAGACCTCTAGCATAAAGCTGACTCATTACGATAACATTTCTTTATCCCTTTTGGGTTCCTACATTTGTAAAATTTCAATTTATGTGAATGTCAGGCCAGTACCAATATTTTGAACAGTTTATGATATCTTTAATGAAAATATGCTCTCTTAAAATTTTCTAAACAATCTATTTTTACCATCCAAAAGGCCTTTATTATTACACTGTGGAATTTTTTTCAATAAAAACAAAAAAACAAAATAAATTTTAAAAATCAGGCAGATGATATCACATTTCTATAACAAAATTGCATTTTCAGATATTAAAGCCAGTCACTCGCAATGTCATCTGGATATGAAAACACTGGTGATGAATTCTGCAAGTTTAAGTATCTGATATTTTCTCATCTACTTCTGAAGATTTCTAAAAGTATATTTAAAATATGAAGCTTCCAATATCAAATATTATTATATTTGGAGGCAAAAGGAAGCCTAGAGGAAATGTGGGCCTGCTGTTGAATGAAGTGGGTGCACTGGTGACCGAGGATAGAGAGAAGGTTGAGTTACTGAACGCCACCTTCGCCTCGGTCTTTACTACTCAGGCCAGCTACCAGGAGTCCCAGGCCTTCAAGACTGCAGAGGAAATCTGGAGGGATGAAGTTTCTACCTATGTCGAAGAGGCTTGGGTTAATGACCAGTTAAAAAAACTGGA
>WUAM01000431.1:94309597-94330977 GCA_024336885.1 Actenoides hombroni | reverse complement strand
GCAGGGGGGTTGGACTAGATGATCTTTCTAGGTCCCTTCCAACCCCTAATATTCTATGATTCTATGATTCTATGATTATTTACTCCATCTTTCTTCCTTCTGCTACCAACAATACAGAAAAGTCACCAATCATCTGGAAAGGTCACTTTAAGTATGAGAAGAAAAGGCATTTGGGAGAGTACAGCCTTACAAAAGATTCATAATTTCTTGCAAGAATGAACCGGCATAAATATATTTTCATTCCCTCTGGTTAATTTTCCCAAGTGGTAGTCACTAAGTGACTCCTAATAGCTACATTATGCCTTTCAACAGTACATTGATTTATTTCATGTGCAATGACAAGTTTATTCTTCATGGTTTTTTGGACTAGTCTATCCAACTTTTTGTTTCTGACAGTTCAGCAAAACCTAAATTTTCCAACAGCTACCCCAGAGGTTTTACTTTCTGCAACAGAAGAGTAGCTTTGTTGTTCTAATAAACCAAGTTTATTTAAACTCATTTACCTCATTTCAAAAACTTCTCAGCTTAAAGTTCAATTCTTTTACCTGACTCAAATACAAGATCTTAAAATACTGTCCAGTATGCTTCATTATATCCATTTCTCATTTGCCCAGATGGATGAAGTTGTTTCATTGCCCCTGTTCTCACCTATAGACCAGGTTGCCTTCTCAGACAATATTAACCATATGTCACGCTGATCTTTAGTTTTCTTAATGTATCATTTGATATTATGGGAATCTCTTGACATAATGTCACACTAGAATTGAAGTCCATCTGGGAAGCTGGTCCCCATAGTCTGGGGACAGTAAGATACAAAGCCTGCAACTGTTCCAAAGGTATCATTTTCCAATATGTAATCTATTAGTCTATGCCTATCATCTTTTCAATATTCATGCAATTTATTTTGAGTGAAGGAGGCCCTTTCCCACAAAACCTGGTATTTAAAAAAAAACAAAAACAAACCTTAATTTTATTGAAAGTTGTTGGTTTTTCAAACTGAAAACCAGTCTGAATAGAAGTGTTCCAATCAGGCTTGTTAATCTTAAAGATCCAGTCTTATGCTGTTAAAGCTTTTGCACACCTTCATAGTGTATCTTTTTCAGTACAGCTTCTTTTTTTGGTCTGTCTGTAAATTCATAGTTGGGACAGTTCTCAGAGTACTTTACATTTTTAAAAGCTTCATTTTCCTGTGATCTATTTCTCAATACATATGCAGTTGCTTTAAAATTTATACAACCTCTTTCTGTATCTGTTTGTCTAGCATTCTGTGAACATTTAAAATAAGAGAAGATCGCCAGTAATTCTGTTTCCTCTTTGCTTTTAAGGAGACAAACTGTTCCTTCTAATTGAAGAAAAACATACCGGGGGAGGGGGCAGAAAACTGAAACAAAACCTCACCTGCTCCTAGATTTGTTTTTTAGATTTCTCAGTAGGAGGGTAACAGCTTGAAATCCACTACTAGTTTTGTTATCATGCAGATTGTGAACTCTCAGGAGAGAATGATGATCATGTTGTGACAGTGCCAACTGGAAGCAATGTCATGTACAGGGAGTAAGCATCTATCTAACACCCCAGATCATGAGCTGGAGGAGGGAAGATTTTTTTTCTGTAGGAATTCTCAACGAATACTATCACTAAATGCTCAGACTTTCTTTGTGCTCCCTTAGGACACAGGCCAAGCTGCTAAAGTTGAAAGAAAGCAAAGTGCAAGAAAGATGTAACTGGCAGGAGAAGAATAATAACTAAGCAACAGTTAGGAGGTACTGTGTGGTTATTAAACTATGCTGCCTGCTGATGTCAGATGGAGCAATCTGCCTCCTGTAGCATCCTATAAATACATGAGTATAGATGTTTTTTTCTGGGGATACTTTGAGGGAATTTGGAAGTTATCTTCTAAAAAATGCAACAAGCCTTAATGAAAGCAGTAACTCTAGCTCCTTGTTACAACAGAAAATATTAAAACCTTATGTTAGTCTCATACGCGTGGTTGTACATGACTGCTGATTCTGCAAAAAGAAATAAATAGATATATTTCCAGTACTGTTGGTTTATTTGTGGATCATCATTCAACGACTAGAGGACATTCTCCACTACTAGACACTTTCTGCTTCCTGCTAATATTGCTTTCTTTTCGGGAACAGCCCAGCTTAAACTTTTGCTCTCATGTTACTCATAGGCTCAGAGGAATTTTTAATTCATTTTTGAAGCTGAACTTGATATTTTTTCTCTGTTTTGCACTATTCTATGGCTTCATAGATTCATTAATCTTTAAGTGTCACATCAAATATTTTTGTAAGTAACCACTTGTTGTAGTATTGTTACTTTTATTCTGTTTATAATTAACACCAACACAGAAGCTTTCCAAGGACAACCAGTGGTCCAGAGGACACAGGACTGAACAGTGCATTTGTTCCTCTGCTATGGGGATTTGAGGTGTGACCTTGTGTAGCTCAGTTAACTGCTCTCTGCCTCAGCAGTCACCATTTGTGAAACAGAGATAATAAGTACACCATTGGATGAGAAACTATGCATTCTAACTTCCTTTTGAGAACACTGAATAAATACTTTCACTGCTGCCTTTGTTTTACCATGAGAAGTCTTAACTGCATCTTGAATAACAGGTAGATTTTCATACTTGAAAAACCTAGAAAATCTAGGCCTTGTCTGATGCCCGATGCAGCTTTCATTCTTCTGATGCCAGGTATTACTAACTGGTCAGTGGATGCTTCATAAGATCCATAAGTCCCACTGGGAAACATTTCCCAGTTGCCTTCAGAAATTCAATTTTGTGGGTGTTTTGGCATGCAAGTTGAACATATAAATAAATATTTTATTTTCAATATTGTGTGGTTTCTTTTTCTATTTCTATTTGTCTTATACATGGAGCTTCCATCTTGAAGTAACAAAGAGCTCTATTACATAATTTAGTACAAATTATTACAGTGGTCTGAATACCAATGTCATCGTGTTCAGAAACTCATTGTTCCCACAATATCTCAGAGTCTAAGACCTCTCTCAGGTCAGCAGAAGAGTCAAAAGCCCTGCCAGCGCCTACAAGACCCTCATTCTCTACCATAAAGAGGGTATCTCCACCACACCTGTGGGGCTTCAGGAAGGAGAACAGAAAGCTCTCTTGTGGAATTAGAGGGAGAAATTGTCTGCCATCTCCCACTTCACTTGTTCTGTACCAAGAAGACACACTTGTACTCATGGCAAAGCACTGAAACCAGTAGGACAGCGGGTAGAAACAGAATAGAAAACAGAATATCAGAGAGGGCTGTTTCACCCCTGAAAAAAACCCTAGAGGTGTTAATGTTGAGATCTGGTTTTCACATCCTTGCAGAAAGAAAAGTTGCAAGGACTTACACTAATTCAATAGCAGCAACATTTGTTCTGAAATTTATGGTTAGATCTTCTCTTGGGCAGCCGCTAGAGGACAACCTGAGCACATACTTTTAAATTAATCTGACGTTTCTACCCTCAGCAGTACACAGGCACCAATAGCCTTCAATCTACAACCCCTTCCCTCCAACAAAACTAATCTCTAAACAATATGAGAAGTCAAAAATTTTAAACATAATGAAATAACAAACATCTCACAGCTCTATGTGAGAATCTGTATGAACCTGAGCCGTAAGTTTTGATCCGTAAAATTATATGGAGCTACAAATGGTAGATTTTTGCACAACTGTCAAGAAACAAAGCAGAGGAATTTTCATAACAGTAAACAAACAGCAAATATGGAAGTGCAACCCCTGATTTGTCTGAACTGATGCAGGTATTTTGAATTACCTTAATCCTAAATTTTTTTAAGTATTTTAAATAAATATACAGTAACTAGCCTGCTGGAATATATTTATTTCAGGAGTGCCAAAAGGCCTCAATTAGCCATGTGTAGTAGTAATACACTGTGGAGTGTCTTCTCTAGGAGCCTTACAGTTAAGGTAAAAGGGGTGATAATAGGAAAAGCAGATAAAAAGGGTTTCAGTGTCATGCATTGGTTGAAATTAGGGGATGAAAAGAGAGGCAGTAACAGGATCTGTTCCATACTCCTGGTACCTCAGGGGTAACAGTGCTAGGGATAGCAAACACTTTCTATCTGCAGAGATTTCTCTTAACTTTGAGATGAGGATATTTGACAGCTCTTGCCTCTGAGAAAAGGAAGAATGTCTTTTTTTTTTTTCCTGGAAATCATTCATTTACTTGTTTTATAAGTGTGATTGGATTTCTATTCTCATGCTCATTAGAGAGGCTGGCAGAAAGAAAATTACTTATTGTTCTAGCATCCCCTTCTCCTGTGTACTGCATATAAGAGCAAATTTTTTCTCTGACTGCAGGTTCCTACAAACTTCTTTTCTAAGCTAGGACAGTCTTCCTTCCACCTATTTATCCATATAAAGCATATTGTGCAGTCTGGAGATTTCCCTCTCTCAAATGTATTTCCTCCTCCTTCTCATTTTTGACAGACTCTCCCCTGGAGTAACTCTCGTTACATCCAATTTCCATCTGTCCACAGTTTGCACAATGTGAGGAACCCCCTGAAGACCTCTTTATCACCGGGATCTAAAAAGGGTTTGTGCTTTACCTCGTTTTACATTGCATTAGATTTTGCAACAACAAATCAGAGCTTTTGGCCCTTAAAGGGTTAGTAACTAAACGTGTACTGAAAGCTCAGTAGGGTGGGAGCAGCAAAAGCACAAAGCATTAAGTCAGAACAGTAACAGAGAAACAATGTCAGCACAAGGACAATAAACGCTGTTATTCTTAGTGCTCCAGGAATAACAGTGAATATTGTTCTTGTTTTAACATCACATTGTTTTCATAATTTTTCTGGACAACAGCATAGTGTAAGAGGAAGTGCTGAGGTGACCTATACAGAGAATTTAAAATTATGAAATGGAGAGGGCAAGCAATGTGTTTTTTACTTATTTTAATTGTAATCAACTTTAAGAATGCTGAAACCAAAACACCTAGGCAGATGTGCATACATATTTATTTATTTGTTCTTGACAATAGCATCTTCTGAATTATGATGGCACACAAACAGCCATGTGTATAGACACATAAAGGATTCCTTTCCTTTCCCTCATTTACCCCTACAGCCATGCTTCACTCTCCTAGAATTTGCCTTTTAATAAGATCATAAGATTTTGAAAGTGAGATCCTGTCTGTAAGTTATGCCAGGCAAGTTCAATGCTGTTGAATAAAGCAGCATGTTGATAGTGTATTACTATTCCCCTTATGAACATTGATACTGACCAGGTACCAGTATGAAAGCTGCCTTTTATGTGTATCACTCTATCTACAAACACTGGGATTAAATGGATACTGTGAATCACTATAAAAGTTGTCTATACTGATACTAGCTGGCATTGTAAAACACTTTTACTATGTTCACAGCTACACATGCCCAAGAGTGCCTGCAGTGTTTCTCAAAGACCAACTCACCCTTCTATTACTATCACCATACCACTACACCATTGCCCAAAGCAAATTTCAGCACCTTGTCATACACTGAGGTGTCTACTGTACACCACTGCATTGTCCCTATAGACCTAGCAACACTGTATAGTAGCTTATGGTATAGTAGCTTACGGTATAGACGTTACAGTTCAGTTTTACCAGTGCTAATCCAGTGTTCCAACTCAGATTTCAGTGATGATTTGGACAGCTAAGAGACAAGTGCCAGCTGTAGAAAACACCATTTTCAGGCCCGAAATCAAAGCTCAGCACAGTTCAGGCTTCTAATTTTCCTTAATGCTCTTTCTGAAACACTTTTGTTAGCAGCTGGTTCTACTAAACATCTTTCCACAGGATGTATTCCCAGGATACCAGGACTGATCTCCAAAGAAACATACCAAAACACTTGTAAAAAAATCAAACAAATAAAAAACTTCTATTTTCTTCCATGTTTTTCTTCTGCTTTACAGAGTTACTTGACAAAACCAACACCACGGAACAGTGTAATTAATATAATTAGTGAGTGATTATTTGGTACACAGGCTCTATCTATTATGTCATAATGAGGATGTCTGTTCCTCTTATTTTCCTGAAAAACTCTCAAAAAGGAAAGGCATAGGAAGTAAGTTATTATGTATTCCCCACAAAGGCTATTCTGCTGCTTCTTTCTCTCTAGAAAGCCCAAATTAGAAAAAATAAATACTTTCTCATATATAATATATATATATATAAAAATAAAAAAAAATATTTTCTCATAGTGTTCTATAAATGCTTTGTCTTTGTCCATTTTGATTTTAATTGCTGTGGAAGCAAAGGAGAGACATAATATAGACTGAATTATATTGAGGGAACTTTCACCTCCAGAAAGATTTTACTTTCACAACTCAGCCCCTTCCATTTCAAGTCCTTGTCAGTAAACACATGAAAGAGCATAACTGCTAAGGTAACAAGCAACAGAAAAAGGAATCAAGAGGAGAAAAACATGAACAGTATACACTAAACTGGTCTGATCAGAAAGAAAAAAAACCAACAAAACCAAAAAGACAACTAATAAAAAGAATTCAAATTAAAATTAAGCTCTTTTTTTCACACAAAGAACCTAGGCAATCTGAAAGTGAGATGTGGCAAGTCTGCAGCTACACAGCCCTGCCCTAACCAGCATGGTCGTTGCCATTTACAAGGCATGGAGAAATCTTTGTGGAGGCCATGCAATTTCAAAATATAGAATGGGGGAAATGGTGACAGATGCCACAAGAGCTTGCAAACAAAAGGCACTTTGTACTTATGCTGGAAAGCAGTGACAGGCATTGCAGGGGAAGCATGAATCTGAGAGGACATTTCATCTTCTAGAGAAGATCAGGGCTTTATGCACTGGTGTAAAGTTGCATTGTAAGCAAGCAGCAGATATCCTATAAGTGAATCACATGCAAAGGGAGAGCAGGAGGAATGGTGAGACTGGGATGCAGTGAAGGTTTGCCATACAGGAACTTACTTCAAAATCTTGAGCGCTGAGATCAATCGCAGGATGTTTGTGAACCTAGGACTGAAAAAGCACCTCCCAAAAGAAAGCTTAGAGCACAAGCTCATGTCTGCTCCAAGGCAGCTATACAGTTGTGGATGTAATTGCCTGTGTGAGACAGATGTTTACAGAGAACGATCAAGCACATCGGCCTTTCTAACATTTCCATGACTGGAAAATACACAGGAAACTATATTTCCAGAAAAGGTACAACTTCACAGCTCATATAAACCAGTCTGAGCTGGCATTAGCCTATCAGATTCCAGTACTATTTTTGTCATTACAGACAGTGAATCCAGCAACACAGGTATTTACCCCAGGGTCTGATGCTAGTATTTCAGCTGCCCATATAGTTTTCTATACACTAACTAAGATAGATTTACATAATCACACCTCTGACAACCATCAGGACCTACTAGCAATATCTATATAGAACCCAAAAAAGCTAGCACTTTTCAATTCAGCCAAACTCAAGCATCACAGAGGCTGCTCGTGTTCTCCAGCTTTTACAGTTAATAAACCCTAAGTTATTTCTGGAGACTGACAGAAGTTACATTAGCAAAGGCTGACTTTTCATTAGCATTTCCATTAGGTTGTGCCCAGCTCTTATGATTGACTATGGTAAGGGTGGTCAGATCATCCCAGTAATCACATGAGTGAGATAATTATAGACACAAAGGGATTTTACAGTGTTGACCCTGCTAACCAAATTAGCTGTTGGTGGTGAGAGCTGCAAGACATCTGTTATTCTTTCACTTCTTAAAACCAATTTGTCAAAACCAGTATTGTTTATGGCTATAAAATGAAACACTGGAATAAAAACCTTGATTTCAAACAGTCCAGGATTATTAAATTACTCTGCAGCTACTTAACCTTATCTCTGGAGAAATGAATGAATGGAAGTCAAAAATGGTTTTTTTAATACATGCCACTTAATGTTTCTGGTGGAGAAAATGCAAAAGTAACTGGTTTGGATCTATAGTCTTCTAGCTAAACATGAATGGAGAACAGAAAACAGAATGGAGACAGAAAAGTAGACAAAGAGAAAAGAAAGCAAGAGTAGTATCAGAAGAAAAAAAACAATATTAATTGATTTTAAAACCAAATTAACTCTGGAAAAATTCTAAATTCATTGTGCTTCATAGAAACACAAAAGGATGTGTTAAAAAAAAATTGCAAATTCTTCAGGAGTGGTTGCAATAACCCCACTGTATTTTCTTTCAGATATCATGAAGTCATCTAATTGAAATGGGATTATTTCTCAGATTTTCCATTGCTTATTTACTTTGTTGCTCTATTTCATCCCAGTCTTAAAGGAGTCACTTTGGACAACTATCAGAGTAGGACTTGTGTAGTAGCAGCTAACATTTAAATTCAGAATTGTTGTTATTGTTATCAGCAGGATGTCCAGGTTTTTTGTTTGTTTGGTTTTTTTTCTAAATCCTGCACCTTTCAGGACATTTCTTCATGAAATGTGTGTGCAGAGGTCAGAGTGTGCCTTTTGGCTAGGTTATCTTTACTCGGTCAACTCTAACTGAGAAGACACCAATGCTTTCATATATAGGTAGATTCCTATCACCTTTTCTTCTTCTTAAATTTTTTTTTTTTTTTTTTTTTTTTTTTGCAAATGATTACTGTTCTTTACATTACTTCCTTGAACTTTAATAAAGAAAGTTTAAAAAGGTCACAGCTGCCTTTGAACAATTCTGCAGATGACCCTTGGTACACTTTTTGTCAGTGTCACTTAGCATTTCCAATCAAGGGCTGAACTACATGCTGAGTTTGATGGGGTTTTTATTACTAGTGATATCAGCCCAGCTTCCCTGTTGAATATCAAGATCATGGATCTAACTTCTTTTCCTATAGTAGTTTTCCCCTTAAGTAAGCATGAGTCTGTTTGTCCCTACAGACTCCTTTTAGACATACAATGCTTTCTTGGTTTCACATGGAATGAAAAATTATGCCCTGGGGGCATCCTAATTTATATGCTTTATCTGAAAATGCCCCTCAAGCAGAAGTGCTTTGTAAAAGTGATACTATGGCATCATATAAATATACTCCCAACATAATTTTTTCTGTCCCAATATCCATTTACTCATCTAAACTTTTTTTTTTTTTCATTTCTGTAATTTATATTCTAGTTCCAGTATAGGAAAGATAAAATCAACATAAGTCTGATTTATTTTAGTGATGAGCTAGGTCCTTTTAAGTAACTTTGATACCCATGGAAAAATTGTTTCCTAGTTGCACATAGAGTGATGTTTATAGTTTGAGTACCTCAAGGGCTTTCTGTGCTACAGTGCATTCCATTTGATTGTATCAGATTTAGTGAAAAAGGTAATTATTTTCCTAAAAGCATGAGTATGTTTTTTAAAGACATAATAAACATTCATAGTTTTAAAGTTTAAAAGTATTTAGACTACATATGGAGAGTTAGCAAATAATTTAAAATATGAAACACTCATGGCCTACCTCTGGCCCTGTGAGCCTTATATAAATCAAAGGATGATGATGAGTGGGAAGAGGCTTTCCTGTAAATTATCTACTGGTAACACAAATCTCTGATGGATGAACACAGATTGTTAGTTGTAAGATAATTTCTGTCATGGTAATTTTAGCTAGATAAACATAACATCAAGTGAAGCTCATAATATAAAACTTGATAAAACTGGAGATTTTTTGGATCACTCAAGTTTTACAATTATATGTATTTTCACAAGTATTTTGATTTTCCTTAAGAATGTAGGTTTATTTTTTCTCTTTAGGTAGAAACTAATGTATCTTTTAGATATTAAAGCTCTTAAATAGTTGGTGGATTTATTTTTTTTTTTCACAGAGATGTTGTGCTTTCACAAGCAGATGATATTTCCACAAGAAATTATTCCAATAAAAAAAAACCCAAACCCTCCTTTTTTAAAATTTCTTGTCCAAAGTGTACTTATTAGTTTTTACCAACATTCTAGTTTAGTTCCAACACTGGCAAGTTAATTTTGATTGCTTTCAGGTAACCATGAGTTACTGCTCTTTGAATACTCAAAGTATATGCAGACCATAATGCTGTAAAATAGTAATTGACTGTAGCAATTCTTGCTGGCAATGAACTATCATCCAGTTTGTGTTTGCAAAGGGTCAGGCTAACCCTGAACTTCACAGCAACATGATGCTGAGCTGTGAAGGAACTAATACCATGATTGTCACAGCTCTCTTTTTCACATCATGACTGTAAAAGACATTTTTGGATCTTTCAGCAACCCAGCACTCACATGTTTTGTTTACAGTGTATTTAACGCTAGTCGTGTCCTAGCACTTCTGTGTCATGGCCACAGAAATGTATTGCTAAATTCCTGACAAGGGTTAGTTTGTACCACTCCCTACACTTATAATAGACTTCAGTCTGTGTTACAGCTAAATGAGGAAGATTTATTGAGGGTGTTGAATGTGGAGGATAGATGACTGTTTTGCCTGTCTTATTCCTTGGTAAGACACTTCACAGAGCAATATATACACTCATTTACACTGTTTCTGTTTGTTATTTTTAGTCAAATTATTAAACTGAATATTACAGAAAAATCCAGTCACTTAGAAGAAATAATTATATAATAGACTCCATGGCCAAATAATTATTTCACAGCATGAATTTGCTCCCAAAGCTTATGTAAATGAAAATGGACTGAACATTCAGTGTTGATCAGAGAGACAACATTATGTACTTCTTCCAAACCATTGACAAATACAGATGGGAAAGGGTCAGTGCATTTTTATTCCTAGCTGCTATTTGAACAGATGGTCAGTCACTGCAGTTGTCAAAACTTTTTTTTCCCCCTAATTTAAATTTAATGAAGTGCAAGAGATCCACCAAAACAATTTTATTTTTAAAATATTTCCTAGGGGAAATAAATGCTATTGCTCCCTTTTTCCTCCCTCCTCTTACAAGCAGCACTTCTGTCTCACTGTGCAGCTGCTGCTTAGAAAATTAACAAATACAGCTCTTGCCTACATGCAGCTTTTGATTCAAGAAAAACATGAAATACAATATAAAATGTTGTCAACGTTTCTAAAGTGAAACAAACACCTTTCTACTTGGGAAGGTTTTTGGGGGGTTGTGTTTGTTTATTTGTTTGGTTGGGTTTTTTCCATGTAGGTAGTTAAATCCAGTTTTCACTTAAGTGAAACTGGGGAGAAAATATCTTCCAGATTTTTCAATGATTTTTTTTTCAGATTTTTTCCATTAGTCTCAGAGAAAAAATACCCAACAACTTTTTAAAAACATCATGCTTCTCTAGCTCTTTTAATTTGTGTATAAAGATGTAGCCTTCCAGCCAAAACTGTTAACTCAGAAAGTCTATTCCCAGAACTATACGGACATCACTGATGATGTAATCACAGATGCTTTTGATAAATAAAATCGCAGACATAAACAAATAAGTCTCATTGGCTGGGAGTCGGGAAGAAACAGGGAAAAAAACAGTGTTTATTGGAATAGAAATAACGAATCTGGAAAAGAAAGGGATATTTCTAAGAAGATGGTAAAAACAACAAAGAAACAAGAATAAACATCATAATCAAATTATTACCCTCCAAGAAAAGCCCAGGATGGAAAAATGTGAATTGGACTATAAACATATCAGACCTGCCTCAATTAAGTCATATTTTACATTAGCTCTAGTAGTAACTCTTAAACACAGTCATTATCAGTCAGCAGTTTTACATATTAATACTGATGTTGTTTCATTGGCTACAAGTCTCTCTCCCTTATTTCCTACCTCCTTCCCCTTGGGAAAGGGAAAGAGGTTAACAGAGAGCATCTGTCACTAGCCTTGTGACTGGCCCAGCCCTAATCCTTGACACTTGCCTTTCATTTTAGTTCCATTTCAATTGAGTAGAGATGTCATCTCTAACAAGCAGTAGAAGTATGGTTTCAACAGCCATGTTAAATGTTTCTGTGGTAGGTGTGGAGTGCATGGAACATATCTGTTGTCTAGATAGGCAACTGCAAGAGAATACATACAGGACTCCTTTTAAAGTTGAGGTATGTGTAATATCACCTTCTCTGAGTATATGAAACAAAGCACTGACATTCTGGAGATGACAGTTCATCATAAACGTAAAAAAAAACACCAGAGGAGCAGTATTTTTGGAGTGTAAGTCCTCTCCATTAATTTGCTGAAGTGATTTAAACAACTGTTCTCAGAGCCACAGGCTAAGCTGGTTGATGCTCAAGGGAAAATCCTGACTGTGTCCTCAAAATAGCTTCATCTAAAAATAATAACAGATGAGCACTATGGAGCAACAGTCAGCCAATTTAAAAGCTATGCTTCTGCCCACAAAACAGAAACAGGAACATACTATGTCTCCACTAGGTTGGTAAAGAAACAGTTAATAACAGCAAGTGAGCTCAGTTTGAGCTCCATGTGTTGACACAGCTGCAGACTGCTAGAATATAATGAAATTAAGTAATGGTGGTTTTTAGCCATGATAACCTTGGGGTGGAGGCATGCTTTGTGAGGTACCACTATGCATCATTGTTAGATGAGTAAGTCACTGGGAGGTATTTTCAAAAAGTACTAGAAGTTCACACTGTACAGTGAGCAGAAAATTACTGTCATTTGTCTTGTATTTTTACCCAGAAATAAGAGCCCATGTGATAGACACAGACTATAGCAGAGCAAACAGATTTGTTTGGGACCACATATATGTTGATACAAAATTCTGTAGGTGGCTGACAATCAAGAAGGGCTCATTAGTTACTTGGATGAATGGCTGCATCATGGAAGAAGTAGACCTTTACAATGACCAGAACAGCAGTAAAGAGTGAAAGTAGTAATATCTTCTTTAAAACAATAAAGGTGTTACGCTGTTTATAGAATACTTTCTCCCAGGTAGCAATACTTCTGCCTCCAGTGGTGCAAGGCAGTAAGTTGTTGGAAACCAGAAACCATGTACAGCCCTTCTCTTTTCTTAATTGCTAATAGATATGGGCTTTTGTCTTCATTTTGAAAACTGAAAAATGTAAAGAAATTTACAGCCTTGATCACAGTTTAATAAATAATAAAGTAGACTTGTAAGAATAGCAACAACACGGCTTTGTTTTTCACTTTATTTGACGTAACCAAAAAGGGGATGAGCAAGTAGCTTTTACTTATGTATTGTGAAACCAAATTGCAAGTACAAAATTTGGCATATTCACCAAACAATGAATGGAATTTTGCATAGTTTGTAATCAGCTTGTTTTCCCATCACTTTCACTATGTCTGTAACTGTGTTGTTGAGGCTCAAAAGATTTAGAACTGACTGTGTGCATACAAGTTTTATGATACTACCTTGCTCTCAAGGACTGTGGATAGAATCTCCACTTCTCAACTAATTCAGTTTTTCTAAACAGTACTCTGAAAGTCACATTATTTTCAGCACTACAGAAGGCCAAGTGGTACAGCTTCTCCTATGCCTTCTGATTGCTTGTAAGTAGAATGCAGTTGCAGTTATTTGTTTTGTGAAATTCTTTCATGTTAAAAAAGTAGTAATCAAAAGTCCATTTCAAATCATCCTTCAATAAAATATGTAGGAGAAGACTGTAAACTCCATAATATTATGGTGATTATAATATTTGCTTTGAACAGAGGAAGCTCTGTGGAAACTAAGAATTTCAATCTGTGTTTCAACCATTCATCAAACTGTAGTACCATCTTCTACAATAAGCTATTACCCCAAAAAATTTCTGCTTCTAATTTCTGTTTTTCCATATTAAGAAGTATAGGTATCTGTCAGGATGGAAAACTATATGCTCCAGAGTTAAAGCACAGTATTAAGAGAAATACCTTTTTCCTATTCCTTTTTTTATTTTTTTCAAATAAATATGAAGCTCTGAGTGTTCACATAGAAGTCACATGCAACCAGTAAAGCAGCTATTTACACATCACATAAGATACACAAGACCCTACTCAGTCAGAGGAACACAAAAAATAATTATATTCATTGTACCTTATTTGATAGTCACTTGTTTTCTTCTGGTTGAACATGTGCAGAAAAATGGCATTTTACATATATACTCATCCTTTTTAATTACAGCTTTTTTTTTTTTTTTTTTTTTTTTCCCAGTCATGGTCTTAACAAAACAAGCAAATAAAAAAGGCAGCTTATAAAATGCATCTCTACATGATACTGACCTGAAGTGCAACTCTATTCATCACAGGTTATATAAACCTCTAGTTACTGAGCTAGAAAGTGCTTTCCAACAAAATGCTTTACCATTTTCTTCAAGCACAATGACAAAAGTCTTTTCAAAGAAATTTCATCACCTTCAAATATTTTTAAGTGGAGAAGCAGGCATGCAGTTAACTTATCACATTATGATGCATACTTACGCTGGTTTTTTAGAAGCTATCAACAAATATAGCAATGTTGCAGTCTTGATTACAGCAAAATCTTTCCCCTAGCCCTTCCCAAAAATTTCCCTGTTAGGATAGATGTGTGCAAGACACTGCTGCTCAGATTTGGCAGGATGCATAAAAAGCCTGCTAAAGATTAAGGCTTCATCTATATTGTTCTCTTAAAGGTGTCCTATTACAGAGACCTCAGGAGTGCATTTACTGGGTTTATCTTATTTGCTCTTGGAAATACAGTTAGAGAAGCTAACTCAGAATCAGGACCATTTGGCCTTACACATTTCTGAGGCTCTCTGATTACGAGTAATATTCAAGGATACCCCTATTGAAAAGGAGAAACATATTTCCAGTAGGTTGGTTGGTAATCATGACATTAGGCTCCATTACATTTCTTTGAAGGTTACAATCCTGTAATGTATTGACCTTTCTTTTCTGACTTGCTAGAAACAAAACGGCTTCAAGAAAGATGCCCCCCTGCACCACAGAGAACTATGGTACATTACCTCTGCTGGGGTTAGTTCCCAGCTGTCCCAGACCACATGCCTTTTATCATCACGCTAAGTTATCCCTGTCTTTTCATAGCCCAAAGGAACAATGCTAACAAAAAAGTCAGAGGTATTGCACCTTTGCTGTGGATAAAGACATAAAATGGCTTCAGGACTTATCTATCCTCATTTTTTTTTTCAGACAATCATCTAATTTAAAGCTGTGTCCCAAGTGTCCAGAAAGTTCTTAGTTGACTCAAATCTTCATAGACCTTTGTCAGATCAACCTTGGACAACATGGGCCATTTCCAATCTAATCTTTTGGCCACTGCTGTCCAGCTGAGCATCCTTGAAACTACTTCAGTAGCTGCTGCATACAGAAAAGATCAATGCATACAGCAGTATGTCTTCTCCTTTGCTCATGTATCACAGTTTAGGGTCACTCAACCCAAATGTACGATGACATTTCCAACAATATTATTTTAAACAGGGCAATGCAAACTCATTATTATAGGTAGTCATGTACACAAAAGCCCAAGAGGCTTGAGCTTTTATGTGTATTAGGAATAAAACACTAACTCTGCTATATGGATTTTGCTTTCCCCACCTGTCGTTTTTCTCCTCTCCTACACTATTGTCACATGCAGCAGAGGTAAAAATGGCATATAATCCTCTCTGTTGCACAGACTGACAGGCCAAGTCTCAGGCTGATGGTCTTTTCACTAGAACTATCACCATTTTCCATTCATGCCACATGTTTTCATCTCTTGATGCAAAACATCACAAGAAAGGGGAATAGGCCATTGGTTTGAAATAGCACCAGTACATCAAGCAGTGTATAATGTTTCCACCATCACCACTCCACCCATGTCTCAAGCATTAACACAATCTTTCCATCATGACACCACTGCCTTGGGCATTAGTGGTTTAGTTCTGTTTAATTTATGTGATGGTGCTGTGTTCCCTGGCAGAGAGCCATCCACAGCTATTTACACAGTTCACCCTTTCCTCTGTAAATCCAGGATCATCCATTGGTTTACTTTACCCTTCAGGCCTGGGAAGGGTGCATTTTGATAGTTATACTGAGACTATTCCTGCTGCTTGAGTAAGCAGTTTACCCACTGCTGTTTCACTGAGTCTTATTATATGGCTTTACGTTCTATATGCTTATCACCAGCAACCTCTTTGGCTTAATTCAGTGCTCTCAGGAAAAATTTCAAAGGAGTACATTGAAATACTGCTAGAGATGTATGAAGGAAAAAAAATCCAAAACTATTCTATGTCCCCTTCTCCATCAATAGTCCAAAGAAACTGGGTATTTTCATATTTACAGTGTTAATGCTACATAATAGCTATGACCTGAGATTAAGGTAATAATATAAGTATAAATTATTTCTATGCTATTCTGTGGTAGATGAATTATTAACTTCTGTTGTAGAAGCAAGTGGAAGAAAGATTGAAGCCAATCACATGTCAATAACTGAAGTCTTCTGTTTTCTTCCAAGAAATTCTACTGAAGCAATTCTAATATAATTATCAGAGAAATTGGAAAATAAAATACCTGCAAGTAAATATGGGACTAGATTATATGTCATGTAGGGTTAATATTATATCTGGAGAGATATTAATTTTATTTACTAGTTTCTAAATGCTCCTACGCTACTTTTTCTTCTTGTGCTGTAATATATTTGTGCTGATATTTTAAGACTCAATACAAAAAGCATCTTAGTCAAATCTCAGCCAAAAAATATGCTATAGCCACAAAAATAAAGTCAAGTCAACAGCAGAAAAATCTATCTCCAGAGAAAAACAATCATTTAATTGAATGATAAAAAGAAAACAAAATCAATTTCCTCTGTGGAAGATAAGGAATTGCAGGAGAACCAAAAAATTACATACTACATCAAAATACCTTGCTGCCCAAAGGAGATGCAGGCAATCTATAAGAGGAGAAAAAGATTACCTAACTATGAGGACAGTCAATGCAAGAAAATAGTAATATAGAAAAAAGCTTTTGCATATCTCATGAGTTTAAAACATGAAAAATAGATGAAAGAAAATAAATTTTAAGTGATAACATTTGAAATGTCAAATAACACTGAAAAAGTGTTAAAGCTATGAATACGTTAGTGTATACCTGTCCATGCACTGACTTTTCTGTCAGACATGTCCATGCTATAATGAATAGCAACAGAAAGTTACGAAAGTTACAAAATTTGTGGGGTTTGTTTTGTTTTGTTTGGTTTGGGTTTTTTTGAGGGTGTTCGAGGTTTGTTTTGTTTTGTTTTTAAGTATTAGATGTAAAACAAAAACTAATATGTCAGATTTTTTGGGACTGCTTTGGTTCTGGAACTGTAGAATACAAATCACATTTCACACTAATTAGCCTAACCAGTTGGTGTGTTATATAGAAATCTTTGATTAATCTTTTGATTATTTTTTAATCTTTGATCTTTTCACTGGTTGTGATGGATACATTTTCCTGGGGTAATTTTTTCCTTTTCACTGCTTGTGCTTGACATATTTTCTTTTAGTCAACTTTTTTTTTCAATGTTTATTGGTAGTCTGTTTACTCTTGTTGAAGTTTCAGCTGTTCTTAGAATCTTAGATTGATATCTTTAACAAAAAGAACTACATGTAAAGAACAGTGACAACTCACAAATCACAGCTAAGTACAGTTAAAAACCAGCATTGCCTAGAATTTTTGCAAGACTGATCTGCAAGACAGTCAAGATGCTGAAGCCTTAATAGAGCTAGGGGACAAACCTTGCCTCCTGCAATGGTACAAGGAAAATCAGAAATTTCTCAGTATAAATTTATGCATAGACACAGTAAAGCCAATATAGCTGATTGCAGATCACTATCCATCTGTTAACCTGGACAGAACAGGGAGAAAAGATCAAAGCATCCTAGCCACAAGTTAGTAATATTGTCTTTTAACTTTCATGAACTAACATAAATAATAGGAGCGAAAGATCTGAGAGACTGTAGGTATTTCAGGCAGGAACATCTCTACTACTTTCAACAGTATGCCTAGAAAATCGTCAGTAGTTGTAGAGACATTGTCAATAGTCATCATGGTGACATAGCATTGATCCCAAAGGAAAAAAAATAAATAATCAAAAGCAGTTGTTCAGGTATACAGAGTGAGAGCATTCATTTCTACAAATACTTCACACAATTATCGTCACTCAAAACTGAATGATAAATGTGTTCTATCATTCTCAGATTTCCAAAAACTTTCAGTGTTTCTAGACAGAGATCTGATCAAGTGATCCCTGAGTCTACCAACTCATATACTAGAACTGTGATTGTAACTCAGGGCAACTGAGATGGAAAGCAGGTGCCAGCACAAGTCTGCCAGTTGGTCCTACAAAAGGCAGGTGCCAGAAAATAATGAAGTATCTACAGAACTTGTTCCATGCTGAGGCTTTGTGTGTGCCAGCCTAGTTTTGGTATGTACATCCTTTTGATTATTTATGTATATATTCTTTTAAATAGGTGAGAATAGTGCCATAAACAAATTTTACCCAAGAAAGCTTACAGGTTGTTCAGTGAGTCACCAATTGCAGTTTTGCAAAGTTCCAGAAGAATTGAGTTACTTGTAAAGGTCTAAAAAACAACTACAGCATTTGTTCCATTCAGATCTGCAGCTTGTAACTGTAAAGTATGATGTCAATGTCATTATGTTAATACCTTCAATCTTAGGAAAAATGTGTTACAAATACTTTGCTTCTAAGTGCTCTCAGCATGTGTAAGCTTCCCAAACAGAAAGCCATTATTTGTATGCAATATTTTAATTCTCAGAATGTTATATTTATGATAGCCCTTCTAAGTAATATCTATTGGTGATATAGTTTTGTTGATGTCTGATTCATTTTGATAACCTATTTTTATTTTATACAAATTATGTTCAAAAAAGAGTATTAAAATAACAGCCAACACAGTCAAAAGGGAGGATATGGTAAAACTATACTTGCCTGTGCAACCTTTTCTGTTTCCCTGTGTATCCAAGTTAAACTGTTCTGTTATTATGTGATTTTATTCTCCCCACACGCCATTTTGCTGAGGACAAAGTGAACATATTTTTCAGGGCCCTGAGGCTATGCCCAGCCCTGCCTGCCACAGCCCCTGCAGGCTCCCTCCTCCCTGCCTGCAGCCCAGGACCCCATGTCAGTCCCCCAAGGCCATCAGCCCATGGTCCCCAGCGACAGTCTTTCTCCAGCTCCCCACAGCCACCATCTGCATCCTCAGGGCTGTGCCTGATGGCTGGGGATGGGGCTGCCCTGGTGTCCCCCACCTGCCCTGCTCCTGGGTGCCAGGCCCTGCCCTGCTGCCAGCCTGAGGAGCCCCTGCCACTCTTGACCCCAGGCCCACAGGCAGCTGCATTCCACACAGCACCTTGACAGTATTTAGTGAAGAAACCTTGCCTCCTTTTGTGGCAGCACTTGTTACCATACAATAAATAAATTGAATTACAAAATAATATAAATTGCTTCAGGATTAAGGAAACAGAATGTCATACTAGAGAACTCATTTTTATTATGCCACTCTGAGGTGTTGGAGAACAGAGGAGAAATGCTGAATGCTTTTATCAAAGAATTTGATTCAATTTGTTCTTTATTGCAAAGTTATACTTAGAGGAGGAGCAAAGATCTACCTCCATACAGCAGCACAGCTCCTTTGTTTTGAGACTGTAACTGCAAAGAGGGCTGCTTCTGCTATGTGCTAACCTGAGTCATTTATACAGTCCTTTCATGCTTTTAGCATATGCCAGCTAGAAACCTGCTGAAGAATGACTTGGTATGGAAATGTGGCTGCTCCGGGAACCTGTTCTATAGGCAGCCTGCATGTAGCCTTCTGTGCTGGTGACAGGCAGGAGCAACTCTGTGTCCTGCTGGCCTCAGTGCCTGGGAACACTCCTGGGCATGTACAGTTTGGTCATAGAGATATAACCCTGGGCTTCCTACAATAAAGGTACAAATTGCCCAAGGAAAATCAGTGTGGGTAGTTGTCTCAGCTAGCTCTTAATGCTAGACGATGGTGTGCAATTTGTCTTTATTAAGCATCTATTTGGTTAAATATTGGCCTTATCTGTGCTTGAAATTCAAAATAATCAGATATACGTGTGGAGTTAAGTGCATAAACCATATTGTGTTTGCTCCATCACAAACAAAACCCCCCATGTCTCCAGAGTCAGATGTCCTCTGCTTCAACCCAATGATTAAAAGCACTAACAGGTGAAAAACATAGGCTTGAATTCTCTCTCTGCTTAATTTAGAGTACGAAGCTGTTTCATATAACTATTGGTCAGTTAGTCCAGCACAAATTGGAAAAATGTAAAATGAAAAATGAAATCAGTAAACATACAGATAAATGACAACATGGAAAAAGTTCAAGCAGGATTTTGTAGGAGAGTGAGGCCAGGTCTCAGACATCTATTGCAATCTTTCTAAGACATCACCATATCTACACGGAAAAGAAACTCAGCAGATACAGTATACTTAGATCACTAGTGTTTTTGATGTTCTTATACTAAAGCACTTTTTTTTTTTTCTTGTGGTAAGACAAAAAGTCCTCTTGTGGAATGATACATGGTTAACAGAAAAGGTAGAAATTAATTATTAGTTCTCACAATGGAGGTCGGTATCTGCTGAGATACCTGTTCAGTACAAACAACCTGGAAAAGGTGATGAACGGTGATGTGACAAGGTCTGCTGATTGTTTTTACTGCTCTGAATAACTGTGATGATTAAATGATGTGAGAGTATTTCAAGAGCTGAGTGACTGAATGACAAAATGACAGACGAGATTCAATGACAATAAATGTTAACTAATGCATATGAGAAACAACAGCCTTAACTAAAAATACACAGTGAAGAACTCTGGTTTAGTTCTTGCTGCTCAGGAAAAAAAAGTTGTTTTCACTGTGAATGTCTCTGTCACAATATTATCTCAATGTTCAGCAGCATTCAAAACAGCGAATAGATTGGCTGAAATTTTAAGAAAGAATGAGGTGGTGGGGGGGGGAACCTATTCTACAAAGCTGTGATGTATCCATATCTTAAATACTGCATGAAGTCCTGACTTTACCTGAACTGAGACATAACATTGTAATGCTAGGTAAGAACAGTGGCAAAAAGAATCACTTCTGTTTTGGAAAACCTTCCTCCCCAGATTCATAAAATAATAAGTAGATGACATTGCATGAATTTATTGAGCAGAAATTTCAAATAAACACTGGGAGGAAATAATTTTGTACCAAACAAAAGAAGTGCCTTTTCCTTTTCATAGGAGATGAGCCTTTTGTTCTGAAAAGCCTATATGTGGAGAGTGGGAAAAAAAACCCTTACATCATCCACTGCCCCAAATAGATATACAAGGGTGAAGAATTCATCCCCAAATGCCTACTGAGGTCACATGGTGTAACACAGTAGCAGCACAGGAAAGCAATATTTTTCAATATAATTTAACATATATACCTTGCTATTATTTTATACGTGCTAATAATCTCTGAACTATCTTATAATACAA
>WUAM01000431.1:94298546-94309497 GCA_024336885.1 Actenoides hombroni | reverse complement strand
TTCAAAGCACTCTATGTCTTTGAGAAAAAAAAAATTACCTGTTACAGCATTTTTCTTTCATTTCTGGTAGAACACAACTGTGAAAGCAATAAACATTTACTGTGGTTGTGTGTACATGTTGAATGTGTCTCTGCTCTAAGTCTTTTATGCATGTGTAATAGCCTCGCTTAAACTGAAAGTACTATTTTTCTGTTGATTTGTTTGTGTTCAGGCAGATCTTCCTTAGTAGTTTACTTCTGTTTATATTCACTTATATTCCACAGGATCCATGCAGTGGTTTAGTTTCTAGATTAAAAATAACAATAAAAATCAATAAAAAGATCTATGTTTCTGATCAGTTGAAGTACTACAGATAGCAGTTTCTCTCCAGAAAAACACATAAGAATGTGTTTAATTTTATACATAATATTGTTCAGGGTTTGGGTTTTTTTCAGTTTAGGATTTATTTCCCTTTTCAGTACACTTTCCAAAGTATTTGTGACTTTCAGACATTACATTTCTGACATCAAATCCATGGTATTCTTTTAAAATCTGTTTTATTTAATTCTTGGAATTGAACCTATTTGATCTTTAATTGAACTTCATGTAATTTCAGAGTATAGTGACCAGTAGTATCTGTTCTAGACTTCCAGATAGTGTTACATGTCTTCTTAACTCATCTTTCTTATCTGAGGTCTTGCATATCTTCTTGACATGTTTATGAAACATTCTCAGTGGTAGTGAGAGCTATGAAGTGGAGAAAGATTTATATATTCCAGACATAGGGGAGAATAATATGTCAATCAGGCAAAGAATGAGCCTGTATATTTACAGAATTTGGACAGTAAACTTCTTCAGCTTTAAGAAGTCTTCATCATTCTTAGCAAGAATTATTATCTGTTTTGTACGGTGTCTACTCTTTTTTAGGTATGACTTAAGTAACAAATCATAATATAAACACATATGTAAGATCTTACAAGATATACTGAGCCTACACTGAAATAGAAGAAAAAGGAAGTGAAAGTGCAGAGAGGACTTTCATATTTTAGCCACAGAAGTCATCTAAAATTAGATACACTGACGTTGGAAGAGAAAAAATCTGAATATCATATTAGGAGATGTAGAGGATGGAAAAAGGTTTACATAAAGGACAGAGAAGATAGATGATGTAAGGGAAAAAGGCTGTGGAGAAATGAGAAGAACATCAAGATAAAATGTATCTCTGAGGCTTTAGACGAAGACTCAACACTAAGTTTTCCTTATCTATTATACTATCTATTGATATCAGCCTGTCACAGACTGCCTCATATTAGGGACTGTTTTAGCATGTGTCTGTTGTAAAATAGACAACCAGAGTGAAATTAGTGTTCTTTATAGCCTTGTTATTAGGATTCAAAGTTTCTGCAACAACGGAAAATGCTATTGAAAAAGAATTAAATTTAATAATCAGACTATTAACCAAGGATATTTGCTGCACATTACACAGAGACAAATTAAAAACATTACAATAGTTTCCAGAAGACATCTGTTAAGCAATGTCAAATTGATGATAAAGAAAACTGAGTTCCCTTTGCAGTTAAGTTTAATCCAGCTGTACCCAGCTATAAAAGAGCTATCAAAGGCAACTATTCATTTGATGTTAATTCAGAAATGTTATCACTAGGAATCCTTAAAACCCAAGTACTAACTTTCTACCAAGCTTTTGTTTTTCTGAATTGATAGAAATGTGGATAGACAAGTTAACTTAAGCTCTTCCTTCTATAGGATAGAGATACCCTTTACTATCTGCCACTAGAGGAAAAAGTTATGGAGTCAGGTTATATTTGCATTTGACTTCAGGTAAAGAAAGAAAGATACCTTTTGTTAACAACAGCAATTTGTGAAAAAAAAAACCAAACAACAAAACAAATAGTACACAGCTTGTTTGCTTTGCCTGGCCTTTTAAAATATTGACGATTCAAAAGGTAAGTATAAGATTTCATACTAATGAGCTATTGCTTTCCAATCTGATCCAGTTTCCTGTAAAGTCAATAGAAGAGTTTCAGGTAATGTTACTGAATTTGCATCTCTTAGAATATCCTTTAAATGAGACTTATTTTCTGTTTTATTTGGTATAAGAGGTGCTGTAATACCTGAAGGTAATTGCTATGTCCGTGTCAGTATATAGCATAGACCAATGAGAAGAGATCTATGTAGTGATGACACTGAGACCTATGAACATCCTATTCAGAAGGTTCTACTTTGGACTGGTTCTAGTCTGGACTTTTGGACTGTTAAATACAATTTCTTGATTTGGTTTGGTCCAAAAGAAATATAATGGTAAGCTCTACGACCTTTCTCCAGTGAGAAACAAAATGCAGTGAGAGGGAATGATCAGGAGACTGTCCTCAGAAGCACATCTGTTACTTGAACTAAAATACTAATACAACAGGAACACAGTATGATTAGTTTATGATAAATTAGAAGCTCTTAGCTCATGCTGATTCACCCCTTTCACTACAAATAGCAGCATTAATTTCAAAGATGGTATCACAATAGTAAAATGAACCTACCTCAATTCCCCTTCACTCCAAGGACCTTACTGTGTAATTCTGCACTTCCTAATAGCTGAATTTGAAGAATTTGTGATTGCCTTATAGTTCTTTTTCTTCGTTGACTTGTCATATGGTTTATTTATTTATTTTTAGTTTCTTTGTTTGGTGTGGAGTACTTATTCCTGACTTAACATATCTATTTAATCTATTCCTTGAGCAACAGAGAACAACTACCTAAAATCCCACGAGTTTCGTGTAGTAGAATTAGATTCCATTTAAGTTGTCCTTCAAAGAAAATATATTTTAGTAACAATGTACCTAGTAACTCCTGCCTCTACTTACCAGTGGCCAGGATAAGTGAATTTTAATTAGCTTCTGAAGACCCAGTTTAGATGCTTTAGACATCATCACATCTTTTTTTAAATCTTTGAATACATTTAATTTTCCATTCCTCTTTCCTATTTTCCCCTCTCAAAATTGATATTGATAGATGTAACACTGATTAAAAAAAAAAAGAATTTTTAGAATCTGAAATAAATAAGAGTTAAAATAATGAAGTAATGAGACACTGTAGAACCCTAGTATTATAAGTCAGCACAGGCTGGAAGGGACCTCAGGAGGTCTCTCAAAGCTGTTTCAAATGTAGGGAACTGCAAGGCTACTTGCAAGTTTATCCATTATGGTCTTGTGAACCTCTGAGAACAGAGACACTTCACAACCTCTGTTGGAAATCTGTTTCACTGCTTGCCTGTATTCATGGTGGAAAAAAACCCCTCCCCTTATATCCACTTCGGACACCTCTTGTTTTAACTGGCTCAGTCTTGATGTCCTCCTTGTAGGCACTGGTAGGCTGCTATTAGCTGCTGAACAAGCAAACTCCCTCATTTTCCTCACAGATCAAGGGCTCCAGTTCTCTGCCCATCTTGGTGGTCCTCTACTAACAAATATCAGTTTATTAATGTCTGTCTTATACTGGAGGAGGACCAAATCTGGATGTAGTATTCTAGATTGGTCTAACAAATACTAAGTAAAGGAGAAGAATTATTGTTGTGGCTGTGAGCACATTCCCTCTTCCAGAATAATTAACTGATTCTGAGTTGAAGATAAAGTGAGGATCTACCCCTCCTTCCCTGGGAAGCTCCTTTTTAGCTGAGGTTTTCACACTTGGCCCCAACATTGCATAGCAGCTAGATATGCTCCCAGGCTCATGATGCCTCCATTTTACCTCAGTCATAAACCACTGAGTTGCTTTCTGGATTGACTTTGGACCTGCCTTATTACAATGAACTTGCTGTGTGATCACCTAACTTAGGCTGGCTCTAATCACCACCTTCACACCTATCCTGATCCTGACTCACTGACTCAGTTCCCTGACTCCTTCCTTGTCAGTGAGGTTGATACCCTTTCCCTCTCCCCTGCTACCCTCAGCTCCCAGCTAACCCTTCCCCATGGAGCAGTCCACCACTGTAACTCCCTGACAATCTCTTCTGTTGAGCTACTGGCTCTGCTTCTGGTGTGACAGAGCACACTGTAAGCTCATGTTCAGCTTGCTCCCTACCAAGAATCCTTGGAACCTTTTCAGCAGAGGTGCTCCTTGGTGATTCTACAGCTTGCATTGTTGCAGAGGGATCTTCCTTTCCAGCTGCAGGACTTTTCGTTCTTTTTAAATGTATTGGCTTAATGTAATATCAACACAAACTATTTGCATTCTTCTAAAGAAAATAAGCATTCATAGACTAAATCCTAAAACCTAATATTCTGCAAACAAGGAAATATATATAAAAAAAAAAAGTTCATTAAAATGAAAACCCTAAGACAAGAATTATACTCACATATCACACAAAAGAAACCCATTTTAATGGAATTCATTTCCATAATACAAATTGTCTTATGGAAAGTAAACATATCAAAATGGAAACAGCAGCTGTGGCTCAAAATTACATTGAACACTAAAAAAATCACTGAAAATAGTAATTAAGAGTTAAAGTCCATTGGCAGAGCTGACAAAGCTTCTTGCAATGCTAATATTATCAAATGCAAGAAGAATCAGTCATCACAAACAAATAAGGTTATGATGGCTGAAAATTTTGTATAACTCTTTTGCTTTTTTTTTCTTTTCTCTCTTTATTAAACAGAAATAAACTAAATTTTCAACCAATGACACTAAAATATATGTTCTTTTTAAAATAGAGTGCCATGACAGCAATGTCATGAGTGTTATGACCAACTACAGGATTGGTAGGTTCTAATTCAGCATACTGAAGTTTAACAAACACTGAAGCTTTAATGAGGTAGGGGTATTCATATACTTAGTCTTAAGCCTTTATTGTTTTTTAGTACTTTCATTAAGGGCTTGACTCTGTAAATACACAATTATAGCAAGTTAATGTTTTGCAAGTGACAAATAAATGTCTCTTAAAAATACATGGTGCAGCAGATTCATTCTTATACTTTTTATGGAAAAATTTCCTTCCTTGACCTTATGAATTGCATAGAATACCTCCTCTATCACCTGTTGACACAAAAATAGGGTTTGTGTTCCTATAAGTATTCATTTTATAATAAGTATTGATTTTTCCCAATTCCTTACATATACTTTACTGGTTCACAGATATTAGGAACATAACAACAGTTTCAAATTAAGACATGGATACATGGAATTAATTGAATGGATGGAAAAGGGACATAGACACTGTAGTGCTTAACTTTTTGTGTATTAGTAAAAAATAAAGTTGAAAACAAAACTGACTTAATATCACATTGAAAATAACAATGTCAAATATTAAATTGCCATCATGCAGAATCACCCACTGAAATCAATCTACCCTCTTCCTCTAATTATAGCACACAATATTAATTATTTTGTTCAATTTCTGATATACCCTAGGTGTTGCAAGCATCCACCTAAAACTGAAAAAACTCAGCTTTCCTCTTTTTCAGCCTTGTAAATACTCAAATACAAAATACTTAACCAAAGTATCTATAATCAAGTTTAGGCCAGTGTATAGGAGGCCAGATGGCAAATGAATGGAGTCTCACTACAAAGTAGCATGGTACTCTTCTTGCAAAAATGAGACTTATCTCTTTAATAAAATATTACTGAATACCAGTGAAGGTGCAAATTAAAGTCAATCTTCATGATAATTTGCAAACTGGGAAACAGTGTTGTGTTTATTGCAATTACTCAAAAAACATTTTATTTGTGCTAATTTTACCATCAAGAAACATTCTTCTACCATCTTCTGATTGCATACCATGATAGTTTTGTAATAAAGTTATTTTTTAGAGTTCAGCCAGTCTGATTAAAGATTATACTGAAATGTATCTCTATATAATGCAGTGTTGTCAAAGATTTTATAATTTCTTGGACTTTTTTTTTTCTCTGTTTCTTGACACCATTCTGTTGGTCTTTCACACTTTTAAGTAAAGGGTCATATAGTACTTAATAACAGACAGCATAGTGTGCCTAACAAAATGATAATCCCATGGCCTATAGAAACTTTAAATGTTATTCTATAGTTACAGATGTGAAGAGAGTAAAAGGAGCAAGTTCCTGATATGTCCTACGGAAATGCTTTTTAACCTGTCCATTTACATTTTGAAAAATATGGTATTTGGTAAGGGTAAATTCTTTTGAATATTTATTAAAATAGACAGGAACATTTTTGAGACACTGGAATATGAAGAAAATAAAAAATTGGGAGCATCTATATGCATGAACAATGTTTTATGAAATAGCAGAAACAGCTTCTGCTCTTATTTAGCTAGAAAGGGTTTGGCTCTTGCCTTCAGTGGTATTAGAACCAGTGTCACCTTATTAGATCTCATTTCTTTTTTTTCCCTTGTCTAATGCTGATAAACCTTCTTGGCCACCATTGATTTTAACTAGAAAAGCAAACTGTCCAACAAGATGAAACATAGACATAGAAGTTAATGCTCTCACTGGCAAGAACCTAGTTTTTTTGATCAGCCTTCCAATATGAACTGAAATTATAATGCAATAGAAATGAAAAAAAAAATGTGGAGAGACATCTTGATTTCAGATATAATAAGACAGGCATAAACAAAAATACCAAAAGGAAATATTTTAAAATATTAGACAAGGCATTCTTGTGTCTGTCTTCAAAGACTGTTTTTCTAATATAAACCTGCTGGAGCAAAAGTAGTATTAACGATAAAAAGAAAAATTTTGTTGTAATTCTCTGTATTTTAACATAACATAATTATAACATACCATGTAAATTAAACTCCTTAATCATCTTGTCTATTTTTGCATTTTATCTAAAGATTGCACTGTAGTTCATCTATAACATTCATCCCAGAAATAAAATAATTAATCACCTTGGCATCCAGAAGAAGAAGTTACATTTTATTTCTTTTGATCTCTAGGGTACAAAACCTGAAGAAGATATTAGTTTTTAATAATTCTGATCCACTGATATGGATTTAACTTGTTGAATGTACAGGTACTTCTTCTTCAATAAATTTCAGTGTAATACAAACAAAGAAGACACTCACAGTTCAATGTTATTTTAAATAGCATACATCATAGGGTATGTTTTCCCCCAGTAGGATTAATACTGAATGAAAAGTAGAAAGGTATTCACACTGACAAGCTTCAAATTTTAATTACGTATGTTATGAAATAGCTTTCATAGACAGCTTCTGCAGTTTGAGGAGAAAGACAAACTCCTAACAACAATTTAGTGCACATATGTTAGGTTCCTTATCTGAAACATCCTGTAGAGAAACTATCAATTGTACTTGTAAAAGGGATGTAGAGAGACTGTCCAGCTAACTTCTGTCCCAGATGTTTCTATTGGGTGACTATCTCTTTCTGCTGCTCTGTTCTGCAATTTATTAGGTCTTGCTGATCATGGAAAATTCAGATAATGTTGGGTCATATTTCCATAGCCTGTCTTCCCACAGAACTTTGAAAGACTCTCATGGCACAACTAAGGGAGAACTGAAGCTGTGTTTATTTCATCAGCCTTTACCTCAGTATTTCAGGCAGAAAAAGAATCAGAGGCACCCAGATATTTGAAGAGTTGCTTCTATTTCAGAACTTTGGATCCTGAAGCTTTTGGGAAATGTTGAAAGAGAATATGTAAAATAGAAAAGATCTGTGCATTTAGGTTCTTTTCTGGATGAAGATAGAGAAATGATCAGAAAGCTTTTAGCTCTCAAGAGGAAACTACTACAATTTCTAATGCTAATTTATTTTGCTGCCAACAGTGATAGACTGAGTAGAGCTAATATATAGAAAAGTAATTTGCATAAATCAGTAATACACACATCTGTATTAATGAGTTTCATTTTCTTTATTAAAACACAAAGAACCCTCTGCACAGAGTGCTTGGAAATGCATGTTTATCTTCTTTCTACATTGATTACTACTTATTGTATCCAAGGTCATACAGAATTAGAAAGTGATATGTAGATATTTATTTTGCAACTAATCATGATGGGATGGCCTTGGCTAACAGCCACTCATTCACTTCCCCCCTCAATGAGACAAGCGAAGAAAATAGGAAGAACAAGAATGAAAAAGCTTGAGGGTTGATATAAAGACAAGGAGATAGCTTTACCAATTAGTGTCATAGGCAAAACAGACTCAACCTAAGGAAAACTAGGGTAATTTATTGCCAATTAAAATAAACATGTAGTTAACAGTTTAGGTGGTGGGAAACAAAAAGGCAAACATTAAACCCACCCCTTCCCTTCAGGTTCAAATTCAGTACTTTACTCCAGACTCCTCTACAACTCAACCAGTGCAGTGGGTTGGGGAGTATTATGGTTGGTACACAGTAGTTTCCTGCTACTTTCCTCTCACACTTTTCTTCTGCTCCAGAATGGGCTTTCCACAGGTGACAGTTCCTTTGGGAATACCTGTCTGCTCCAGGGTGGTCCTCTCCATGAGCGACAGGGAATATCTGCTCTAGCACCACCTCCTCCTGCTCTGGCCTTGGTTTTCCCTTTGTTCCTTCTCACTCTTTTTTTTTCTCTCCCCCTCTTTCCATCCAGCACTTTTTGCCCTTTCTTAAGTATGTTTTCACAGAGGTGCCACACACCTGACCCTGCACAGGGTTGGTTTTGGAGACAGCTACAACCAGCTGTGTCCAGCACAGGGCAGCTCCTGGTCTCTTCTCACAGAGGCCACCTCTGCAGTGATCACATTACGAAAACCTTGCCACGTACTAGAAAGAAGTAACTGCAGTAGCAAAGCAAACTAAGTCAATTAAGTAGGTTTCTTAAGTGTCTGAGCTGTTATATTTAAAAGAAAAGCAAAAGCCAGCTGAGTGTTCTCTCCTTTGTCAAACTTCTTTCTTAATTTTGTAATTTACATGTAATGAAAAAAATTTCATTCCATATTGTCAGAATTCCCTATTGAATTGTTTGAGATTTTTGGTCTTTTTAAATTTAATATTCAGAGTGGTAATTTTTAATGTAGGATCTGATGCATCTGTTGCCTCCAAAGTATAATTTGCAGTGGCCTCCCTACTCCTTGGTAAAGACAGCTGATTCAGATTTCTTGCATTTCCAAGAAGTCCAGGGATAAGCACATCTACAGAAAATACACCAGTAAATTTTGGATTATTTTATATTTATTATAATTCCTGTGCAGACTTCCAATTATTAAAAAAAAAAAAAAGTTACAGAAAGCTACCTTAAAAAATATGGTTGCCCAACTTCAGCAGATAGAGAAATCACTCAGTTCTGACGTCATTGCTTACAGTTTAATGTCTGTGATATTGTACTGCAATCTGGAAATTATTACCAGTAGAAGTGGAAATACAAGAAGAAAAAAAAAAAAATCCAAACCCAAATCCCACACCATTTAAAACTTTGTGCCTCAAACAGTGCAGATGGTTGCCAATATTATTACGGCATTAAACCAGTGTAATTAAAAAGATCTACCTCCAGATCAAAATAGAAGTATGTTCATAGTTCTGGGAAATTCAAAAGGCATGCTTGTATATTTGAGATTATAGATATTTGGAGAGAAATTCTTGTATACAGTCTCAGCTAGTACTTTATGATTTCTATCCTACCTGAGCAAATTAATTCTACATTTTCTTTCATTTTCATAAAAATGTACCACCAAGGCACAAAGAGTACCTTTTTGAAAAATGTGACAGACTTTTCCATGGCAACATTCTCTGTTAGAAAAGACGTCAATCTCAATGCTAAATCCTGTAGTGATTATATTCAAGAAAAGATTTCCCCTTAAATAAGGAAAAGAAGAAAGAAAAATATTAATTTCACAGTCTGCGGTTTGACTCACCCATTGTCTTGTTATTGCAGGATAGCTACTCACACCTGTATGAAGTGGGTATCAAGTACTACCATGATGAGTTAGTAGCTTGTTATACACACTTTGCCAGGTGTAAATGACTACACTGTCTTTAGACTCTAGTCTTCATTTCTGAACAGAAAAAACACTGTTATTATCTAGTATTAGATAACATGGCGATCCAGAGTTTGGTTGCCATAGCTACCAGTTACCTGCTAAGGACTGCTGTTGTTTTCCTGGGATTTTCTAAGAAAATAAATATAACTAGTAAAATATTTGATGTTTTTTGTGGACCACATTTCTAAATAAAAATAAAATATTAATTATTGAAGGGAATTATTTTTAACTTCAGCAGAACTTGCAATCCAAAAATATTGTTTTCAAATGGTTATTTAAAATTAGAAATAAAACTAACCAGGCAGACCAAGTTGCAGCAGTTGAGAGCTTTTTAATCTGTCTCACAGAGTCTAGCAGCATACTAGGTATGCAGAAGCAGATTTAAGGAATAGTAACCAGAGCAAGTAAATAAGGTCCTAGATCAGGACAGAAGATGCTAAAAAATAGGAAGAACCCACATCATAGTAATATCTTTGATTTCCACGACTCTGACACAAACAGCAGCACTGACAGCCTCAGCTCCAGCCCTCCGCTGAGGTATGACAGCCCTATCTAGAACAGGGGTCTTCCAGTCTGCTAGAGACTTCCAGCTTTACCTTTAATGAGCAGCATCTGACCTGCTCGTACCTGAATAATCAAATTTGACTGTTCAATATCTTCTATGATTCTCAAACCCTAGAAGAGTAACCTGGCTGGAAATTGTCACTTCTCAATGAACTTCTTTCTCATAACAAATTTGCATGCATTTATACAACCACATTGACTTTAATTCTTTTTTTCTGCTTTATATTTTTAATGTCCCTTGTGTCTTGACTGCCTAATCAGGCAAAAATTTAGTTCCTACAACTGAGCAATTACATAGTGTGCCTGAATTAATATATATACTATTGTACAAGCAGAGATTATGGGCCAGGTCTTTGTATTACTGAATTGTTGACACCATTTTACTTAGGTAAACATCTTACCAATTAGCTGCTGAATGCATAAGCCAGATAATTATGCTTACATATTTTATTTTAATAAATAA
>WUAM01000431.1:94239744-94289151 GCA_024336885.1 Actenoides hombroni | reverse complement strand
CTGGCCTATCAGGGTCACGTTAAGAACAAGATGGAAGAGAATTGGAGTATAGGGTTGTGGGGGGGGAAGTGGGCCGCGGGGGGGGGGGGGGGGGGGGGGGGGGGGGGGGGGGGGGGAAGAAAGATGAGGACACAAGAGGCAGGTAATTTTATCAAAAAGAAAGATGTACATAACTTGTTCATCGCATCTAGTGGAGTTGCTAACGATGATATAGATTATTTTAAATAGAGATTAATAAAAGCAAGTAATTATTAGTTACACAGAGCACAGAGTGAAATTCCCCATGGAAATCCCATTTGTAACCTGACCAGATTCTATGCCAGTCTTTTTTGTGACTTGTCAACATTTCTGCGTGACTTCAACATACAAGTTTGCAGCAGCTGTTGCCTGTTATCACTGTGCTTAGTAATACAGACAACTGAAAAACTTGCCTCACAAATATTTCTAACTTAAATTTAGCAGTACTTGCTTTTATTTTTGGTTGTTATTGTGATAACCACTAACCAGGATTATATTAGCTTGATTTTACCCAGGTTGTAAACTCCTAGACTTTTTTTGTAAATTCTTTTTTACCTCCTTATTCACCTACATTCCTGCAACTCTAAACCTCCAAATTGCTTATACTTTTTAATGTTTCTTAAGTATTTTTGTGCATTTTTTCCATAGGTGAGCAACATTTACAAAAGCAACCTTTGTCTGATATAATTTTCTACATATAAAAACCTGAATTTGGTGTGAGGGTTTTATCTCAACTATGCTGTTAGCGGCTAAATGTTTTGAAATGGAAAAGATGATGCATCAAAGAGTAATATAACAAAAATACTTTACATAAGGTTATTAAAATTACTAAACTTGTACATGAAAGACTGAGAAGGAATTTTTTAGTAGACCTCACATATGCTGTGAAAGAAAAATGGAAAAAAGCCAGACTTCTGACTATACAGAAGATTAATCTGAACATTCTGACTCTATATTCTGATCTGATTTCTAACTCTATATGAAAGTTCAGCACTTTCTGCCTAAATTCATGGCAGACTATCAACAAACAAATTAAGTAGAAAAAAAATTAGTCTTTGATGCTTGGAACCAAATATGAAGACAATTATGATAGCCAGAGTGAAAAATAGAAGTTCCTGTCATATATTTTCTATTCACTGACATATCTATACCTTTCAAATATCAAATTAAAAAAGCATATTATGAAAGGAAAGGAATGAAATCCTTTCCATCCCCAGGATATGACCATCCCTACTGTCCCAACCATCCCTAGTTTGACATTACCTTGTAATTGGCTTACATTCTGGTTTATATATACTGGTTTAGTTAATATATACTGGTTTAGTTTTTATATATACTGGTCTGCTAATGCCTGCATGTACAGCTTATTCACAATGTCAAATGTAGCTGTTCTATCAGTCACCACTATCAACAGTAGCTGATATCTCTTCAGGTAATTTACCCTCACTCCATTGCACTTGCCATTTGAATGAGGAATCCCAAATTTAGGAAAATAAATTTCTTTTAAAAATAAAAAGTATTCCTTAAGATCAGTAAGAATATTTAATTAGTAACAAGTATCTTAAAGAATACCGTTCCCAAAAATAACCTTGGGGTGGGAGGATCTTTAAAAGGGGCATGTTTTAATCACCTTTTTCCATCTTTATTTTTCCTTCTTTCTTTTTAAGACTTGCTGTACTCAGGAATTTTGTAGACATTTCTAATGGTTTATTTCATCGCATTTCTAAGCTTTCGCATGTGACGAGCACAGACATCTTCTATAAAATATAGTTAGAATTTATTTTTCTGTATGTAATTGCTCAATCAATGTACTCAGAACCAAATAAAAATGACTGCACTGACCATCTGTTACAATTAGTTCAAATGCCAGCTCCAACTGGCATATCAACTGACACTCTGAGACTGGCCTCATGGTTAACATAGAAACCTGGAAATCAAGGGATTCAAGCTATTCCCACGTATCCCAAGCATATTTCAATTTTTTCTTATCAGAATAAAATAATATTTTTTACAGTCCTTATAAGAGCATTTTAAGGTGTTGCTTAGTTTTTTTAAATAGTTTTTGAAAACTGTGTTGAGATCTCTGGATAAAATATTTTTCAAGTTCAACATTTTCAATATAAGTATTATTAAATAAATGAAAAGTGCTTGTTTTCTGCTTTGAATTCAGCTTATTTGCTCCATACTGAACCTGAAGTATCTCTTATTCTGTCACTTTATCTGTAATCTTTTCTGAGTGTGTTTGTTGGATTGGTGGATATGCAACTTTCTTCTATTTATTCTGCATTATTAAAGTCCTGTTAGTGGGTATTTAGACTGATCTTTCCATGTTGTTGTTTCCTTTATTTAAATTAATTTCCTAAGCCAAGAAGTTAAATATATTTTCACTAAAATCTGTGTTTCATGTTATGTATTTTTAGAGTATTTTATCCAGGACAGAGAAAATAATAATTTTATTTTCCTAAGAGTCAAGAGCGTTATATTTTATCTAGGATGGATAAAGTAGATAATTATGCACATGTGGGTTACACATAACTGCACACAATCTATAAAGAAAAGACTGGTTCTTAAGTTATGTTAAAAAAGTGAATTTGAACCATGCAAAGGTACAAAATGGAAAGCATGTCTGCTTTGCCATCAGTCTGCTAGAGAGATACCTAAGCTACCTTTGAACTAGTTAAATCAAGTGCTATCCATAATCTATCTGAAGCAACACATGGCTTTATGCTTTTCCTTCCTATGATTGTATCACTATGTAGACCTATCTAGTAGCTATGAGCCATTTTAGTACCATACCGAAGGTGTCTTGCCCTGACTTTCATGTTAGTGAAACTTGATCTGCAATTAATTTCATTAGAATCTTAGCAGTCTACCTGATACCAGGAATTTGTTGCAGGAAATTGTTGCTTTTCCCTGAGAATATGCTCAGAAACAAGCAATGCTATTTCCATCTTACTACATTGAGGCTTCACATCATCACCAACAGTGAAAAAAAAATTTTAAGACCACCATGTGTGCCTCTAGAATGATTCAGAGCATCTCCACCTTTCTAACGTTAATTAATCTGATATATACGCAATAAAAATCATTATTTGCCATAAAATTAATGTGATTTGAAGTTGACCAGGTCATTTCACCAGTTACTCTTAGGAAGACATTTGAAAAGTAAAATTAGACAGAGCATCTGTCTGGATTTTCTCCATTTATTTTTTTTTTTAATATATCTTATGTAAGACTTGTATTACATCCCTTTTTTCTTTCATTATCATTCACATATGACCATTTTTTTTCCTTCTATGCAAATATGAAGGATTTCCATGTCTGTTTTTCTCCCTCTCACTACACTTTGTATTGCCTTTTTTTTTTTTATTTTGTATTCTTGATCCTGATTCTTCTACATGTCATCAAATATGGCAGTAATCAAATCTCCCTCAATATTCTTGCCGAGTAGAACTCAGCGCTATCTTTAATAGGACTGCAACATTATTGGTGTTATTTTTAACTTCTCTCTATAATATTTTAATGTTTGGTTTTACATGTTTCCATATGCATGGTTGAAGTTTTGCTCATAATAAATATAGTGAGGTTCACAATAACACCTTAAGCTTTGCTTTAAAGCAGCCACCTACATCCTTCTACATCCAAGCACTATGTAGATGTGAAAATGTTCGCAAGTAGGAAGCTGTTCCAACAGCACAAAAGTGTATACCTGCATAGTTTAGTCATTAATCAGTTATTAATCCATTACTCCTTTTTATGTCAGTGTTTTTTCAGTATTTTCAGTGATTTTTAGGAAAAAGATTGTTGGTTGTGTACTGGAAATAACAGTATGGCATTCTAGATTTCCAATGTTATAATGATACTTCCACAGCAAAACCCCCATCTTAGATGATGCAGATCAGCCTTAATTCCTTTGACAACTGTGGTGAATGTGAATTTGCACTACAGAAAAGTTTAAATTTTACAGTATTCAATGATGCAGCAGTAACTCTGGATATAGTTCTTTGACGTTAATTTGCTTTCAATGGCATTGTTTAGCTGATCCTAAATGTAGTATTGATTCAAATAGTATTCCTCCTATACTTAGATGTTACTTGACCTTATAACTACCTAGAAGAAGGTTGTAGTGAGGTGGATGCTGGCCTCTTCTCTCAAAAATTAGAGGAAATTGGCTGAAGTTGCACCAGGGGAGGTTTAGACTAGGTGTTAGTCAGGTGCTGGAGTGGGCAGTGCAGGTAAGTGGTAGAGTCACCATCCCTGAAGGTATTCAAAAAACCATGTAGATGAGGCACTTCAGGACATGCTCCAGTGGAATAACGAGTTGGGGTTTTTTTAGTTTTGATTTTGTTTGTTTATTCTGGGTGGTTTGGGGTTTTTTTGTTTTATTCTATTTTACAGATTTCCTTTGATTTGTCTCACTGTTAACTTAATTCCTTGTTATGCTCATTAAAATCTATGTCAAATTTCCAATCAGTCCAAAGTTTGCCTATCAGAAGGCTATATTTATTATCTTAACTTCTCAGTCTTGGATGTCATATTCTCTTAATGTGATAAATTAAGACGAACTATGTGTTTACTTAACTTTTAAGACTAACCCTTCTTCTACATAATGATCAGATTAACAGCTGTGGTTTGATGCTCTTACTGAATAACATTCCTATACGCTATTCCTGTGTACTTGTGTGTGTCTGTACATATGGTTAACAAATCTGTTTGAGTTCATATTTTATTCACAGCCATACTGTATTTTAACATTTACTATGCATATATGTTTGTATGAGGGGAACAATCTGGGTTGTTATATCATAATGCCTCAACTTAACCAGGTTGCCTGAAAAAGATAGTTTAAGTGTATTGCTAGCAGTTGTTTTGGAATTCATGCTGGGAAAAATATTGTTACACGAGATGTTGGAAGAGAAACAGTCCCAGATAGCAAACTGTTGTTAGGGGCAGAGATATCTAAGCATTATTACTTAGAAAACAATGGGCTTGCAACCTCTCAAAAGGAGCAAGCCTAAATAATAACCAGTGAGAAAACACTGGTCTTTCCTACTTAGGGAACAAATATTAAACACATCAATGTCAGAGGTGATCCTTTGTATGGAGTGGTGCACTACTTTGGTACCTCATTGCTGGATTAATAAAACGTTATGACTTGATGTGGTAATGTAGATAGAGTATTCATTTCATGTTTATGGAACAAGAATACAAGTAATATTCTTCAGATTACCTTCTATCATTGTAGAATATAGATTAAATTTGTACTTTTCACAGTAGATATAGAGGCACTATAGAGCCTAAAGGATTTGAATGAACTCACAGTCAATGGTAATACTGACTCCCTCCCCTCTCCCCAAAAGACTTAAGACATCTTTACCATAACAACTCAATGAGGGGCATCTCAAATAAGTCTTGTCCTGACCTGCACTTTGAGATTTTCTTTACTTTTGGAAGTCCATGGAGATCTTACCAGTTTGTTCATTGAAGTGTAGTTTACCAAATTACCCAAAAGGCTGCAAAGCTTGATCACAATTTTTCTCAACAGTGAGAGGCTTAAGTATGTGCCTTGTCCATTTTATAGGTATGTCAGGGCAGACTCTGTTACTCTTGCCTTATAATCAGATATTTAATCAGGAGCATTTCAGAGTTCACTTAGATTCAGAGCTGTATTTCATCCATACATATACAAAATGTAATCTTAAAATGAGATTTTTTCAAAGTTGGTTTTCTAAAGAGAACACCAGTGTTCTCTCTCTGCTGTTACCTATCTCTTAACTGTTCTTGTGCCCCTACAGGAGGCACCACAGGACCACTCTATATAACGACTGTTGTTGGCAAATGCAAACAATGGAACAAATGCCAACCCTTCCAAAGCCAATGCCTGTCAATGCCTGCTCCCTGGTTGGCAGAGAACACACTACTCAAATGCTAAGAGGTTTGCTGGCTTCACTGTCTGCTATAATTCACCCTGTTATGGAAGAAAACAGCTGTCCCATGATCATGACCTGGAAACACGCCATAACAATTCACTGAGTTAAAATCCCAACTTGACTGCTCGTACTAGGATTCAGTCTCATGATTGTTGATGAATGAATTGCAGAGTAGTCTTAAGGGGATAGAGTATAATAGATTAATTTTTAATGCTATGTCTAGAAAATGGTCTGCACTTGAAAATCTTTACTGCATGCACAATTAATAGAGCTCTGACATTTCATATGTTCAGAAAGCAGAGAAGTCAAACAAAACCTTCCTAGTGCAGCCACACCTCCTATTCCCTGCAGATATAGGCTAGATGTTATACATGCTGGTAGAGTTTGCTATTCATTTGTCAGATACAGATACAGACTGTGATCTACCCATGAAACTCAGAGGCACCAATATATAGCTCTAAAGTAAAATAAGTCACCCTTCTCCCCAGAAGACATCTTTCTACTTTCTTATCTAATCTGCACATCAATTCAATTACACAATGTTGTGTTAAAATGGTTTGCTAAAGCATTTATAACAGTATTGCATAGCCAAATGGATTCACATTTTAAATACAGAGTTACTAATTTAAAAAGATATAAGACTAGATTTGAGCCTCCAGTGGCTTTAATCCTTTATTTCAATTAATAATAACGTATAACTTAAAGAAACTGAAATCTAATGTATGCGCCATAAAGAACAACTGAGGAGAAATCTGTTTCTAGAATCTTTATAAGTCTGAAGGTCACCTATGAATTTTTTAATTCCCTGCAAGGTATTCTCAAACTAGTTCCAAAGCACAAACATTCACTGAATAGCTGATTTTCTTTTCAAATGGGGGAAAAAAAAAAAAAAAGAAAGAAGACTGACAAAATTATATAACATCAGATAATTGACTGTCAGTGTATATAGTTCACTTAAAGGGAATGTAGGTATACTTACAGTCAGATTGACGGAACATCAGATTGTTTGACAAACTAGTTAAATATAAGAATGCTGAAAATGGAAAAGGAAGACATTATTATGGAATTAATTTTTTTTTTTTATCTACTTCTCCTCTGGTAGTAAATTTAAGTTATGTTGGGGGTCTATCTTTTTTTTATACAAAGATAGATCTAGACTGAAAATAAACTGTTCCTTAGAGTTCTATCTACTGTGAAATTTCACTTTGCTGTATTCAGTGACATCTAGAGTAAGTTCCAACTTAGAACTCTTCAGGGCAGGAGCTTTGTTAAAACTATATAATGAAGTCATCATTCATATTTTTATCACCACATGAGAAATAATAATGGTAGTAATAACTCCTTCTAAATATAAATATTTACAGACTGATAAAGCCCTCACCTGGGAAATCATTTAGGGAGATGTATGTGAGACTTGGGAAAGTATGTTTCTACTCCTGTACTTGCTTACCTCTGCTGATTCAGATGAGCAGCTGGGGATTCCCCCAACCTGGAAAAAAAGCAAAGCTGGCATAAACCCAAAACTGGCCAATGTTTAGCATGCCTGAGAGTCTAGGCTACAATGTTTATTTCTGTTTGAATATGTCTCTATTGTGCAAGGAGAGTTAAGCAACATTATCAGAAAACAAATTTATTATCTGTGTGTCCTAAATGTCACCTCAGTTTGCTTACCAGATCTAATTTATTTTTTTTTGTCTTTGCCTCTTTCTTCTCATCATCAATCTCTAAAGCCTCTTGGTATAAAAACACAAAGTCATTTGTGTTTTCTGAAAAAAAGAAGGAAAAATGTGAAGTGAGCAAAAGCAAAAATAGTAGTTTGATTCTGATCCTTTCAGTAAAGCCATTGAAACAACTTAAAGTACAGTACCACTTACTATGATTAAGAATAATAGAATCTGGACTTTAGCACAAATTTATTATTTCTTGCTCTTTGATTAATTTATTTATTTACTCAAAAAGTTAATTTGTATAATACTATTATAGGGTTATTGAATGCAGAAACTTAGATCTAGTAGTATTCTGCTGCTGGAAGGAATATTCAAACCACCAGACCCAGTCATTTCTACAGGAGTGGAAGCTGACCAGCACTTTGGTCATAATTTGCGACTGGAATGATCCCTTGTCATCTAGTGACAGGCTATATCCAACAGCCTGACATCTAGGAATCCAGGGCAGATGCTTCCCATATATGACACATTAAGAATCTACTATTGTTCATACAGGTATAGGACATGCTGCCTGTATGATGAAGAGTCCATCTGTTTATGCACGGTCAAAAGTATTTGGAATATATTGAATGTATAATACATTAATATGTACCTGACAGAAGTCCAAGGCAGAAGGCATTGAACTGCTTTCCTCTGAACCTTTCACTGGTGCTCAGTTTACGTATTTGTTCTCAATTTATTATGGCATATTCCCCAGTATTCTTTTGAGCACCTGAGAAAATATGAAAATTGTGCCAGTCAGAACTACTTTTGAGTGTGATAGTTTAGTTGCTAACATAGACACTCATTGCTAATGAGCAAAACCAGCACTGACATTTCTCAATGAAAACAGATAAAAAGAATGTTACAAAGTAATAAACTGGAATTTTTCATATTATTTTAATACTAATTTATTACAGAGTACTTTACAAAGGTAAAGACTATGCAGGCAGACAATGCAGACTAACAAAACACCGTTAAGCTCAGTTGTAATTTGAACACTGGTTAAAGAGCAAATGCTATAGATGAGAAAAGAATCTTTTATAGAATACTGAGCTCCTTCCACAGTGAAGCTTAGGAGCCAGAAAAAGCTACCTTGTCTGCAGTGCTGAGTACTAGCAAGGATTTGTACTTGTGGACATTAAAACCTGCTTTATAGAAGGAAGGGATTTTCATCAATTACAGTGTAATTGACTTTGCTGAGAGGCTGATATATTTTACTAGCATTTGAATTTACAGTTCAAAAAGCTTAACACAACTTCACTATAAATGACCAGTTCAACAAACTTGTGCTGGAATTGCCATTGATGTTCAGCACTCTTCCGTACAAAAATACAAGAAAACAAACTAGAACTATGAAAATTTAAGGAATATCATAAAATAGATATATTATATAAAATGTTACTGTAAATACATTTAAGTGGATTTTCAGAGTGACAATACAACTTGCTTTTAGATATAAACATTCATATTCAGCCATGGAAGTGATAATACACGGGTCTTTTATGAATAATTCCATCCTATATTTGTGTATGATGGGTGAACTTTCAAAGACTGGACATTTCAAAGCAAACAGTGAGTAGATGGATTTAATGCAACCTTCCACTAACAAAGAAAGACCTGCAAGTGTAAGCTCTGATCATCCCCTCAAATCCTCTACTAGATACGAGTCTCCACTGATGATTTATGAAGCAAGCAAAGAGGATCCATGTCATGGAAAAGTCATCAACAAGGAAAAGTCACAAATGATTTATATTAAAATTTCATGCTGGCAGTGTTGAAAATTATCAGCCACAAGATCAATCGACAAAAAGGTTGAGCTTTTTGCCCTGCACATTCTTAAACTTGGAAAGAAAATTACAGTAATTGAAAAGCCATATCAGTCTATTAATAACAAAGGTCTAAATTTAACTATAAGCTAACCTAAAACATCTAAATTTGCTTCCAAGTGGTATCACTTTACATAGTGTTTCTGAAGAAGTACCTCAGAAATAGGTATTAGTTAGTACATGCTAATAAACAAAAGACTTAACTAAATTCAGTCAACACTGGAAAGCTACTCTTATCTCTGAAAGCTCAAAAATCCCTCATAAGACTTGTAGCTCTTTCTCTGCCACTGTAGTCAAAGTATGTTTTATGTTTGGGAGAGAGAGATATGGATTCTGAAAGGTAAATTGAGGCTGCAGAATTAATAATATGAAGTAAGTAAACATCTTCTGGTAATCCTCTGACACCGAAGAAGATATTTCAGAATAACCTCTCACCTCCTTCCCCATGGAATTAACTTAGCCATCCCCAAAACAGTAATATTTGCCAGTCCTTAAATCTTGCTATGTCCTTCTTTTTTTTTTTTTTTTCCTCTGCCCTGCTGAGAACCTTGAGCTGGCTTTGAATACTTGCAGCTTTTGGTACATGTCTGTCAATTGCACAACACAGGCCACCCCCAACTGGAAGATCAACATGGCTACAAAATTCAGAAATCTCTCTAGTAGCTGCTGCTGCCTCATGAGCAACTTCAGACTCCCCAATGAGAATAAAAACTGAAGCCTGAGCTATAAGCGTGGTTGGGTCACTAGACAATATTGTATTACATGGGAGCATATCAATACACAAAGTACTTTCCTCACTGTGAATATCATTTTTAAACTGAAGTAAAAGCTAATTCAGAATACTATACAATAAGATGCAAATTCTGTTGTATATAAGCGCCCTCAATTTCTTTAATCTTTTTTTCCTCCATTCTGTTTCATTCACTGTGAGAAAGAAGATGTATACAGTTTTCACATTCAAATAATTGCATTTCAGGGGAATTTTAAGCTTCTGAAAATACTATTCATACAACTGCAGACACATCTCTTGGGCCTATTTTGGCATACTTATAACATACTAATAAATAGCCCTTCATCTCTGTTTTTAATTTATCTTAGTTTGGTTTTCCTAGAGATAAATGCAGTCTTTCTGACAAAAAGAAACTGTTTTAGTTTTGCTTTAAAATCAGTGACCACAGGAAGTGTTAAATTAGAAAGGGGGGATCATATTTAAAATAATTACATCATTTTAGCTTTTGTCTTGTATTCAGGAATATCTTTTGCATGTGGCAAACCTGTGAAAATATGTAATAAACCTCCTCCTCTTTTCATATCCACTTCTTTTCATATACCTGAATGTACTCTGTGTTCACTTGAGAGCAATGCTCTGACGAATTTAAATGTAGGTTACTCAGAATATAATATGTGATCATATGTTTTTTTCCCTCCAGACTCCTTACCCATAGATTTAATAATTGTTTAAAATGTTGTGCTTTTATCTAGGAGAATGATGCAAAAATAAAGCTTTATTTTTTTCTTATTTTTCCCTCCTGCTATGACTTTCTCCTTTGCAAATGTTAACACTATGCTTTTATGCAGGCTTCTCAGGTTATTTATCTGTATTTGACATTAAATATTCTTGAGCAGATCTCTATTTGGTATAAATATACAGCTGTATTAGTTTCGTTGGTGCTCAGTCATTGTACCCCAGCAGCAGAATTGTACCAACAGCAGAAGTTAGAGCAGAATATTTCATTATAAGGGCAGGTGCAAGAAGTAATAAGCATGTCATCAAGAGCCCTCAAGGTCTTTTAGAAACATTAACTGAACAAGCTTTATTTTGACAATGTGTGAGAGACAAGCATTATTAAGATTCCCTGGCATCGTCATCAAACACTTCAAGTTATGTTTGTAAACTATTTTAAAGGGAAGGGAACTACTTTTTAGACAAAATTAATATTAAAATTGTGTGTCTTAAAAAAAAATTTCTAAAGCAATTACTGAAGTTAACAGGAAAGTTCACTCAACTGTAACTTGTCCCAACCTGCAGAAAGTTTTGCCTGACCACCTACAAAAATGTAAAGATGACATAACGTTTTGATGAAGGAAGTTTGGCTAAACATCAAAAACTTTGCAGCCTATTGCTTTTTACATCCTATATCAGATTCATTGAATTGACCTAAGAGTGAAGGTACACACCACTGATTGAATGAGGAGTTGTGACACTTTGTGTGCAAGGCTTGCAAGGCTGTTATAATTCTTTTAAAATATTTATAGTAGATACCTTCTACATAAAAAATGAATAACTAAAGGAATTCACTGATCTTTATGGCCCTTTCATAAACTCGAGGGGATAAAAAAAAGAATGTCTGTTACCATGCTTAGAAATATGCTACCTACTTAGGAGTTCTTCCACTGTTAACACAAGTCATCATGATAGCAAGTCATATCTCCCAGGCTGCAAGGCCACTTTTATCATCAAATGTGTTTCTTTATCTACCTTTTCAGGTTGCCTTGAAGATCAATTTTTTGTCTATCTCCCTATCTGTGTCTTCCTATCTAGCTATCACTTTCTCATGTCCAGTATTTCTTCCTAAATAATCTGTTATCTCTACATGTATACATAATTTTTTTTTTATTATTTTCTAAGGCTTTATCCTGCATAAATCACAAACCAGCTATAAAGTAATCCAGTCCTAAGTAAATACTATTAATTTACTAATCAGTCTCCTATTTGGCCTGTTTTGCCCTTTATTGCAATGACAGCAAATGTACACTCTTAATTCATTTCTGTCTTGTTTTACAATAAAAAAAATAAAGGTGGCATTTTTTATTTCTGTGTCCTGTTTGCCTTGTTTTTAGTGCATACTGATGTTCTGCATCTCTCATATATTTAGTTTCCTCTAGTATAATTTAAAAAATATTTTTATCTTTCTGAATAAATTTCATTCTTCTATTTGATCAGTATTTTTCTCAGTTATTCAGTATTGAAAAATGGTTATTTTTATCTTTTCTTCTTCAGTTATATCTCCTTCCCTGTTCTTCACTGCCTTCCTGAAAAAAAAAAAAAAAATCTTCAAATAGCCTATTACTTTATAGCATGGAATAGTAAAGGCTCTACAACAGCCTGGCTGTTTTTCTTCCTTAATGGAATAAAATGATTTTTCCCAGTGAGATTCCTATCCCTTCTCTTTCACCAAGCCATGTTTTTTTTATTGTTTAACTTTACAGATTCAGCTCTGGACATACAAGTATCACGCTCAGTATAGAAAATTAGCAATTTGGGCCAATACTGTATTACATTTGGTCAGTGAAAGAGACAGAATATATTTTTAGGCACTGCTTGGTTATAACCTAATTTTCTCTTGTTGCTTACAGAGGTGACCTTGTTTTAATACCTTCAGCACCTGATGTTATAAAAGTGAAATTCTTTTCAAATCTCCTCTGTTAATGTGTTCCTTCTTTGAAAGAAGTGCAAGATAACATTAACATTCTTCCCACAAAATTCCTGATAATTTGCTTGCAGTGAAGATAGAAAGCTTTTCATTACATATCACAAACTTCATTTATGTGGAATGAGTCACCAGGCCTTCTGAAAAGCCAAATGAGTACCTAATCTATAATGCTGCCTTCAGCTATAACATCAATCCTCCCTGATTCTACTCATCTTTTATCAGCTATTCAGTTTTTAAAATATTCCATTCTCTTACAAAATTGTGTTGTTCAACTGTCAAAACAACTTTGATTTATGTCTTATTTTAATATTAAAGCAGAAAAGGTCCACAGAAGTATACTATTTTGTTATTAGAGACAAATCAGTGTAACATAAAATTATTAACTCTGTGTTGACCAACTGTTGACATAATTAACAGAAGTCATGTGATGATACATATGAGTATCACAGAGTGTAGTATTTTCTGGTTTTTTCTCTTCTGCAGAGATCATGCTGAAAGATATATGCTGTATATATAGCATAGATGGCATACACAAAATATAAGTGACCTATAAACTCAGTTTTAGCTTAAAAATTAATAGAACTACCATATTTAAGTTTCTGTACAACTGAAAAAAAGTGCATGAGACCATGCAAATGGAAAACGTAAAACCTATGAGAAAGTTTGAAACTGGTCAAATTAATCATTAACAACAATATTTTGGCAATTATTTTACTAGATGAACAAAGCTATTTACAGTGACTTGAAGATACTTGTGTATTTTAATCCAAGCTCATAGAGTAGTTTCAGCTGAAAAATAGTCACCTGGAAGAAAGGAATAAATACAAAGCTCACTTCTGAAACCAAGAGCTACTTCATCTTTCATACAACAAGCTCAAGACCAGAAGGCTCATCCAAGATGCACAAATCTCAGATGATGTTCTGCTTCCTAAAAGGACTCTAACCCATATTGCCAACTTTTCAAGCGAGTGTCCTATTGGTTAATAGCCTATAAAAGAAATTAAAAGAAAGAGAAGGAAAACAAATGGAACTCCCATGTCCAAAATTTGCAACTGTAAGGATATAAAAATCACAGAATCACAAAATAGTTAAGTTTGGAAGGGACTTCTTGAAATTATCTGATTCAAGCGAAAATCTGTGGTTATTTTTTGATTACTACATAGTTTAAGTTTTAATATGGATTGGCTGTATCTTATTCATCAACCTATTACAGAGAGGTGATGGGAAAACTCCCACACAGGAGACCCAAGTTTGTTTTCCCTCAGGCAGAAAGATGTCTGTCCACTGACCTACCCCAGAGAAAGAGCTATCATCTTCCACCTGACTCATTTAGGCCTTCCCTTCTAATTTCAGCTATCTTTAAAAAAATAATAATAAATAAAAATACAAGTACCTTTCAAGTGACAATCATTATTTCTTATGATCATACATGAATCACATTTATTTCAGTAAAAATAGACAATATAAACATCACAAGAAAATGGTTATTTCTGTTAGATATAAACTACACCACCAGTTTTTCAGCTGGTTTTGATATAAAAAGAGCTAGCACAATTCTAGAGTCTGCTGATCTAGAAGAGGAAAAAAGAATCAGTATGCTACTGCAGAATTGAGAGATAATATATTGAGAGAAATAATGATCTTATATAACCATAAAGAACACATTGAGAGGAAAAAAAACACTGAAAGTTGCATGTTTATATGCTTGCTTCTATAGTGTCATATATACAATATTATGCTTCATTTTATTGTTAGCAATGATAAGTTATTAGGATATATAGCCATGTGGCTCCCTCATAGCTTCCTGTAAGAAGGAACAGAGAAATATTTGTTAAAAATCACGATGTCAGAAAAAGCAGGTTGCCTTCTTTTAGCTAAGCCTCCCCTAGCACATGGAGGCCACTGAGGGCACAGCTAGTGTAGACTCTGGGAGACAACTGTTGCCTCTTACTTAAAGCACAAGTTACAGACATCTTTGGGGTGTTTATTTATGCCAGGCCCAGGTCTTAAGGGTGGATGGATATGAGATCAGAATATATCTGGCACTCAAGTCAATCTTCCCATCAAAAGGCAAAGAAGGTACCTGCCTAAGGAAACAAAGCAGCAGCAGTAAGATAGCCTCGATCCCAATACCTATTTTGCCCATGCTTGATTTTGTTGCTCACAGAGGTGGGAATTGGCAGAGGTCACCAGCTGCAACCCGTTGTCCACTCTGTACTACCTCCTCTGCTGTGTTCCAACTACAAGCTCATTCTCTCCCTCTTGGGACAGGACAACAAACTCCTCAGCCTGAGCTCAGACTTTTACTCTTTTTAAGGATCCTTGTCCTGTTCAGTTGCCTAGTCTGCATAGAAATGAGCACTTTTCACCAAGTACATTTTTGGCAAATCACAGATTCTTGACTTTTAGAGTCCTCAACTGTCTCTTCATACACCACAAAGGAGATTGGAGTCTTCTGGAATATATGCAATCATGTCAATTAGTCAAGCCATTATAACAAGACTAGGACTTGTAATTACCTTCTCTGTCTGGCACCCAGAATGTCTAATTTAACCTTAATGCATATTGCTTCTGTAAACCCTGGTTTGAACTACAAATCGGTTGTATGAATTATTTACTGTGCAACAGATTCAACAAGTCTAATTTCCTTCATGAAGGTTAACAATGTACTAAAAATGTATATAAATTCTTTAGTTCTACATCTAACCAAACCATTAGGCTAACCAAATCATTACACTGTCCACAACATTACTACTGTTTGTATAATAAAATTATTTGAGTAAAGCTTAATTCTCAGCACACAGAATATTCTTTAGTGAGGAAGTTTCTGTTTTACTAAGAATCTCATGTGAGTAAGTAGTGTTTGATGATAAACTAATAATACTAAAGATGATGAAATGACTGGAATATTTAATCAATATTTCAGATTATATGTTCCACTACAGAACTAATAAGAAATAGATTAACTATTATTTTACATTTGTTTTCTTCTTGTCTGCTTAGAAGAAAGACAAGAATTTTCATCTATGTTTTTTTCTGTTGATACATTAAATATAAACTCTGCAGTTATGAATTTAAATCTTGATATATCACACTAAATTGTGTCCCTAGAGGTCACTGTTAATCTAGATTAATCCATAGACTAACAATTACTGGGCAGTAAAAACATGACCCTTAGAAGTGGAATGTACAAAAATAATTTCTAGATAATTGGGCACAGTGGTAGTTCTACTACACAGGATACTACAGTGCATGCTGTTTCCAAATTACTTGATTACTCTTCAGATTTAGATAAGGATTTATATTTTGATAGGTAATTAAGGAATTAAATTTCATAGGAAACCACCACTATTAGAAAAAAATGGATTTCATTACAGGAAATTCTTATTATCCATATACCTATGCTTTCATTTTAGAGATGAGGAAGCAAAACATTTTTTCCTGGTGTTCACAAGTCAAAACATTAAAGATTTTTCTTATACTAAGGAGATATTCCTTTCCACATCATGTTCAAATATGAACAAGACAATATTTTTTACCTTCCCCCCCCATCATGATAAATTGCATACCTATCATCTCTGGTCATCCTCATGTCTGTACCTTGCTATTCCTGCCTTGTCAAGGGGTTCATGAAGTAGTCATATTTGGTAACATCTTACTTTGGACAGTGCCTCAGCCAGCCTTTTTTTCCCCAAGCACTAAGCATTGTCAAATGCTCCAGTAAGGCTTAGGGGCAACATATATGAGAAATAAAGTGTAATAGTTCAAAAATGTTATCATCAACTTTGTTGTACTTGGCACAGAAAAGCAGTATTAATGAGATGCTTATGAGGTGCTGCATGAACTAGGATTATTTCCTATTCCTAATGAAGAGTATAAATTTTAATGAAAAACAAAACCTCAACTATTTCATCCCATCTTTAAGATTTTACTTCTGAAACTATAGTAATTTTGCAGTACTTTCTGAATGTTTAAACATAGTGTTACCTAGTCATTGGAAGTGCTTGCTGATGAACTCGCAGCAATTTCATGAGGTCAAGACAAACTCCACATTGCGTATATGTAGCAGTAGAGGGATAAGGAATGCATGTTATGTATGCTTCACAGATTAATGACATACGTTAAAAAAGCATTTGCTAAAAGTGACAGAAGAGTCAAAGAGAGAATTACTAAAGTTTATCTTTCTCAGATTTTAAAGCAAATGACAAATCCTCTTATTTCTTATTGGTAATAACTTGCAAAAACACCCTCAATGAGAAAATGTTGTCGGGTTTTGTTGTTTTTTTTTTTTTCCCAAGAGGATTAGCATTTAAAGAGTCTTTATTGATGTTCTGAAGCTAACAAAGAAGTGCAAGTGGTATATTACCCTCTAAAAGTCTTGCTGCTTGTTGCTATTTTTAAACTAATGTTTTGATAATCAACAAGATAAAGTGTGTTTTGATTTAAAGAGCATAGTCTTTCTGTCAGTCAACTGCATTAAGATCATTTTGTTTTCAATTATCATCTTTCATTGAACACCATTATCACCCATCAGCCCCTAAACAAATATCACATTGTCCATCTTCCCAGGCAAGTACCATAATTACTCAATAACTGCAATATTGATTCTGGAGAACTGAGTCTTACTGGCTGGCATACCAAGTTGCTTACTAACTCAGAATTGTGACAGTCAGATAGAGTTATTTTTAATGCAGTTTCAAGCAAGAAGTCAGTCAAATTAAATTTAAAGTTTTCTCTCTTTATTTTATGCCTAGAGTTGCTAAGCTTGTATTCTTTAATCAGATTTTAAATCACATGTGATCTGAAAGCCTCCAACTTCGTAAAGCTTTGCCGGAGGCCTGCAGAGCTTAGTGTAAGCAAAGACATATCAGAGGTTACACAGCTCCATTTAAAAACACATCTATAGTGTATTACCAAGATGTCCTATTGTGAAACATCAAATGCATGGAGAGGAATCCTGGAGTAAAAAAAAAAAAAATCACACAGATATGGTCAGTACACAGGCAATGCTTTCAGCTTCTTCTTTACGAAGCTGTTTTCTCACTCTTGCCTCATGGAACTTTCTTCTCTTTGCAGTGCTTCCAATGGCAATTAACAGCACTAACCACATCATTAAAATGGAAATCTATTCATTCAACACTTGCACGTGGTATGACATGGAATCCATTTTTGAAAAGTCTCACTGAGTTCATATATCTTTAGCAAATATTCTCAAGTAAACTAAAAGATCACAACTAAATGACATCTATGAATCTGGTACTGAATTTGCTGCAACTGGGAAACAGGAATGCACCTCAGATAAAGACTTGGAGACTGAAACTGCTTCGAACAAATCCATGACAGAAAGTGTTTAATTCCTGTTCCATGCTATTTGGAAGCTGCCTTTACTTGATGGATTCCTTTCTGATTTGCCTCCCTGAACCAGCCATTGAACTGCTGACTATTAGGAGTAACACAATACAAGATTTATATGCAGAAACAACATGTGAGATAAGAGCCATACAGTGGACCTACCTGCTATGGTTCCTTTTTAAAAACTATTGGCTGCCATCATATAATCTGTGCATATGGGGGAGGTACAGAAATTCCATTCTGTTTTGTAGGAAAGCCTCAGGAGTCATTGATCAGTACTAATTATAATATTAATTAAATAATATACAAAGGAAGTAATAGAAGCCAGGAAGGCTCCTATCTGTGCCCAGGATGCCAACTTTCCCTGCTCCAGCCACACTTGAAGCTACACAGAGGTGCAAGTTGAAAACAGGCACCCTCATCCCAGGCCAGCCCTCCCCTCATATGGAGGGCATGATTCAGTATGGTATCAAATACCCTATTGGCTGGTTCAGTTGTTTATTCCGTCTGTGGCCCCGCCCAACTGCTTGGGTCAGCAGCTGTTTGTGATAATTAACCCAAACCAAACCCAGGACAAATCAGGGTGCATTTAGAACAGCTGAGTGGTTTGTCTATCCCTTGCTGCCATTGTTGTTTTTTAAAGACAATGACAATGTATTTAGTATGACTATAGCAGCTCTGAGAGGGCAAGAAGTAAATGTACACTGAAGCGAACAAGTCAGTACTACAAGTTCTGTCATCATCTTTTGTGTAGCATTTTTATTTTCTATCATAAAGAACAAATTCTGTATCACTGTGACAGTACAGAACTGATGCAACAGTGACATAGTCAACCTTGAGACTCTCTCCTGCTTTGGAGTATTTTGCATTTGGGAATCATCACAGTAGTTATAACTTCCTGAAATCTGGTAGGCATAGCCATATTTTGTTTTCTATTTTTCTTCCCAGTATTCATTATATAATGTTTACCAACCAGAAGCTAGAACTGCACTTGTACTGTACCCCTCATTCGACTTGTTTGGATCTCACTGATGGTTTTCAAAGGTTTCTGTGGTCTTATATAACTTCATAAACTGTGTGCTCTGCAGATTTTGCTACCTCTTCTTTAGGTTATGAACAAGTGTATGGAATAACTTCAGGCCTAATGCATAGTCTTGAAAAATGTTAGTATTCTCTGACTTTGATGAAAATTGGTAATTTTTCTTTTTTTTTTTCTTTTTTTTTCTTTCTTTTTTTTTTTTTTTTTAATGCTTTTAGCTCTACTTAGATTGAGAAGATTTGGGTTCCATTAGTTTTGTGGCATAGGCAAAAGGCTTAAGATTGTCACACAGTTGTACAGAAAATTACTTAAAGCCTGACTCCATAAATGTTAAAACATTTTACACACCTCTAATAATATTAAAATTGAAAATAAAAATAGATAATTTCAATATATGCCACCCTTAAGGGCATTTTATAGAAGAAAAAAAGATCTTACAAGTAGTTAATAGTCGTGTCTTCAGTGTTTCCAACTGCATCTTGAAAATTATCCTATGTTTTCTAATGCTGGATTTCCTATTCATTTCAAAAGAAGGGTTTTCCATATGGGAAATTTGACTTCATAGGATAGCTGCTACTAAGGAACATCCATACTGCAGGAAACTAACACAAGCATGCAGACACTAGACATTTATTTTGCCTTCAGGTGATCAACATAGGAAGATTGCAGAAAATCATATGAGAAACAGAACAGGACAAGATCAAGTTATGCATCAGCTCTTTAAGTACTTTGGGCCCAGCAAGTTCCACACTCAAGAAGAGGTGACAGACAGCATGCCTGAAGTACAGATTTGGACCAGCCTAAGTCCAGGCTTATTCCCTGACTTGTTTGCTCTACAATGGCAATGTGAAACTTCTAAATTTCAAAATACTCCAGCTTGGGATCTTGACAAGGTGTCTTCTAGAAAAGTCAGCATTTCCTCTGCTAACAGGGTAAACTCAATGGTGAGTCACAGCCAAGAAGCAGGATAGGAAGTTATTCTCTACTACCTCTTAGCATTAATTACCATTTCCTATATGAGCCTGAGATGGACTGATCTTCTGGAAAGCAGCAGCTATTCGCTCCATCTCCCAGCTGAGACCAATATCTCTCCATGTAGCCACCTGCAGACAAAGAGACAAAGACTAATCTCAGGTTTTGTCTTTACTCTTAGATGAGAAGATGCAATTAAGGATACTTTTCCCAAAGCAGAGTGAAGGTTCACCATGTGCGTTCTCTCTTCAGTTTTTAATTTGCCATAGCTAACAGCCTAGAGCTTTTCAACCCCTTAAAACCAAAGGCAAGAGCTGAGCTTTTTTTTTTTTCAGTTTAAATCAGGAAGAGGTGCTGTTTGTTTCTGCTTTCTAACTATTTCTGTACTGTTTCACGAGTGCCTAAAGTAAAACAATGTTACCAGTAGTAAGCTGCTCAAGTGTGAAGTGGCCTCTTAGCTTGTAACTATTAGTTCCTTGCACATTCTGTGCCAAACAGTAGCTAAAAAGAGTTATCTGAGATCAGGAATTAGTATAAGCAATTATTATCAGTAGTGCTGCAAAAGACAAGTCTAGTGCTTGCTTTTATTCCAATGGGATGCATGCCTAAATATATTTTAATTTGGATGAAGTAGCAGTGGATTCACATGATGTAATCCCAAGGCCCTGTTGCATAATACAGATGTAGGCAGAGAAACAAACTCAGCATTATAAAGGATCAAGTTTATTAAAATCTTTGCTGTTTCTTCAATTATTTTTCACTTCTTACTTGCTTTTCTGTACTTTCTGTATACAGTAAGGCACTGTGTGGTGGTGTGGAAATTTTCAGAGGGTTAACACATTGTCATTCTGGGGATAAGTTACTGAATTTTCATATCATCAGCAAATCAGTAAGATGTATTGCCCCAGCTGAATTTCTGCCTGACCTCTGAATGCAGTCTAGCTCCTAGCAGTAGCTGAACTTTTATTCCGGGCAGAAGCTGGACAAGATGGTCACTGATGAAAAATAATGATCATAAATTATGCAGGAGCCAGTGGATTCTGACTCCGGAGAGCCTAAATTCAATAAAACCTGAAACACATTGGCAGCCACCAGTCACGTATGAATCTGCAAGCTCTAGCTCACAGGTTCCACTGAGTACAAAACTCATCACTATGAAGATGTCCTCATCTCTCATAAGTGAAACATCCTCTCTGGAGCTCAGGAGAAGCTTCAAAACCAGAAAGAGCATGAAGCCCCTTCCTGCCATAGACAATGGTTTCTAGCTCCCACCATGTTCTAGCTGAGCTGAGAACCTTATAAACATGATTTTTTTCCTTACTGTTCAGGTAACTTTAGCATTCTGTAGTGTGCTGACAGCTTAGACAAACTCCTGCTGAAATAAAAAGAAATCTTTCAAGATGATTCAAAAGTTAGTGTGTCAGGTCATGTGCCTGGGCTAAATCAGATTGTGCTTTAAAAACCTTTGAGAAGATTATGATTTTATTTTTTTTCCCTTTCTTTTTCATCTAAGAATATCACTTTATAGGAGAAAGGGACAAGATTGAAAGTTGCAAAACTGAAAAGCACCTTCATCTGCTGGGTAAAAATTATACACAAGAAAAGAATTGTCTTTCTAATGTTCCATCTTATGTTCACAAAGAAATACAAAATTGAAGGATCATTTTCCATTCAATACACTTGAAATCAACAACTAAGGGCATTAATTAGTCTAGTGTGAGATAAGACAATAAACCCTTCAATATGCGATAGGACAGGAAACTGATTTGGTGACACATAAAAATTATTTTGTTTCTGTTTTTTTCTAGCAGTCTATATTTTAACTCTACCTTTTACTCTTTATCATATGATTTAAATGGGTTTTTTTGGTTTGTTTGTTTTAATTTCTGCATTCATTAACTGGCCGTGAATGTTTTTTTGGCTTGCTGCCTCTTTCCTGCCTTAGGGAGTATTTCTCAGTGGCTAACAGTAGGTGCTGAGTCCTGAAGTGTCAATTCAGAGCAATGGAGACAGGTGGGCCGTCAGCAGGAGTAGTAAAGTGATATGCTACCGTAAATACAAAACTGTGACAGCCCACAGAAACAATCTCTTTCTCCTTTCAAACTTCAGGCATGACAACTCCTAAACTCTAAAAACCAGATTTCATGTAGGAAAAAAACCACCATAGTTAAGAAATCAATTTCTTATTTTAAGAATTTTTCCTCCACTGTGATTTGTAGGCATATATGTAGCAGCAGTTTAAAAGCAAGAGAACATGGTAAGTCTCAACACATGTACATACAAATGGCTGCATTTGGAGAACAGCTTTTCCCCTTCCTCTTTCCTCTCTCCCCCACTTGGAGACAATTGCAAATGAGGTAATATTTCTCCTTGAGTAAACAGACAGAGATTTAACATATTTTAGATGATACCCTAGATAGGAAGAACAAACAAACACATTATTGTTACTAGTAGTAGTATTACCAATATTATGCTGTTATTTGTTTTTGTCAGTTTTGAAGTCTGGAATTGTTCTAAATGAGCTCTCTCTTCTTCCTCCTCCTTTCTCCTACTGCTCGCATAAACATGCATATATTACTTAATTATCACCAGTGCTGACGGAGAGGAAAACAAAATAAAGTTTCCTCCAGCCTTCTGGAGAAAAGAGGGTTGTTTTTTGTTTAGTGTTGCTTTGGTTAGTTTTGTTTGGTTGTTTGTGTTTTAGTTTTTTGTGTGTGGTTTGCTTTTTTGTGGTTTGGTTGGTTGTTTTGTTTGGATTTTTGTTTGGATTTTTGTTGTTTGTTTGAGTTTATTGTTTGGGGTTTTGTGGTTTTTTTTTTATTTGGGGGGTGGTTTGTTTGTTTGTTTGTTTCATGTAATAATTAAATACATCTTTAATATTTCTGGTATCTTTAAGAATATCAAACTGCACATTTTCAATCTTATGGCCATACTGGGGACCACATGATCTTAATGAATGGATGGAATTTCTTGGCTTACAAAATGTTAATATACCGTTGGAATTCAGTTGAGAGAAAGATGGAGGGGTGACTACCAGTTTTGCTACTAAAAGCAGGAAAATATTGTTGCTTCACTCTCAAAAAATGCACTCCCTTACTTACAAGTATTCTGGTTTGCTTGCTAATCAATAGTGACAGTTTTTGCTATTCACTGAAAGCCACTCTTTCATGTTCAAAGTGCAGTATGGAAAACAAAATTACTTGTACTTAATAGTTTTATAGAGCTCCCAATGTCCTAATCTTGGCTGGAGTATCTAAGCAATTACATTTTACCTATAAATAAAACAACAGCACACCAGTAGCTCTGTAGCACCATCTGAAGAGGCAGCACCATTCACAGATGAAAAAAATAAGCAGTAAGTGCACCTGAGTAACACACATGGAAGTCCGTGGGTGAGATACTTGAATTCTATCAGCTTTGTTGCCTTCAGTTTGTTACAGTCATTTCCATTTCTTGGAAACACTGGAAAGAACCAGTACACTGTCATTTTTCACAGGAAGAAATGTGAAACTGTTTCTGAAAAAGACTCTTCTGTCAGGTGAAATTGAGAGCATCATGTATCAGTAGTTTTATTTCATAAGCACCATATGAAAAACTTCAAACTAGAACACAGGAAGTTCCATGTAAAAATAATTATAATCTTTACTTTGAGGGTGACAGAGCACTGGAACAGGTTGTCCAGTGATGTTGTGGATTTTCCTTCTCTGAAGATTGTTAAAACTTGCCTTAATGCAATCCTGGGTAGCCTGCTTTAGGCAAACCTGCTTTAGGCAAACCAAGTGGGTTGGACTAGAAGATCTTGCAAGGTCCCTTCCACCTCCTACTATTCTGTGATTCATCAAAAAGAATATTAAAATGTGACACCAAAAATCCCTTACCTTTGAATATTTACAGAAGCTTGCGTCTGAAGATCTTTGTCAGTTATGACACTGTCTTCTCAACCAGTAAATCAAGAAGTTCTAAATTCTTCTTCCGTATCTTATCTACTTGAACCTAATTATCATACAAAATCAAAATTCATTGTTAGAATGCAACAATAATGGACCATAATATATCACAGTATTTTCATGACTTAGAAAGATCCAAAATAAGAAAAGGATCATTTGTAACAGTGACACCTCCCTTGTAAATTTGAAGTAATACATATTTTTAAAATTTGATATTCAGCTATAGGATAATAAAATAATTTCAATTCAATGTAAATAAAACACTCAAGAGAGTCCATATTTTATTAATTGCACCCTGGCTTCTGCTACCCATTTCCACTGGGTTTTTTTAATATTTGTTGTTTATTTGGTTGGGGTTTTTTGTTTGTTTCCTTTCCATTTTTGTTGTTTCTAATTAATACTCATTCCCCAAATTAAATACTTGAAGAAAGGCAAAAAACTACTTATTATGCCTGATGACTAAAATGTTAGGACCTTGGGATTCTTAAATACAAGAGCTTAACTATTTTGCTTTGGTTGATGCTGAGCTCAGCATTATTGCATATGAGCCCTTGGTTCCGTGATATAATATTTCATCTATTTCTGGTAAGTAACTGTAAATACAAGAAGAGCTATTGTAAAATATTCTTCTGTTGTGTTAAAAAATTGCTCCATTCCATTGCGGAGGTGGCATTTCATTGACAGGTTAAGCAGTTCTGAAACACAGACTGAATAGATAACAGTTCTTACAAGAGTTTTTTTTAATACCTTTAGAGTACCTTGTGAGGTAATACATATAAATACAGACTCATCTACTTCTATAAGTCTCAGAGAAAATGCAAAGTTATGCATAACTTCTGCAGTAGAATACATAGAATTTCAATTTTTAAGTTTCTTAGACAATTTTGCTGTATGAAGGTTAGAGAAAAATTTTAATAGTAACCAATGAATATCTGAAGTGCAGCAAAATATCTCATGCATTGAGTCTTGATCAGAAAGCATAAGCTCCAAGTTTAACAAGTCTTTCATCAAATTTAGTCAGACAACTTAGTACAAACAAGAAACCAATCTGATTACCAGAAGACCATGTCATGATCAAGTCAAGGGGAATTTTTTCATGTAAGATGTACATGTGTTAAATTGGCCTGTGTGCTACAAATTTGGCTCTGCCTCTCAATTGCACATTCTTGCATTTGAATGCATTGATTATTGTAACAAGTTTTAAAACTATAAACTAATTAAAAGCTGATTAGAATTTATTATTTTCATTTAAAATATTTTTTAAGCTAAAAATACGATCAGATAAAAAAAGCAAAATAGATGTAATTGTTTGGCTTCTGAAAACTAATAGCTGCCTTTTAAAAATGTATGTTGAATATTGAAAACCTTTATTAAGCTCACATCACAGCTACTTTAAAGAAACCTTATTGGGCTACATGCAAAGTTTATGCCAATTTGTCTGTGCTGTTTTCTTCTAAAATAAATGTGTAAGAAATAGTCATAAACACATTTTTCCTTTGCATTTATTAGAGCTGCTATATATTTCAAACCAGTTCCAAGATAACTGCTTCTCTGCATTGCAAAATGCTTAAGAATTTAGTGGGATGGGAAGTATGTTTCCACAAAAGGATTCATTTTATATAGCGGCTAAAAGAATAAAGACCAATGGTTAATGATGCTGGTTAACCATACCAATCTCTACAACACTTTAAAAGATCAATATGTAGATATATTCTGTAAGGCTTTAAGTAACAAGAGATACTGGATGTGCACACATGGAGAGATTATTTTTGTTAAAACTCAGCCTTGTCTTGGATTCTAGAAAGAACTGGACGAATCTATTAGCTCTCTGTAAACAATTTACAAACATCAAAACTAGAAATAAGGAAATCCATTCTTTTTATACTGTTACTATTGCAAATAAAACTTGCTTGTAACAAACCATTTTATATTCATGGAAATATAACAATTAGATTACTATAAGCAGCAACTATAATTTAATGTATGAAAAATTAATAACATCACAGTGAATAGAGCTCCACACCACATACAAAACTACCAGGTTTTAATTGAGTGCAGTTCCTACTTCTGGTTTTCTTGTTACTGATAAACCTTTTGAGGAAGGTTTTAGTATGTGAAAATATTTTTGACCTGTATTGTAAGATCCATCCAAAATTATAATGCAGCTTCTTCAAACATGAAAATCTAACAGTAGCTCACAATCACCAGATAGCAAATGAATGATGAGAAGAACTTAAGTAGCACAAATATGCTCCTATGTGATTTGAAAAATAAGTAATACATATATAAATGTACCTGTTTTCCTCAAAATACAATAGTGTGGTTCTTTATTGATTGTGAGTAATTATTAAAACACTGAGCAGGTGTGTGAGGTAGAAATACATGAGGAAACAGATTTGAAAGCTAACAGAGAATTAAAAAGGGAGTTATTTAAGCCATATTCCATACTAAGTATACTGTAAACTGAGTTTATTACTAAGGTAAAAGCATATTTGTAAGCTCACAGAAATTATTGCTATAACACATGTATAACTGTATAACAAACACGGGCATTTAAACATGTTTATACAAATAAATTTATTTATATGTATTAGTTTTATATAAATGTATTCTAACAAATATATATGTATACTTACTAAAACTGAAAGTGGAGATGCAAAATGTACATAAATTTAGGTTTTCACTATTTCTCCCACAGCAAACAGAACAAGTGGCAAAAGTGTATGATTTTCTTTTTTTTTTCCTCAAAAAGAAGTTTTAAGAATTATTCAATCTAATGAATGCCCACCCAGTTTTTTGGCTTGTCAGTAGTCTACCTGCAAGGCTCTTTCGCCCTGAACAAAGATTTACATGTGCCAAAAGTCTCTGACATAGTGGTAAGGTGGGTTGGAAGATTTTGACTGCATAAAAATATTGCAAAGGTTCAAGAAAGCTGCCATTGTGCTTTTCTGCAATGAAAAGATATTTTTTACTTTGATTTTAAAATTTTATGAAAGAAATTTTTTTTTGTAAGATAGGCCATTTTTTATCTGAAAGATAGAAAATATTTGTCCCATTTAATTTCTGATAAGTAGGCATATTTTGGCTGTTTCAGAGAATTATTGACTCCTGGAACTACCGGTAGAAAGGCAACAAAAATAGTCCTGAATTAATAAAAAATATTTAGAGAATCCTCCTAAGTTTTTTTTGGTCTTCAGATTCCCAAATGCTGGTACTTCTATACATAGCCACTGAAGCAGTCAAAGGGTCTATTGTAAGAGGAAAACACCTTTTTTGGTTTTTTTTCTTAGCATATTGTGAATCTATGTGAAGAATATGATAATCTTATATGGAAAATCTTGCATGTATTGTGGCAGGAAATCCTTCCTTCTAAAAGGAAATTTCTATACTGGAAATTGTCTCCTGGCTCAGTGTAATTTTTTTCTAAGTAAATTCTATGCTGGTTTTTATGGTTTGAGTTTTGGTTTTTTATTTATTTTGGTTTTGTTTTTTAGGTAGAGAAGTGAGCATTCTCAAATAGGAAATCTAGTGTTATATTAACTGTCTAATGTCCAATATGACATAATATGGTTTATTTGTGTGACCATACCATTCTGTGGCTGCAGGTGGCTAGCTGGAAAAGACACAATGCATGTGTACTCCATGTAGTTTCAATATACATCTTGGGAGGTCTTTGTGTCTTGCTGTGAAATCCAGCCTGTAAAAAAGACTAAAGTATGAGATTCTAGCCTAGGGTTCCCTGGAGGTTACATAATGGCATTTCTGAATGTCCATAGTTTGGCTGAAAATTCATAATTTTCATCAGAAAATGTTTTGGGCTTTCATTGCCTGCCAGAAACATTCAGCCTGACAGCAGGAAACAAATGGACAAGATTTGTACAAATATGACAAAACATTGTATTTAAAAACTTAACACAAATGAACACAGAAAGATGCTTACCGGGTTCAGTAGAGAGTGGACAGAAGAAGGATGTGAAGCAGTTCTACAGAGTTAAAACATACCAGTTTCTACTGCTGCATTGCTGGAGCTCTGTAAGTAAAGGCCAATGTTTGGAAAGGAGTTTTTGTAGTAGGCACTTCACATATACACATTCCTTTCCCAAAGAGCTTACAATCGATCTAGAAAACAATTTGCAATGACCTCAATGATGCGTACTTGCTGCCACACACAGCAGTCATTTCTGAAATTTTGTCAATTTATGGTAAAATGTAGGTCCCTGAAATGAAAAGAAATAGAAACAAACTAGGCTTCTAGGTGGATGTACTATTAAGTTGTGCAACATTAAACATAGACTCATGCTCTGTACCAAATGTAGATTCCTGTTTCAGATAATAAAGACACATCTAATTGCTGGAGAGGGTGTCCTGCAGGACTAGCACCCATAAGAAAATGTGATGAGCTGTAAATAACAGGAACTTTGGGATTTATTTTTTTTTTATTGAATGTAATGTCCTTACGTAAGTGTAAAACAGTTCTTGACTTGTCAGAGAGACATCTGAAACAATTTATGACATGTCCTGAGTTAATAATTACAGGAAAAAACATTGTCATCTTTGTACAGGATATCCTGGATTCCCTGCAGGTTGCCAATAGCTTTACTGTTCTTTCTCATTTTGAATTTTCAATACACTAAGGAAAACATTTGGATTAAAAATAAGAAATGGCATTTTCAAGTTTTCTCATTATTTTGATTTTTATCTTATGTTGTTATTTACTAAGAAGAAAGGAGTCTTCCAATTATTTTACTGTCTCATCATCTTAGGTTAATACCACTCCTAGCAATTTAAAAATACACATATACACACATACCCAAAAGCACAGAATTACAGAAAATTTTGTTGAAAGATGTTAAAATGTAAAAAACATAACATAGAAAGTACAAAAACTAGTATCAATTGTGCAGTCTTAACTAGACTACCTTGAGTGCACAGATGATGATGATGTCATCTTTAATTACATCAATATATGTAATTTTATTCCTATTTTCCTTATTTTTTAGTATAGTTGAAAAACGTATATCTGACTCTCAAACCAGCTGAATTGCTATCATTGGAGAGGACCCTCAAGAATTCAGCTGGAGGCAGAATCAGATGATGTTTCAAACAGTAAACTTTCGGTAAAGTTACAAACCATTGAAAACATAAGAAATATTGAACATCTTTTGGTAATAAAGTAGAACTGGATTTTGACATCTGGTCCTTACATGTGGAACTGTGGGTAGTGTCCTGACCTAAGACTGTTCTCTTCCTAGCACAGTCAAGTAGGAGCAAAGATAAGAGGACACACCCTAGCTTTGGCCTAGTCACTGTGTTAAGAAGCAGGTGATTCAGAGTGGTGGTATAATTTGCTGTGGATACAGGTGAAAAGAAACTCAGAGGAGGGAACTCTACTCCTGGGCTGCTGTGACTTATGTTTTACCTCTTTTTCTGAGCTGTGCCTAAAAGTGCAAATTGGTACACCGAGTATAGCGTATCTGAAGAAAATGTTTGCCAAGAGGTCTGAAGTGACGGACAGTGTTATTGCATATATCAGAATCATCTTGAGTTTCCATCTATAAAAATTTGAATTCAACTCTTGGGGGGATGTAACAGTATATTTTAAAATCTAATTTGCACAGCCTAGAAATATGTAGGGCCTATATAATGCTGTGTGTGATCTGAGAAAATCTGTTCCTTTTGTGACAGAAGCATACTGTTACTCTCAATCATACTTGAACCTGAAGATCTAGGACAGCCTTGACAGAAAAAGCAAAAGAGAAACATGACACGAGGTCAACTTTGACAGCTTAAAACCATGGTATATGAAAAACCAATGGGATCTCAAAACATACAATGGATTATAGGAGAATACAGCTTGCAGGCACTCTTTTTGGATATATGCCCAAGACAGACAACAGCATATGCTCAAGCACAGGGACATCAGGGTAATGGAATATAAAATAGCTGTGTGCTTATCATAAGATGTGGGAAGAGAGCCAGGGGCCTGTAATCCCTAGAGGTATTTCTAGGGGTTAGCATTTGATACTCAGTATTTGGTACTAGGTGATACTGGTGTTTGCTACTAGGCATCTGTATGTCATTTTCATATTGAATGGAATATACTATACTAGCAAGCACAGGAGTGTCAGATCACCTTCAACCACCAAGCACTCATGTCACCAGTAAACAATGAGAAATGTTAAGGACTAATAAATCTTCATGATAGACCCGCACAAAAGTGATCATGTAATTGTGATTCATTCGAGGAAATGCTCAGTGCCTAATGGCCCTCAAGCATCTACATCCGCCAGTGCATCACAGTTGTTGATGCTAATTGTCTAATTGTGTAGGATGGAAAAACTGATTTTTTTTTAAAGACATGCTGAAGGATCCTCCTTTTACTTTGTATTTTAATTCCTTCTAGGTTTGTTTCTCAGCAGAAACATGAGAGTGTCCATAAGAGAGAAATGTTGATGGATTTTCTTTTTATTTTTAGACTCTTAAGGAACAGTCTTTTAGCCAAACAGCACACCCTGTCTCTTCCTTTTGCGCTCAAACACATAAAAGCTGGGGTTGATAAAACAAAGCATTTGTATGCTCAAATGGACAGATTTACAAAAGGAGTCAGACAACACCTACAGCAAAATCCAGGGCTAAAGTTCTGCATTTGGTACAATGGTAAAACCATGTGTCTGAGAGAGGGTTTCTCAATGATCAATAACCAGAAAAAGGAATCATCTTTAGGTCTTGCATACAAATTCTCATGTAAGGATTGTTTCTTAGTTCTGTGTAAACCTAAATATCTGCACTACGCAAAAATGCTTCCTTCTGTTTGAGACTTAGAAAGAAGAATTAGTTCCCTGGCTATGCTTCACTACACTACTCCTTGAATGTCCTGCAGATTTTGTAGTTCAGAGGAGGAAGCAGTCAGGCATATATTTGAAGATTTCAGCCATTCAAATGGCTGAACCAAGTTTTACAATGCACTGTCAATACACCTGCTGTCCACAAGCCATCAATTGTGCCAAGTGCCTAAAATGTCCCTAGTAGGGGATGAAACCTCCTTTTGGGGATGACAGTCCACACATATGCTTTGAATAATCCAGATTCAATTACTCCGTGGTGTGATACAGATTCACATTTCCCACCTCACCTAAAAAGATATTTAGCTACAGGAAGTGCTAAAAAACTCTGCAGGATGTACTCTTAACCCAATCTGTTAAAGTACTCTACTTGTGTGGCATAATTAAAAAGACTTGTGAGGCTGTCTCTCAAGCCAAACAAAAGCTTGGAGTGCTTATCTGGAATTCTCTTCACAGTACAGCTGAAGTTATCTGAGCTAGAAGGATAAAAGCAGACATAAAGAACTGTCCTTTCTTGTTCTTCCTATTTTCCTTGAATATTTCCTATAAAAGATTGTGCTATACTTAACTGAAAAAAAGATATTTTTTATTAGTATTGTTGATGACTATATGGTTTGTTATGTGCATTCAACGAGTTCAGCAATACAGCAAGCTGAACAGAATTTAGACTCATTTTGAGGTAGTTATGAAATTTAAGATGATGAAAGTAAAAGGTAATATAAAAGTTATCAATTGTCAGGGTGAAAGGAATACACTAACAAAAAGAGAAGTTTTGCTTCCCCTGACACACTGGACCCCTTTCCTACTGCTTAGCAACGGATAAGATGCCACTTATTTTCAGTCAGGGAAGAGAAACAGCAAGAAAGCTGCACACAAAGCTGATATCACTGTAAGTGTCCTGTACAGCTCATTGGTGCACGAAGACTTGGCCTATAATGAATTCATTTGCATTCACATGCAGGCCTCGTTGTGTGGACATCAGTCCAGACTCTGGGAGCTGTTGTTTCACCGAGTCAAAAGAAATTTGCACATGAAAGCCACATCCGCATTACTTTACTCTGCAGCTCACTCAGAACTGCCTTCGTTTTAGACCAAAGCAAATCTAAATCTATGATTAAATCTACAGAAGATTTATTTTATTTCTTGTGAATATTTGACAAGTGGTGAACATACTTCACACATATATAATTTCAGGTGTTACTTACCCACTCACCATTTCTAAATCTTGTCTTCCTTCATATAGAGCCACATAACAGCAGAATTTTCTCAAACCTCCCCAGCCAGCTTTTCTGCCAGTTGGCAATATGAAGGCATTAATCTTTTCAGTATCTCCATGCCTTTCCAATTTAATTGCAAACTTTATTCTCATGTGCAACCAGGAATGAAAGGAATAGGCATGCCTGGTGTAAAATATTGATTGCATTAGATTGAAAAAGACTACAAATTGTGTCTTTATCAGATTAGTAATCCAAAATAAAAAATTATACTAGAAGTTACCCCTGGACTATTAAGTACCTAAGGGTCATTATCCACATGGTAAATTCTTTTCCCATCAACACACATGTACAAAGTACTGTACAAAAATACATCAGTGTTTCTCCACAGATACTGATACTATAATTTACACTTGATGTGGAGGTCAGCTGTTGACGTCCTTGGTTCTTGCCACCATTGTATTTCTGATGTAAATTTATTTTTCTCTCTCTCTCAAACAAATAAATAAATAAATAAATTAGAAGAAAAACCCTCAGTGTTTGTACTGTCTGGGGAATGCATCATATTACTGAATTCAGTCACCAAGTTTTTGGCTTACTCACTGCACAGCCCCAGCACTGACAGTGGAAATTCCTTTATAGTATCCTGTTAATGCACTTCAGTCCTGACCTGAAAGAACCTTTATGGCTGACAGGATAGTTTAATTTTCATGCCCATTCAATCTTTGGCCTCTGTACTAAGACTGCCAACAGGGGTCCAAATTAACACCAATTATGCTGATGTTTTATGTACTGAGCTGAGAGCACCAACTCATTTTACACAGGCCATCACCCAGCTGTTAGATGTTAATGACTTTTGGTTACTTCTGACCTGCTTCAGATTCATCTGAACAGCCCAGAGTTGAAAGTGTCTCTATTTCATTAATAAGTAACTGACCTGTACAACCCCCTTATCATTCCCTTTCACAAATTCAAGTGAATGTTTATTTTCCCATTAAATAATAACAAAGGGCCAAAGACCAGCCTGTTGTAAAATTTATGCCAGTATATAATTTAGCCTATTCATGTCAGTTGCATTGGGCATAGACAGCAACAACTGTCCCTCGAAGATGACCAAATAAAGCTGTTCATAAATATTCTGTTCATTTGTCATTTAAAAAACACAAGTAGTCTAACAGCTGAATATTGTGCTACTATCTCTGAGGATGGAGGAATAATAAAGGCATTTGTTAGCAGGTTACTTATTTGCTATTTGCTACAGAAAACATCTGTTTACTATATTATTTGCTAATGCTACTCAATCAGCCCTATGTTGTGTGGATATACTTTTCCTGTATCTTAGAGTCTGGGTGGTTTCAAGATGCTCTTTCCTTATAGCTACACTTTCCTTATAGCTACTATTAGCATGGATGAGCTGTTTCCAGAAAAGACTCTGAAGAAACTGATGGAGTGCAGTTTTGTGGTCCATCATTTGTGACATTTGTTTCCTTCAGTTACATGACAGAGGCTCAGTTTTGCAGTCTGCAAACTTATTCATCTGCTATGGTTATAATACCCGTTGAGCATAGTGTCAGGGTATGGGAATGGCCAGTGACAGTACAGAACGTACAGCACTGTATGATGTTCTGTCATACAAGTGACAAGGCAAAAAGAGAATTTTAATGAGGTTTCTAAAGTCACATTCACTTGGGTCTTACATATCTTCAAGATATTCTATTATTTTAGGATTTTAGGAATGTAAGTAATGTGTGCAGTGATAATTACGACTTAGGACCTAGCTGAAGACAGTTGAGAGAGAATGACCAAGCTCGGTGACTGGATATACTCAGTGTCTTTATTCCAGAGAAGTCCAGAGAGAGAGAGACAAGATAACAGCCTTTAAACATGAAAAGGAGCTTAATCTGTTTGTCATATTGATGGTTGAGAAGATGAGAAATAGAAGCTTAAATTAAGAGAAGGTTAGGCTTCAGAAACTCTCTCAGGAGGCATTTTTGAAGCCATATTAGAAAGGCTGTATCAGGAAGGTAGAGAAGCACCCTAGCTGATGTGAATATAGCTACAGTATTTAACTAGATAATCTGTAGAGCTGCCTAAATTCCATTATTTTGTCAGCTGACTACAATAAACAAAATAAGATCATGTTGCTTACAACATTGCCTGTCTCCAGAGAATGTTTTACATCAGCTGGGATGATGTAAATGTTTTAACACAGCTCTTTAATGTTCCAAGCTAAATTAGTCCCTAGGGAAGATAATCCCATAGAACAAAAGGGATTTGTCTCTAAATTTGAGATGGTGCCTGTAGCTTTCAGGAACTGAGTTGACTGTATGTCAGTCTTTCATGAGTCATGACTATTAGCTCTCTGAAAACTCCCCAGAAAATCACAGTGATTAGTATCTTTGGAGAATGTGTTACTACATAGATCTGGACTAAAGGGACACCCATTGGGATGAAAACTTTTAAAATATTATAGCATTTCATCTTACATACATCTCTGGGGAGAAAGCCCTAGAGGGATGTTGTAGGTCACTAACCTTGATATACCATATCAAACCTCAAAAACTGATAGAGTTCTGTTTATATCCCACCTCAGAAGGAAGACAGTCTAAAACACTGAAGACTGACACTAGAAATGAATGAATGTGCTTCAGATTCCATGTGGTAAATTTGTTTAGGAGTCATGCAGTATCTTCAGTAAATACAGGACATATTTGAAAACAATCAAATGCTTAACTGTTTTATCTGTCTCCCTGCTTAATTTAGGTTTTATTAAATCAGGTATGGTAGGCAAAATAGTTACCATTGTATTACCAAAACCTTATTTATTGAAGCTTAACTATTCAATAGATGATAATTAAGGTTTTGTGAAACAAGGAACAATAATATTATAAGAGTTTTTATATATACACCCCCACCTCCACCCTGCACTGCATCAAAGCACTTATGGCTGCACAAGAAGAGAACATACAATTTTGCAGTGTATGGAAATCAGGAAAGGAAATATGAAATAAAAATTAACCATTGTGTTTCAAACATTAGCTGTGCTCTGTTCTCTTCACTCCTTCCTTTTTTGTTCTTTAGCCTTTTAAGATTTGGATGAAAGTATTAAAAAAACTGATAATGAATATCTTTGGCAGTTCTGCCTGGTGAGGTACTAGAATATATTTGTAGAATTTATGGTATCACTGGTAGTACTCTTGCCAACATCTCAACAACTGTGACAGAAGCCTTCTGGCTTGCTTTCCAGCTATAGAATAAGAAAAGATGATAGAAGGCTTTTTTTTACTGTCTCTACCATTCCAGACTTTTCAAAGTAGTTATGGGGCAGGCTTAGTGGGTACAATGCAAAGATATACTACATTAACATTTTGACACAATGTAGTTGTTTACAAAAATGTAATTAATATTCAGCCCAATACTTTTCATAGCCACAAGTATCTTTCATTATGTGAGCGTAGTCATTTCTTATGCTGATTTTCCTCACAAGTATAATGCACATCACAGCAGAAAGTAACTCAGCACTCCTTGAAATTCTTTTAAAGAAAATGAGAACACTATTAATCATTACTTTTTACCATGCAAAATCTTTGTCATGTGAAAGAGCTGCTTATTCAATCTAGAAACATAGCGCTGTGGGTGTTGAATTTTCGTATGAGAAGGCACATACATACTGCAAACTCCTTTTCACATAAGAGGTCGTTTATAATTAGTAACAGTTTGTTTATATTGCAAGAGATCTTAGGGTTTCCAAGTCAAGGAGCTAAAGTGTCTTCTTTTAGCTACTGTGTGGGGTTAGAAAACAAGAAAGCTGTTGCTCAAAGAGGACAGGAAAACAAAATACACAAAAGAGTAAACACTAAACGAGTTCTCCACTAAAACAGCAGAAATTGCATATAAAAATTTAATTCCAGTTTTCTTATTTCTTCTCTTCAGTCACAACTATGGTTTGTCCCTTAATGAATTTACTCCTCTCTATTCTGAATCCATTCCAACCCAGAAATCTGCTTTTATGAGTTTTTTTAGTACCTTTAATAACGCATGCTTTTGCATGCTTTTTACAGCCAGATATAAATATCATTTGGATTTTTCCATTTAGAAAATTTGTTCTGAATCCTTAAGCATCCTGATTATTTTCTAGGCTTTGAGAGTCTCATCCAGGTCTCTAGAGCCCAAAACATAAATGGAAATGTTCCTTCATTTCTTTCTCAATTTTCAGCAATAACTCATGAGACAACCTGCTAGGTCTTTCCTTATAATGCTTTTTTAGTGAAATAGTTTAGACCAAGGTTAACCTGCACATTTCATATACCTGTATGATTATGAAGCTTTTTTTCAAAGATTTACAAGATGAATGATTGTATAAACTCTTTCTTCAGAGACTGGGAATATACTTTTTCAAGATGGATAAAATAAGGCAGATGGCTGACAGCTGGAGTTAAAGCCTAAGTATTGGAGGCTAACAGGACACTCTACCAGCATGAGGACTCTTCAGTATTTTTATTAATATAATAAATGCAATCACAGAGCAAACAATCACCTTTTCATAGAGTTAAAAGACATTACAAGTGACAGTGTAGGGACAGCCAATAAACCAGTGAGAATTACCCATCTATCAGAAAATGATGAGTACTTTTTCCTTCCTCTAAACTTTAAAGTTTGATATAATAAATACATGTGATGCACAAGAACCCACTGTATAGCAACAATTAGAAAATATTTACCCATCGTAGCAACAACTGAAAAACTGTTATAAGAGAGTTATGTGAATAATTTAGAAGGACTTTGTAAGAGTTACTAACACCCAGTAGCTTTAGTAGCCCATCCAGAATTTGCCCATAGAAATTTCAATTTTTTCACTGAAATTTAACTCCATCCAGTGACCACAAAGAAATTATCTGTGGTTAGGCAAGTGAATATCTGACATGGAGATAGTGATACTGATGCAGTAGTCTATTTGTTATTGTACTGGGTCTGGCTGAGATGGAGTTAATTTTCCCCACTGCAGCCCCCATAGTGCTGTACTTTGTATTGGTAACTGGAAAGGTGCTGATAATACACGAGTGTTTTGGCTGCTGCTGAGTAGGGCTCACACAGCATCAAGGCTATCTCTCCAACATTCCTCCCTCATCAGTAGGCTGGGAGTGGGCAAGGTCTTGGGAAGGGACCTAGGCAGGACAGCTGACCCAAACCAACCAAAAGGATATTCTGTACCATATGACAGCTGCTCAGCAATAAAAGGTAAAAGAAAGGAGAAGGAAGGGGGAACTTATGTTATCACATTTGTCTTCTAGAGCAATTGCTACCTGTGCTGAAGCCCTGCTTCCCAAGAATTGGATGGCAATCACCTGCTCATAGGAAGTAGATAATAAATCTTTTGCTTTCCTTTGCTTCTGCACATGGCCATTGCTTTTGCTTTATTAAACAGTTTTTATCTTGACCTGCAAGTTTCTGGTTTGTTTTTTTTTTCTTTTTGCATCTCATTTTCTTCCCACCTTGACCTGCTGAGGAAGGGAGTGATAGAACGGCGTGGTGGACACCTGCCATTCAGCTAAGGTCAACCCACCACAGTTATTAAGCCAGAAAAAAAGAATATATTTATATTGTTTTGCATATTGAGGAAGATGAATTAAGGTGTGTTCTGTAGTATGGATTCCTAGGACTTTAACTATACTGAAGTCAAGAAATTTATCTTTCCAAAATAAAGATACCACAATCTGTTTTCTGTTTCTGATTTCTTTTTAAGCAGTGATAATAAAATGATGTGGTTATGCACATCAGCTGAGTGCTAGGTAGATTATTCAAGTTCTATTTAATTTAAGAAACCTTGTATCAAAGACGTCAACATGGAAACTTGTTGCAAAGAAGATTTTGACACTGAAGAGACAGAAATCTGTTTTATTGCCTTTCAGTAAGAGAGGAGCTTCCGGTTTTGTTTGTTTTTAATCTATTGCTTCCTTGCACTTTAGGAACACCTGAAAAAATAGCAGGGGAAATTAAAATTGATATGATAGTCTCTGGCTCAGAAACTAGGAACTTTGTGCCTGTTTTAATGCCCTTAGTATAAAAAGGCAAAGGGAAAAATGTGAAATGTTTCCATTTTACACAACTGTGAAGTGTTTGAATGAGTGTATGAATATGCTGTAGCACAGTGTCCAAAAACTGAGTAATGGCACCACCTGGACACCCAAGGCTGACTCATGTGTGTGGCATTTCTTGCTTCCATTAGAAGGAACTCATCTCTCATAAGTACAGAAAGTACTGTTTCTAACTCAGGAAGGGAATGACATTGCCTTGACCTATTATCCAGCTGCCCAGAGAGTATTTCACACACAGGTCTGAGACTGTTCTCCCTACCAAAAGGAAGCTTTGGATGAATTACTCATTCATCATTCCAACATCATTAAATCAAGCTCTTCCTCTGTGTTGTTGCTTTGTTACTACTCAGTACTAGCAAAGAAGCCAAGTTTAGCTAAGGCAGACAAACAATATAACTTTGTACTTCAACCTGTTGTTCTGTTAGCTTTCAATACTGATTTGTCTTATGGTAAGATCCTGAGTGGAGGAAAGATGAATAGAGTATGTGTTAAATTTTTAAGGCTTGTGTGTTTCTCTCAGACTAAGAGGGATCTGTACTATCTTTTTCCCTTCTGCTCTGTACTATCTAGTACCTTTTTTCTCATGCACAAGAACTCAGTATGTAATCAATCCACATACTAAAAAAGAGTGCATAGAAAGGAAAGATGCCCCCCCAAAAAACCTCACAGAAAAACAAGTGTCCTCTTGTACAATCTATGCAGAAAAGTGATCAGCAAGACATCTATATGTACATCAGCAGGTCCTGACATTCACACCAAAGAGATGACTCAATCTTGTCAATTTTTTTTCCCAAATATAAACAAGACTCAGTTAATGAATGAGAAGTTTTAGGAGGTGAGCTGAAGATATCATAAGTAGCGTAAAAAAACCGCAGTAAGATATTCATGTGCTATAGTTTCAAACACTTGAACATTGAAATTGAATATATATTAACTTAAAAATGAAATTGAATTTTTTTGTTGTTTTTGTTTGCTTGTTCGGTTTGTTTGTTTGTTTAGGGTTTTGTTTGTTTATTTGTTTTTTAAAATAATTTGTCAGTATTTGCTCGTCTGTCTGGTTTGTAAACATTTCAAACAGTCCAGTTGTTTATGTGGGTTTTGTTTTCCACTCCTAGCTAATGTCAAGACTCACAATGTCAAACAAGGAAAAAAAAAATAATTCACTTTTACGAGATACAGAAAGTTTCTTCAAGTACAAAGAACAAAAGACTGAATCAATTTCCTTTGGAAATTATAACTTTCTTCTTTACTCTCTTCTTTAAAGAACTGCTTGCCTAGACTGCTGTGTTTATATGCAATATGACATATGTTTCCTTTTTCTTAACTGATTTCATTTTCTTCTGTGACAGAAAAAAAAAAAGAGAGTTATAGTAACTCACTTTAATCATCATCTAGATTAGCACTGAAGATGGGATACTTCATCTGTAGCAGTACAATAGGTCTGAACTTACTTCCACTGAAATCAACAAAATCACTGTATGTGATTTTAATGATGCAAATCTAGATGATATCAAAATTGCTTTATAGCTTGTTAAAAAACAAACAAACAACCCTTATAAAACTTTCTCCATAATATTAAAGCTGTGGAATCTCTTGGCTATCTCCAAAGCAAGTCTTCTAAATTAATTTCTGGCCCATCCTAATAATAAAAATGTTGGGGGTTTATAGTATTTGCTCTAAACATTGTTGCTCTTTGTGTTCTTTCTATTTAATACTATAAATCAAACTATCTTCAGTCTTATCATGCACTTAGATAATTATAAGCTAGGAATGAAACAGATATTTTCCTTATATAGACAGATGTTTGTCAACAGATATTATAACAGAAGAAAGTAATTCCCTTTATAGACATTTGGCTAGCACTGATTCATGTGAATAGATTTCTAATGTTTCATAGATTGGATTGGGAAGGAATTTTTCTGAGTATCTAATTAGCTGGAATAGATATTTGCACATTGGAGCATAGGTGACTTACTAGAATCATTTTATTTTTTTCCCATAGAAATAATTTTATGTCAGTGAAAGCTCTTTAGACATTCATGGCATTTCTACCTTTGTGTACTCCAATTATATTGTTACTTGTCTGACCAAATTATCTTACGCTTCTTTCTTTGTGTTGGTCAACTTTAGTTTTAGCCATAAAAAATTCCAAAATGAATCCTTTAGCCTTTAATATCTGAACATTTTATGGTAGCCTTCATTATTTTTATTTTTTTTTTGTCTCTTCTCTTTACAGTATTTTGTTTCCTTACGTTTTAAATCCCAAGATTTACAAAATGTGTTTCAAACTGTTATCCTCCTCTTTCTTTTCAGTTTCCTTTCTCTTATCAAGATCATAATCTAGTTAAAAATGTCATTGGAGATTTGTGCATTAACCATTATTTCATCCATTTTCTGCCAGTTAATCCTCTAATTATATCTTCCCTCACATTTATTCCATTCAGTTTATTGCATCTGTCATCTATACAACTATTGTCTCCAGCAGTTTTCCTACAAGCCATCCTTTAAGAATTTTTCTAACCTAGCTTTCAAGTCCTTACCTCTTTCAAGCATATGCAAGGAGAAAGAAGTCCATTAGTTGTACTGTATGGCAGGAACAAGAGTCAAACTTGGAGAAGGTACGTATTCTTCTAATTCCCACTCCTTACCTTCCTGGTTATTGGCAGACTGGGATTGTTATAATAGTGTTGAGAAAGACAAGAGGGAAGCCATAGCTCAAAATCAGATTTTCAGGGGCTCACTAGGAGGATGCAAGATCTTTTCTCCAGCAGACTCAGAGTTCAGCCAGACCTTCAGATTATGGATCTTCAATCTCTCACGGAGGAATAAGGTATCTAGTATATGGAAGACTCTATCTTGCAGCTGTGAAAGGCATAAGCTCTAAAAAGGTGACTGCCTGATTTTGCAGGCACTCTGAATTGAGCCTTTTTCTCTCAGAAGGAAGGCCAACTTAAAGAAAAATACAAACGCACACACACAAAACCAAACAACCAACAAACATAAAACAAACAAACAAACAAACAAACCCCAACCAATAAACCAATAAAAAAACCCCAGACCAAACCAAATCACACAACAACCCCTGCCTCCAAACAAATCAAACAAAACCACAAAACCCCCAAAACAAACAGAAAAAAACCCCCAAAGAACCTCCAAACTCAAAGAATGGTATACTAATCTTTTATTTATTTCAAGCATTAAAACTGAGCTTCTGGGTTTCTCTTTGTGTATACATATATATATATTTAAATTTTTTTAATATATTTTTCAGCTGTTCACTGAGAAACAGATTTCTTTATTTCTGGATGTAATTTAGCTGAGATTAGTAAACCAGACTGACCTCACCTGCGAAATAAAGCTTTTGGATGTTGCAGTAAAATCCACATAATAATGAACAGATATTTAAGAAAGAAGTACAGACTATGCTATTTTGACTGTGTTGCCTCTGGTTACAGTAATTGCAGTCAGCTGAAGTATGTCAGTTTATGCCCAACATGCATTCTCAGTGAGAAGGTCGCATTTTGTAAAATGGGACAGCCTCTCAGTAAAAGGAAAGGCTTCTTAAAGATTTCAGCTGGCAATAGTGCACCACCAGAGCAGCTCAGTGTATGTCAAGTTGATCACTTTACTGACAGGCTACATTTCAAAAATACTGCAGTCCTTCTCATCTACTAGAAGCTATTTCCTTTCACTTTTATTCTTTGACACTTGCAGTCTTAACCCTATTAAAATGGAAGCAAATTCTTTGCAATCAGAAGCTGTAGAAACATGCTACAATTATTTATTAAACAAGGAAGTAGCCCATGTTTTAACTACAATAGGTTAAAAAAAATACATGCATGGATGAGTGCACCCCATCCATTGGCTAACAGACCCACAAGTCTTCAGAGAATCAGGTATTCACCTGATGCCCTTGCTGTTAGAGTTCACATATGATTTGTTGGGTTAGCTGACAGATGTGTAAAAACTCATGCAGGCAGACAAACATCTCTAAAAAGACATAGTAAAATTGCTCCAAAGAAGAGGCCATGTGAATGTTTAATTCCAGTACATAGTCTCTGATGTGCTTCTGAGTGATTAGTTTCAGGCAAGGGTATAGACAGGAAAGCATTCTGGACATAAATCTCTCCCACTCCACCTATTCCAGCACAGTATTTGAGTGGGATAAAGTTGGCCTCTCAGACAAGTATGTGAATCTACTTGTGTTATAATAAATGTACATATTTGAGCCCACTGAGGAATCTTACTTTTTCTACAGGTAGAGTTAGATTGGCACACTTTTGAAAATGACCTCCTCCCCACATTTACTGTGATGGTATGGAAGTGATCTAACTCATATTTGCTGTCAGAAGCATCCAAGTTGTGAGTGAACACCCATGTTCATCTTTTTCTTCTATAAAAGTAATGAAACAAACTCTCAGCTTAGGTTACTTGTCATAATGCTAAGTAGCTCAAAGCAATTCAGGAAGTTTAGACCACTACAGGCTGTCACTGCCAGTTCTGTTAAACATGCCCTGCTGCAAGCAACTGGCACTAAACATCATTGTACCCTGACTGACAGGTTAAGTAGAATATGCAATATAGAGCCACACTATAAAGATAAATTATTTCATATAGAGGAAGCTTTAACCTTGAGAATAGAATCTGGCCTGTGAAGGTGTTTGTTTTTTCATATGAATACTATAAGGCAATTGTCAAATAATTTTTTACATTTGGTAACATAAACAATTATTTCTATTTCAAAATGAAGAAATGTAAAAGCAATAGAAATAAGACACATCATGTTCAAAACAGAAGATCCAGAAACAGATTTATGCAGGGTTCTACTACTATAACTGTGATGTTATACAACTTGAGTGTTTCACTCAAGTATCTAAGTGTAAAGTACAGTTAATAGCATTTTACTATGACAGTAAAGTGTTACTACATGTTATGTGTGGTCTTTAAAGTTTTTTTAAGGTATGTATAGTATTAACTACATAAACTCTACTCTGCTTTGATATTTCAGATATGTCAGTGAAAAAATGAAGGAAAATGTTGGGAAATAAAGGCTTAGGAGGTAATGTAATTCCAGACAGAGAAATCAAAGATGTAAGTTAGTATTTAAGTCTAAATTATCTCTAATACATAAGCTTCTGGTTTCAATGTTCAGTATCTATTAAGGGGAAGATATGATAAATAAAGGTAACATACATATTCATTACAGAAATTTTTTTCATATTTTGCATAATGTAGCCTTTAGTCCAATGAACAAAAGTACACAATTATCTTCACTCTCATGCCACTAATATAGACATATGCAGACACATATTCACACACACAAATCTAGATTTTCAAATAATTTCTTATGGCCTTAAGAAAATTCTCTTCTATTCAATCTAATTTTTTTTGAAAGAACATTAATATCGCCAGCGGAAAATCAAACAGACTTAACTATTTGCAAGGAAAACACTATAACCAGTATCTTTGTCAAGTTCTTTCTGCTGCTGCTTCAGCTGTCAAAGTCAGTGCTGCACTGCAGCATTGAAGGTAATTTCCATTTAGTGGTAAAAGCTGTTTTCCTCAATTTTTTGGCTTCTTTGTCTTTTGGCTTCTTTGTCTTTCTGCTTGCCTCCTATCAATCTATTACCACCCAGATGTCACTGTCACACTTACATTTACCACACCCCAGTGATTCCTAGCCACCTACATGACATGCCTGTAGCACAAATGCTGATAATGCATTATATGCCCAGCACTTTTTGTCTCAGTGACATTCCTCACCAAAGTACTGCCTAGGGGCAGCTGCTGGTTTACAGCCACTCTCTTATGTAGCAATTATTCAGTTCGATTACATGTTGATGATAAGTTATTGAAAAGCATTCACACAGGGCTTTTTATTTACCAACAATCATGACATTCTTTTTTTCCTTCTGATGTCTACAAATCTAATTGAAGACTAAAAAAAAAAAATAAAAAAAAAAATCCTCATCTGAGAGGTTCTTAAAGTGCTTGGATTAAATAAAGACTGTAAATATATCTGTATGAGACATGATGTTTCTATAATAAATAGAGAAAGTGAGAGAAAGAAGGAAATAAATTTTAAAAATGTATTTAAAAAGTCACATTCTCTAAATAGCATGTCCCTATCTTTTTAAATTAATTTAGAAACAGCAGAATGATAAAATGCATGCATAAATATCAGGGGTTTAGGTATTATGTTGATGACTTAGGCAGATACTAAAGAAAGTGAAAAGAATTCTGGTGGACAAGATAAAGCTAAAATTCAAAACAAAGCACCCCAATTATTTAGCTAGTACCACTTAGTATGTGGTAGAGTCAGGAAGAACCTCAAACAGCCCCTCTACATTGTATAGAAACAGCATCCAGAACTAGCTCTCTTGATTTATTGCTATGTGAACTAGAATAAAAGACAAATTTCAACTTCTTAGAGACTCCTCTGTCTTTTAAATGGCAATAGAATAAGAGGAAGGAAAATGTTGCAGAACTATAAATTTTCTGATGCTTACAGCTGCTTATATTAGTGATATAACAGAAAGGGAGGACCATAAAACAGCTAGAATTTTGGTTATATGGTAAAAAGTAAAGTGTTAAAGTGTGTTAAAAAGGGAAAAAAATTACCCAAACTAGCAAAACCTGTAATCGGTTCACAACTTTCTTAAAACTGCTAGTCCTGGCAAAAAGGGTGTAAAACTCACATCTATTACAGAGTTCCAGGTGTTTTATTTAAAAAAAAATAAATAAAACAACACAAAAAGCCGCAACAGTTTTATTTTGTAACTGTTCAATATAAGATTAAACATGAAATTAATATAATGAAATATTTGTTACTGAGTCAAGGAAATTAGCAAGATCTTAAAAGCACACTATTTTATTACAGCTCATTGTAAACTAGTTATCAGCGATTAACTAGCCTTTTAAATCAGTCAGCATTTAGAATAAGAAGTACAGGTAGGTAAAGTTCAGGCACAACAAAATAACCTGATTGTGTAACTTGTAACACATTGGTGTGCTCTAATTCTTTGTATTAGGTAAGAACTTGAAGTCTAAATCCTTGCTTTAGGCTAAATGCTCCCAGTCTTGTAATATGTGAGGTAAAATATATCAGTTTGTGCAGGGCTGCTTCTTTTATGGTGGATTTCCATGGCTTCTAAAAGTAAACAAGGAAAAACTATTACACACAGGCAGTAGTTTTCTTGGAATGGCAAAGTAAAATAATAACAACAGTAATCATAGAATTATAGGATTGTTGGCATTGGAAGCAGCATCCACAAATTCTCTAGGCAATCTCTACTACCTCTACTACTAGTAATAATAATAATAATAATAATAGCAGGAATGCTACTTTAATTAGTTAACATTTTCATAAATCTGAGTTAAAGCTATTTAACTTGGTTAAAGTGCAAGTCAGTTTTTCTATAATTGCAGTTTTATGTTTATAGGTCTCCTTGTACAATATATAAGAAAGCAGTGAAGCAAATTTGAGAATGAAGATTGCACACACAAAAAAAGGAAAATATCTAAAATTTTGGCACTGCCAAGTTATTCCCAAGGATCCTCTATATAACTATTCTGGAGTCCCAAAACTATGAAACAAACAGATCCTAAAGTGAAGACCATAGTTGCCAACTTTTATGGATATTTAAAGAAGGCATTCAGAAAGTACCTAAGCAGCTTTCAGGTAAACCATTTTGTGAGTCAGAAGCTGCTTTGATTCTTCCTCTCTTTTTTTTGAAGCCTGATTAAAAGATAGTCTAGGTGCCAGGTGGAAGAAAGGAAAACCATTACTATAATGTCAGTCTGACCTCATTCAAAGAACTGGAGACTTTTCAAAGAATCGGGTCTTGAAGTAAACCCAAAGATGATCAGCCTTTGATTAATGCAGTTTATTTCCACCTCTTGAAAGAACTGGAGCCCTAGCAAAGGCAATGAACTGCTCCTCTTACTATGCATCAGCAACATCCGGTAGCTTTGAGCTAAATACTGTCAGTAGAAACGAATTGACATAAAAGCTCTATCAGCTAATTCAATGTTCTTATCTTTTTTTATCTATGACTGAGGTATTAACAGACAACAGGGAGAAGGTAGCTGGACCATATGGAGTCATACACTGTCACAGCTGTAATATGTGGAAGAGTTTTATTTGATAGATTTCTAGAATTCAGCGTAGAACCATAAGGACAGAGCACTTTGTCAAAGAATTAGAACTTAATTGCTTTTATAGATTCAGCTGTAGATATATTTTTATCCCACTGGAAAAAATATGGATGAAAATGTATTCAAATCTAAAATTAATTAGAGAATTTGAACAAGACAGATATCTCTTCTAGTGTTCTAGAAACTGTAAGGAATTAAATAAGAACAGTCTAAGTTCAGAATTCTATTATCAAATTTGTTCTTTCTACTGGATAAAAATAACAAAGGTTTTCTTAGCTGTCTATTGCTCATCTCCTCTAATTTACTATTTTATAATGCATGTAGTCAGATTAATTACATCTTATAATTATTTTTTTAATTCAATCCTCAATTTTACTGTTTAGGTGAGGATTGCTTAAAAATATGATTAAATGTCTATTTTAATAAACTTGCAGCTTATTTGTTTCATATGGCCATTCTGAGACTAGGGAAAGTACAAAAGATTCCAATTTATTTTTATTTATATGGTAGAATGAACATCACTTAATGTCAAACACTCTTCAATTCTTTCCAAAGTAATCTGTGTATAGTGGCACTCTTAAATAAACCATAATCTTCAATTTTCTGAAGTTTACATGGGACAAAAAAACCCCAAGGAATATAAGAAGAAATTAAATGAGTGTTGGTTCATAAAACTTAAATAAAATTTTAAAAAACACATAAAATGAAATGTGACATGGGTACTGTAATCATACAAAAAAATGATAGCACTGAGCTAAGTAATAACAAAATGCTAATTTCTGATGCACTTTTTTTAGTTCAAGTTATTGTAAATTACAAAAAAGACTTTGGAGTATCTTTTGGATGCTTTTGGAGTAGAAACAGATAACTCAGTAGTTAAATAATCAACAGACTCTAAAGACCCTGCACCTTTTGAATGATTTCTTGGTCTATGGAGTGCCATCCAAGATCTCCAGTGTCACCTCCTTCAGCAGCTCCATGGACAGTGACATCTCACTGTAGTTCATAGAGATTTATATGCTGTAGGGAGACATGTACTGCTGAGCCAACACACTTTGAAGAACCTGACCTGTGACAGGGGCTACAGCCAGACTGCTCAGAGAGATGAAGAGTGAAGAGGAACAGGCTTTGCACAAATTTCAGCATTTTAGAAAAGAGGAAGACTGTGAGATCAAAATTCTAGTTAATACTGTATGATACAATTTGTTGGCTTGGACTTAAAACACAGGCTTCAATGTCTGGCCACATGTGGAAGCAGGAAAATTAGAAATGTAAGGAATGGTTTTTTATTAGGATGCTGAGGATAACAGAGAGAGAGAGAGGGTGAGTTTCTCCTGCCTAGAAGATAGTTATGGGGAACCGCTCACCTGGAAAGAAAGCTGTATACCTTTCTGGGTGAAAAGCAGGGCAATTATTTTTATTCCCTCTGTATAACACTAAATCTACAGAAGATGCTTAAGGCAGCTGAAGTACAGCTTTGTGTAAGGTTGCAAATAATTTGAGTAGTCTGTTAAAGACAGTCAAGAAAGAAATTGGGAAGAAATTTACATGTCATCACAAGGAAATTAAATATTTGAATTTGAGAAAAAGTTTAAGGAGCAGAACCAGCAGTACAAGGCTTAGCAGTGTGGCCTTGCAGATGTTCTGCATTCAGCACCTGGAAATCCATGTGGGAAGTATTAACTAATATATAAAAGCAAGTGCAGTAACATTTGAGCAGAGGAGTTAGAAGGGCAGTGAAATTCAGCTCAGGTAAGGTTGATGACAGGGGAGGGGGGCATCAAAACCACAAATACAACATTTTGAATCTAAAATATTGTCTTTAGAAGAAAGCATTTCAGTAAAAACAAGAGCACTTAGAGACCCTTTTCAGCTGTTAGCAAGGTATGTAGAGATAGAGGCATTGACCTTGAAGACAGATGTGTGCCAGATGTCCACATATAGCTCCATCTGTACTCTTACCCTTTAGAGAAGAGCTAGCACAGGTGAGCAGGACACATCTTTTCAGTTTTGATGGCTCTGAATGTAAACAGTCACAAAAAAAGAAGAAGCAGTGGTAGCTGATCTCGGCTGTGAACTAGTCAAGGCCATGTCACAGTCCTTCAGAACCTTGACCAGTGGAACTGATGTACAGTGAGTAGTGGGAATGGGAGGTTGGCACCCTAAAAACCCAAGAAGATGTCTTTTATTAGGCTACTGTGAAGTCATCTATGACTTTCTTAGATTGGACAGTAGCAACATTAAATTAATGCCTTGCTGTATAAAATAATAGGTCTTATAGACTATAAGCCCAGAGACTTGGAAGTGTTTAAGAATACAGAAGCAACTACAATTTTTAAATTGATACAATTGTCTAATTGTGATATTTTATAATTTGTGATTGAACCACTAATTCTCTCCCCCCCATGCTGGTCTGACTACCTCAGGGAGACATTCATCATCTTTGAATGGACTCAGGGAGAAATTTTTACACCACCAGTTGATCCACTCAATTGCTGATAGCTGTTTAAAATGTAGTCCACCCTCTGGTCCCCTTTGTGTTGAGATAAAGTCAACTTCTTTGCAACAGCTGTGGGCAGTCACACTCTGCATTATTCCCTGAGCTTCATGGGCAGATCATGCTTGCCCATCTCCTCTGAGCTTTCTTCCATCTTAGGGGTTTATTTGTCAGTCACACACTGGAATAAATTTTAAGACACATTATTAGTCCTACAAGTGGTAGTGAATAAAACAATATTATTGCCATATCTCAGTGTATTGGGTCTGGCTGAGCTGCTTTTCCCCATCCAGCCCTTATGCTGCAGTACTGGGAGCTAGAGGGTGTTGATAACACACCCATGTTATGACTGCCAGTGCTCACACAGCACCAGAG
>WUAM01000431.1:94207347-94231622 GCA_024336885.1 Actenoides hombroni | reverse complement strand
TAGTGACAGAACCAGAGGGAATGGCCTCAAGCTGAAATGAGGTAGGTTTAGACTAGACACTAGGAGAAAATTCTTCATGGAAAGAGTGGTGAGATATTGGAATGGGCTGCCAAGGGAGGCGGTTGAGTTGCCATCCCTGGATGTGTTTAAGCATCGCTTAGATGTGGTGTTGGGGTTTATGGTCTAGGGGTGAACTTGTAGAGTAGGGTTAATTGTTGGACACAATGATCCCAAGGGTCTTTTCCAACCTGAATGATTCTGTGATTTTGTTGATCAATTGCTCAATAGGTAGGTTTAGTTAATCCAGCTGATTACTTTCTTCCATACATCATGGGACACTCATGCAGTCTTTTCTTTGATCAGAGCTGTGAGGGCAGTAACACCAGCAGTGGTGAATACAGCTGATCCTGGGAAAGGAAGGGTGTCCACAGCTGCAGCCTCGTGCTCAAGGCTGTGCACCAAGCTGCTGGCACAACTAGAGAGAGCACTGAACTATCAAGACTTCTAGCAGCCCCATGGCTTCTTGGACAGTCTCTGCCTCTTCTAAAGGTCAAGCTGGTTTTGCAGCTCTGTTCTGCAGTAGGTAGCAGTGGTAGATGCTCTCCTGGTACTTCCGCTTGCCTTGCACTTCTCCTCCAGCATCCACCTACTTTGGTTAGTCATACAGTTTAGTCTGTGGAGGCACTCTCTTCTGACAGAGATCCAGAAAGTGAGACTCTATGGTGGGCCTGAACAGGAGACATTTAAATCATTCCCTTGTGCAGTGGATGTACTGTAGAAATTATTTTGCTTCTTAAGGATGTTGATGCAGTTGATCAAATTACTTTATTAGAAGGCAACCCTTCCTCACTCACTTTTCCAAGCTACGCTTACCTTAAGATAAAAAGCTAGGCCGTATCATCATTTCTAAACTCATCAGAGGGTAAGTTGAGCTTTCTTTTGCAACAGCGTAGCTTAGTGCCTGGCATGAGCAAGGAAGACTCAAAACAATCTGCCATTTCCACTCACTTCAGAGATGGATTGAACAGACACAATAACCATTGACGGCAATAAACTACAAGGGAGTAGGAATTATGAATGAATCAAGCAAACAAAATCATATACTCATGCAATTTTAAAGAGCACTGCATTATTTAACTTCACTCAGCTACAACAACTGCAGGCCACCTTGGATAAATCAGGCCATTTGCCAGGCTGCAAATGACTGTGCTTGGAGTTACGAGTCAAATGATTAATATATCTAGCTATGCTTTTGTGCTTTTAATATGGGTTATCCAGAAGTCTTTCAAAAGTGGCTTGCAACTATATTGCCTTCCTATCTCTTGGGAGATTTATCAAAACTAGAGAAGCATTTTGATACAGCAGCCATCAGGGCTATGACACAATCCAGACAGAGAAAACCAATCTCATTCTCAAACTACAGATTGGGAGGAGTTATGTGTTTGAGGATGAAGGGAAGCTTCCCATTCAAAGCTTCTTTTTTTAAATAAGAATCTATGCATTATCTATATCCAATGGACTTTTTTTCTTTTTCCAAAAAAAAAAATCTTTGCATCAGCACCTCTGGGCATTTTATGGAAGGCCAGTTTTCACTTCCCTGAAGTGCTTTTGTAATTCTCTTGTTTCAACAGACAACTCTCTGACAAGAGCCAAGCACCCTGGACATACACATAACACCACATGATTCAAGAGTTACACAATGGAGAAAAGCTGTAGCACCACCACTCCTTCTCTGTCCCTCGGTCATCACCAGTGGGCAGAGCCCATTCAGGTCCCAAACCTCCATCCCCCACACGACATTGCTGCTGCTGACTCTCTTGCCTGCTGCTGCAGGACTGAGAGAGAAGGCTGTGTGCTGGACTAGGCTGGCACTTCAGATCCTGTGCAGAGTCCTCAGGACTCCGCGTGATCGTGGTGTTTCATCCTGGCAGGGATCAGTCCGCTCAGCTAGCCTGACCTGTATTTTATAGGCCAGAGAGCTTCATCAAGATTTCCACAGGACAAATCAGGCAGCCAGCCGTGCAGAAATACATAAGCGGGGCAAGCTGAACTGTGAACAGCAAGTTCTGCTTGTTGTAAAATGCAGCAGGTACCTGTGAGCCCTGCTGTGCAGCCCAGCACTTTATATGTTTGGTGCTGTCCGGAGGATTTCTGTTTGCAAACCAAAGATCTTTAAGCAATAATTAAAAATGCATATTGGTCTCCCATATATTAAAAAGTGGGTGATTTTATTTGCATGCATCCAGAACATGTGGCCATGCTCACCGTTAATACCAGCTATGAATATTATGGAAAGAGGAGGAGCTGAAAGAGCCATTTGCTGCCATGACTATTTTTAGCTTTTTTCCAAATCTTATGTTTGCAAACTACATGAAGAGAAATGGATCATTTCTCAAAAAGAAACCAAACAAAGCCCAGGTAGCTGGATATTTATACTGGCTCCTAAATTCTGCCAGAAGCCTTTTTTAGCATCCTAAAGCAATACCCTTCTCAAATGGCCCCTGCTTAACTCATATGAATTTTACTCCCACGGTGTAAGTTTATCTTACAACAAACCCCAGACAAGTTTCATTTCCAAGCTTCCTCAATCATTCAACCACACAAGGTTGAAGAATAATTTTAGAAATCACCAGGAAGATATCAATGTTTATGACTTACCATTCTTGAAAGTAACAATCAACGCATTTTCATGCAATTCCAGCGGTAGGATTAGAGATGCAAGCTAAAGTAAAACCAAAAGTATCTGGGCAACTATTTATTTATCACTTGTGTATGATGCTAAACTAGCCTCTGATTCTGTAAGTCACTGGAAATTTTCACAAATGTAAAATAACCTTTACACTAATTTTAAAATGTCCCAAAATAAAGGGCTTAACTTTGTACCAGTTTAGAAACATTGTCTTTCATCAACCAGAGTTGGACAGCTTCTGACCAGATAAATATTTTTGAAAAATACCAGGGTTAAGACTCAGAGTTTTACAGATCTCTTCCTCCCTTTGCAGTTTGTCAGAAAGGGTATTTGAGGCATGTGTGCACCTGTATTTTTTCACCCCACCTCTTACCTCAAGTCTTCAGGAAAATTTTCCAGAGGACAATTTGGACAGCAAAAAGGAACCAAGTAAAGAAAAGGTGGCTTCCCATGTTACAGTGTTTGGAGACAGAAATGTTCCGAGCAGTTCTAAGACATATACTTAAAGACTTGATTTAAATTATGTAGTAAGACTGAACATGCATAAAAATTGAATACTTCTGTATGTGATAATTAAATACTTCCTTGTTACATATAAATAAATTCTCTGGTTTATTGGAGATCTTCTAAGCAGGGTATGTATTTAAAATCTACTCCGTTGAAATTTCCCATCCAATTGACAAACTGTTTTCCCAACATTTATTACACTGTGAACTTCCAGGTAACAGAACAACTGCTGTGGCATTTTCATTAGGGAAAGGGAGGCAGGAACAAACTCTTTGTACAGAGTTCTCCTTGCTGCAGGATGGAGGACTCAGCCTGGCCTGTGGTCAGCTCAGCCCCAGGAGCTTCACTTTGGCACTACATTGTTCCTCTGGTTCCCTGGGGAGGCTCTGGGAGGAAATGTCCAGTGGGTACAGCTCATGGTACCAAAGCTCATTAAAAAAAAATCCCAGCAGAGAGACAAATTTCACTCCATGGTAGGTTGGATTAGTAATATCATCTTCAAAAACGATTGCACCGGTTTAGACCAGGCAACAATCTGCCGCTGGAGGTTTAAAATTCAACCCGCTTTTCAGGTCTGTTGAATTACAAATCCATGTGGTGCAAACCTCTTACACTTAATGCTTTCTTATAGTTAGTCAAAAGATACTATCCAAAAAACAAAACCTTCCTTCTGTTTTCGGGTGCTTTTCCTTAGTTTCTAGGACGACATTTCTTATATAAGTATTCACTGCTCTGGTTTGGTCAAATAGTTTGACACCTGGGAGCTGTCTGGTACAAAATGAGCCTGCTGAATAGCTGTGCCCGGTAGCATTCATTTCTAACTCCCAACTAGATGGAGTTAACTTTTTAAAACAAAGGACTGGTGAATAACAAATCATTATTTTCAATAATTACTAGTAATTGCATTTCCTCCTGTAAAAAGATTGTGATCGGAGAACCATTCCCAGGGGTTCAGAGAGACATTTATGCCTGTATATCTAACTGCCTTCTCCATTTCCCCATAGGTCTCAGTGGCGTTGTTTAAGTTCCATTCTGCCTTGTCCCGAAGGTGCAAACACAATGTACACACCACACAAGACTATTTAAGTCTTAGACCTGTGCCAAAATATAACAGCCCAGAAAGTTTTGATATTTCTAGCTCCTCCAAATCAGTTTTGTATTTGAACAGCCCTTTTACTGTAAAAGCCTAAGTGCCTGTCCTCCATTAGAGCTTTGTTTTCCCCACTCCTGCTTTAAGCAATCATAATTAAATTAATTGATATATCATCAATATAAAGCTAAAGCTCCTTTCAGGTTACTTGCCTTCCACTCCTTCCCTCTGGCCACCTTTGTGGTTTCACATTTACATATATTAAAGGCACATTTTCTCTTTTTTTCTTGCTTCCTGAGACTCGCACAGAGTCAGAAAAGCTTTTAATACTCATCAGGGATTCAAATTTCCATCCTGCTTTCAATTTATGGAACCACATTTTCCAACGACTAAACATGATGATGGAAAGTTCCCAAGCAGTTCCAATAACCATACAGTGTTGACTAATTTACCAGATAGCAAATCATAAAGGGAAGGACTGTGCCTTTCTTATCCACCCATTCAAGAATAACAGACTTCAGTGTTATCTATATAAGGTGCAGAAAATAAAAATATAGGCAGAAATATGAGAACAAATTACAGCTTTTTAAAAAAATGTCTATAATACAACAGAAGCAAAGTCCTCAAATGTCTGGGTGCTGGAAAGAGAGGTGGCAAGAGGAATGCTACCATTTGGTAAGATATTGGAATAGGCTGCCCAGGGAGGTGGTTGAGTCACCATCCCTGGATGTGTTTAAGCATCGCTTAGATGTGGTGTTGGGGGTTATGGTCTAGGAGTGAACTTGTAGAGTAGGGCTAATGGTTGGACACGATGATCCCAAGGGTCTTTTCCAACCTAATGATTCTGTGATTCTGATTCTGTGATTCCACTGATACATGTTCAAAATGCATTTTCATGTCTTATATTGTAGCTATAAAACTCCAGGAAGACTCTTGCTTATTAAGATTAACATTATTCATGGAAGGGAATAGGAAAAAAAAGTCATTAATGAACTCACAGAGTCCAGTTGAAGATTCTTTGATTTAAATATTAATTTAAATGTATAGTTTTATAAACACTCTTTATGGAGAGTGTTTACATATTATGGAAACTGTGGCAATCATTAAATACTTAGGAACAGTCTGAAAGTCCAGTAAAATTGGGATGGTAAGCATGGATACATGCATACTTTAGCACATGGCAGAAATAGTAAAGAGAAAATTACCATAAATTATTGTACTGTGCCAGCTATTATGGAATTTCTGTTACCGGATGCTCCAAAATGTCATTAGCACAGTTGACTTTAAGGCAGGAGAATGAGATAAGTGACCTTTTAAAGTCACTATTATATCTATAATGCTACCATAGTCTGACTAAAAATAAAATTTTCACATGGTTTGAGGTGACAATTTTTTTTAAAGTGAATTATGTTTTTAGGCACCACTGACTTCAGAGCGATATTTCAGCTCCTGTTTCATTGTGCCCTCTCAGAAAATTTGATCTTGATGCTAATCATATTGTCACTATTCAATAGTAACTGATGTCTTGCTCTTACCTATTGAATATAAGCAATAGCCAGACCACATACAGATGACTATTAGTTCAAGTAGATTAATATTTAACCTATTGTTCCCATGGAATGTTAGATACACCTGTGTTGACAACGATGTATACTTAGTGCTGCAAGAAATATTAGCTGTCTTCAATATCACTTTGCTACGTTTTCAGAAAATACATATATTTCTAGGCAAGCAACAGTTTGGAGGGTAGTTATGTTGAATCTCCACGGACCACTACTGGGTATGGACAACAGCAACCTGACAGAAATGCAAAGCTTTTGCTATCTGGATGTTCACACTGTTTTCTTTGTAAAGTTAAGCTGAGTATCAACTTTGGCTCATTCAGAGCTTCTTAAGCTGCATGGTATGAAGTACAGTAGGCTAAAACTTTAAGGAAAAAATGGTAGAATTATGGAATTTATGGGGATTTGCTCATGAATATCATTTATCATATGCCTTAAGGTTTCCTTGAGCTTTCCTTGAGATCAAAGTGTATATTCACTATAAAACATATGTTAAAAACATGTCTAAGTTAAAGAGACTCTTACATAACATAGTCTGGGAGGAGCATGAAATTAAACGCTGAATTTTAGTGATGAGTATTTGTAGCAATTAGACAGTGATATTCTGCTAAAAATTGGCACACCTTATAATGTTAATCGAAAAGACAGAATTCTAAATACTCCACTGAAAATTCATCTTGTAGTTTCCAGGTCATAAAGTTCCTTATAAGTGTACAAACAAGTGAAGTTATATACTAGTTAATGCAATTTACAGTAGTTGGCCAGCAGAGGACAAGTGGTAGTAGAAGGATGTCTGAACTGGTACTTCATTTCTAACCAACGTAAATAAGCAGTGCAATAAGCTTAAATAGCTTATTTTAATATATTTATTTTGTACCTGACTTTGGAAAATTGTTTTAGATATTCATGAAATGTCAGTCTAGTCCACAAAATATTTTATTAATAATACTGTCCATTCAGCACCATGTTCAGTTCTATACAACACAGATAAGGAATGCTTTCGTCAAAACTTTAGTTAAATGTAATTGTAGATACCAGTCAACTGAAATGTTTATGTCAACATTTAAAGTACCATTCTGTGATATCACTAAATTACATTGGCTAGCTGTGTAAGCAGGTGTCATTTGCCTAAATGAGTGTTTGTGTATAGACAGACACAAGGTCATTAACAGAAGTCTTCCCTTTAGTTTGATGCTTTTTTATAACTTTTCCAGTATTAGACACTAATAGGTAATGTAGTGAGACTACTGGCATACCATCCTTTGGGAATTACATTTTTAAAACAGTAATTTTCATTTGAATATGAAAATAATTAAGTAATAATATGATTTTATATGCAATCACTTCAGAAAAGTTTTAATAAGCCCTTCATGTTATTTAATGTACTTTGTACACGTTCTCTCACAGTCTATCTTGCATATCTCTAGTATGACTTCAGCTGTTCATATTTTCTTCATTTAATTATAGGTAAGTAAACACATTAACATGTTATATATTCAGAGAAGTAACTTTCCATAATAAGAGTAAATATATACTTTTAACAAACCAGTAAGGTAATGGCAGTTGCAGTCCTTAATGAAAAATGAGAGAATTTATATACTTGTCTTCCCTGCATCTATATAACACTTCCATTGAGATAGCTTACAGATTTTTCCAGGAAATTTTCTTTGATCATTTTTTACAAAATTTAAGGATGTCACTGAAATAAAATAAATAAATAATAATTAAAAAAAACAAAACAAAACCCAAACCATCTTGCTTTCACCTACTAAACAGATGTATTCTGTGAAATGTGTCCTTTCTATATACTATTTCAAAAGCATAACATTAGAGCATCATTCCTTGTTTTAAAACCTTAGGGATCAAAGACTTGCTGCTGTCTGTGGGAAAAAGAAATATTCTTTCTCTTACTTTCCTTATATATCCCAAAAGCTGTATATTCTATGGAAAAAAAAAAAAAAAAAGTTTTTCTTTTATTATAGTCTCTTTTTTCCACATAAGCTGTAGATCCAAATAATATCACCTATAACTGCTGGGTATCATCTGCCTACTGCTGTCTAAACCACACAGCTGGATAAGAATCATAACCTGATAGATACAGAGATCTGAATTCCAGTTACAGCTGGATTCAATGCAGAATACTGCATTCTTTCCCCTAGTAATTTCTTGAATGTAATGTTATTTTAGATTATAAATTATTTCACTGAATAGTAGAGTATCCAAGGATTAAAATTAATAGCTTATCATTAAGATGATAAAAACACATGACGGCAAAAACACATGATGAAAACACATGATGAAAACACATGATGGCAAAATATACTGGACTTTTTATAAGATACTGTTGTTCATTCTCTTAGGTCTTAGTCCAAAGCCTCCTTTAACTTCAATGGATTGAATCAGTTCCTTATTGTTCAGGTGTCTTCTTCCATTGTGCTCAAGGCTCCTTATATTCTTACGTAGTATTTTGCTTTCTGCAGCTATATTATACTCATTCAGCTCTAAATTACAAAGAATTATTTCAAATAATTGTCTCATATGTAAGATATATGGTCTTTCTTTTATAGCTAGTTATTTAAATAATGATAATATACAGCTCTGGACACTTACGTGTCTTTATCCCCTTTTTCTTGTGTCACCTATCCTAAGTCATTCCAGAAGTCAAGTCTTCCCTGAACTAATGCTCATAGAAAAAAAAAAATTAGGTTTGCACACTCAGATACTTTAGATGGCAAATTTTATACACACATGGGAAGTTCCTTATACTACATGTGGCATAAAACCTTAATTAAAGCAGGAGACAGACAGTATTCCCGAAGTCCTTCAGTGGAGCTTTGGCACAGAGGCAATTAAATGAAGCAGACTGGGCTCTAGCTGTACTCTTTACAGCTTGGCTCAATCATGCATACATACTTTTTTCTGTGACTGAAGGAAAAAAAAACTTTAAAAGTCTTCACCTCGATAATCCTAAATAAGTCTTTTTTTTCCTCAGTCCGCTGTACAAGGAGTTGTAGTCTGAAAAATATTCAATATGTTCCAAAATGTTCATGTCATGTTTACCTGATGCTTTGTCATAAGTCACTTTCACTTCTTGAGAAATTTAGATGTCAGTAGGATCACCAATTCAATCTAAGTTACCTTTGTCAAGCTATCCTAGAATAATGCCATGTGATTACTGCAAATAATAGTAACTACTAAGCTCAAATGTTAAAAATAATCCCTAAACATAATTATTAATTTGAGATATTGAAGGTATGAGTGTATGACTTTTTGTGAGTGCACTACAGAGAAAAAGGATAGCCTGCTAATTATATGAGTTACATCAGAAATGCTTATTTGCTTCATCAGACACGTTTTTAAAATTAAGTAATTTAAGAAGCTAAGTCTACATGAAATTTCTTTGATTGGTTTTATATTTACCATTTAATGTTCATTCAGCATATATCCAGTTCACAGAGCTGATCACATAGGATGCATATATGTTTAAAATAAGTATGGCAAATTTGCTCAGTTTCTCAAAATATTTAACATTGTCTCACTTTTCTACTTTTTCATCCAGATGGCCTACATTCTTTAAAACAAATGTTCCTATCCAGATTATTTTTTTTTCCCATTTTGTATTTTTTATACTTCAGGAAGGATTTATTTGCCCTTTGAATAGAAAAGGATAAGGTACTTCTCTGCACAGAAGTGTGAACATGTTGGCAGATGTCTAACATCCACAAAGGCTTAAGAAATAGAAAATGTCTGTCAAGGATACTAATAGGATAGAAAAATCATTTAAACACAGGGATACTATTAGGAATATTGTTTCGCTCTAATCTGTATACGTAGTATTCTGTATTTTTTATTATTTAAGTAGAAACCTAAAAAACAGAACTGGAAAATATGCTTGAGATGTACTCTCTGAATACTCTCTTCTTAGTGATTGTGGGACAAGTAATGTTTCCAGGAGGAAATATAACTCTTTCTTTATTATGACTATAATTATTTCATTAAGTCCGCTTTAGGGCTGCAATGGTTAGAACTGTCATAAAACTCAAGATAGAATTTGTTGTAGAGGTTGGAATTAGAATATTTCAGCAGTGCTTTGAGCAAACTGAAGTTTTCACACAAAATTAGCACAGCCAAATTCAGAAGGATGTAAGTTTTGAAAAGAGGCCTGCACCTCTCAGTATGTGTTGCATTTATTAATTCACTATGTGATGTTGTGTCTCTTAAAGGCAGTTTTGTGATGTTTAGCACCATAAGAGAGTCAATGACCTATTGAGAAGGTTATTAAGGATAAAAGCTATCCTATCCCTGTTGAAGTAGTTAGCTTTGGCTTGTGCAAGACTGGCCTCCTTCAGCTGCAATGAGGATCACATGGAGACAGGTCAAAAACTTTCAGGATGACTGACTCATATCAATGTAAGATCATTTGTACCAACCCAGCTGGTAAGGCAACTAGGTGGCTGACATTCAGGAAAGGTAGCGATGAGTGACAAAGTAAAATTGTTTGCATGGTAGAACACCCTGGAAGTATTGTGGTTTGTTGCATTATAAATAAGGCAGTTCATATTACCCCTCCTGTGTTTCTGCAGCATAGCGGAGCTAATAATGTGTAACTGATAGGATTTCTAATAAAGCCCTATTAACAATATTTGTTCAGTGATCCTTTATCCATCAGTTTTGACTTCTTGTGGCTGTTGGTGTTGCACTTACTTGCAGTTTCAGGACAAGTTTATGTCTTCCCTCTCTCTCTCTCTCTCTCTAAATTTTTTTTTTTTTTTAACATTGTTTCTGTTCATTAGCAACTTCTTTTAAAGAATTCAATGAAAAGGATGTGATATTTTTTGCTGAATGTTTTATACCCTGATTTAACATGTCTTAAAACGGAAGAAGCACAAAAAGAGCATCCTGTGGCAAAGGGTACAAAAATGCACTTCTCTCTCATGCTTAATTCATTTGAACTAGAGTCCATCATAGCTTGAAGTGCTTTTCTGTGTCTCCATGGACACAATGGACAATAACTTCAACTTTTGCTCAGATTCAGAAACTGCTTTCAGGAAATTTGAAGCGCTTCATTTTAGTGCTTGCCACAGAGGAACTTGATTTGCAGGCATTCCTGGGAGCACTGCACTTTAACTGAAGAGACTGCACCACAAGAAGGCAGGGCCAGGGAAGACAAGGCCACTGCATTAAGTGCACTCTCCTGAGGGAAGCACATAGCAGTCTCAAAATATACCCATTAGAATTCAACAGGAGATTTCTCGCCCACAGTCTCACTGACATTCAGCTTAAGTTGAAAGCAACAACAGTTGTGAGAAAACTATTACCATATTATGAAAGAAATGTCAATGGAATTTCAAGTGCCTTTTTCTGAAAGGGAATTAAGATATGTGCAAGTAGTATAAACTTTTATTTTCTTTTGAGTGAGCTCATGAGCAATGTTCTTAAAACTTGCTTTAAAATATTTTAAGTATGTAACTATGTAACAGCAATGTACAACAAAATTACAAAATAATTGCTCTACTGTGGAGATTACTTTGTATAACTGCTTTCCTAAGCTTGGATAAATGTAAATGCATGCATATGTGAAGTTAATGCTCCACTTGTAAAAATTTTTATAACTGCACATGAGAGAATAAATCACCATTCTAGTAATACAGCTACTCTCAAGAACCTAATCAATCCCTGTCCTATATTAAACCTCTAGAAACAAAACAAACCAAAACAAAGGAACCAACCCAAAAAAAACCCCAACTAAACAAAAAACTCTAAAAAGCAGATTCCTTAAATTTTCCTGTTATCAGTAGGAAAGAGCACTAAACAATTTTAGATAGATATTCAGACCATCGGTGATAATGAATGGGTGGTGTAGACAGAATATCTTTCAGGTATCTCCATTTAATCTGTATACGCTTCAGTGACAAAAACATCTTCAAGACAATTGCATTCACAGTGTCATTTGGCTAGCCTCTCAGTTTTGTTCAGCCAATACAATATATATTCCAAACTCAACAACAGGTTGTGAAGGATGCCAATTTAGCCATGCTAGTCACTTACAAAGAAATGTAACTTGAAGTAACAACGGTGTCTTACACATTTCCCCTCCTTGCTTGCTTGAAAGAATACCAAAACATGATTGCCTCCTGTAAATGACAGTTTAGAATGCTGCAACGAAGAAGTGGATAGAACAGTGGGAAAGCACTGGAAGGAAATCATCATCAAAATGATGAGAAACTCATTGATTTGTGTTTAGTGAACAGCCTAGTTATTTCCAACTTCATGTTACCTAACAAACAGAAACTCACCAGATGGTGAATCAGAAAATCAAATAGATTATATTCAAACAAATGTAAAAGCACATTGAACAGTCATATCAAAACCAGCTATGATATTAACTTTGCCAAACTGAAAATAAATCCAAGAAAAAAAAAAATCAAGATATTTAACAAAATATTTAACCTGCTAGAACAGCCCATGAATTTCAACAGAACTTTAATGATACATGGAAACCTTGTAAATGCAGTAATATCAGGGTAGGGAAAAGTACAGACTGTATTGACTGAGCTTAACAGTGGATAGATTCTTGCCAACACTGACACATTTCAACTCAAATATATTGAAACATAACTAAGAGATTAAAAGTGTTTTGTAGGAAAAAAAAAGCTGAGATACACATTTCCTGACTGTTAACACATCCATAGAGAAAATATAGAGGGCTATGATGGTTCCCATGGGCTCTCTGACAGGTCCATTACTCTTGTCCACAGAGCAATACCCAAGGCAACCTTGTACATCTTTAGTGAAGATATCTAAAGTTAGGTTAGATGAATATGTAAAGTCCAGATACTTTTTTTTTTTTTTTTCACTGAATGAACAATATTCTCAACAAAATCTGAATCTCAGATATAACTTCCAGCAGCTGGCTTTTGCAAAACTTGAAAAAAATTTAGTGTATCTGGGTGCACATTTTGACTCCCCTGCGACAGTGTCAAGTAAAAACCAAATAGTTTGGAGAAATGAGTACAGGAAACAGCAAACAAAAGTGAAAAAAAAATTTTTTTTGAGACTACAGACTAAAAAATGTTAGTAACTGAGTAAATAATATAGTTTAACGCAACTACAGCTACACTAGAATTTACATATTTATTCACTTACTGTGGGGAGAATTTTTCACATTGTCCTGCTATACAAAAACCTTATTTTATACTGTAACATATATCAATGGTTAAGTAAAAGATTTAAAAATTATTGTCTACACCAGCCCCCAGATTTTGGAGCTTTTTTACAACAATCACATATTTACACAATGTTCCTCATTCTGAAAACAATGGATTGAAATATCAATGTGATATTTTCTCTTAATGTTAAAGAGATAAATAAAACCCCAATAAATTAAATGTCACCAAAAAGTAAGAGAAAATTAAATCAATCAGCAGAAAGATAAGTTGTTCCAAAAATAATCATAATTTCTTAGGAAAATATTTTTCTCTGTCTTTGAAATATTCACATTCTGATCTTCATAAAGCTTTTTCAAAGCTTTTAAAAGACTCTGTGACATGAATGGTATTGGACCATTATCTTTTTTTATCTGTTTTTTAGTGTCTGCTTGTTGAAGCTCATGAAAATACTTGACCCACTACCTCAAAATTAATAATTAAACATGAACATGTAACCAATTACATAATGTTATCAATGTCTTGGTTGTGGTTATTACTGAGACTTGTATTTCCATCACTAACAATATCTTAGTGGTACTAAACCAAGAACTGTGATACACTGAAATCACGAACATCTATTACTTCTAATCAAGTCAGAAGACGTCATCTACATGTTCCCGTGTCAAGGTGTAGGGTCTGGGCAATCCGCTAGACCTGTAACAGATGTTCTCTGTTAACCCTTCTCCCTCCCCAAAGGGGAAGAGACAGGGAATAAGGGAGAGAGACTTAGCCATTAGAAAATAAAGATAGAACAGCTTTAATGAAAGGAATAATAACAAAATGGAATATATGGAATATATATAAATTTTCCCATCAAGGGTTGCTGTGAATAACATTTTTTTAATTAGACTCTGGTGAACCTCCAGCAAACTACAGCTTTTTTTAATGTCATTCTGCAATACCGTTAGTCAAAGAAACTTATCTCAGTAACTAGCAAAACACTTTAAGTTAGTCTATCAGATTGCAGAGACAAACTGTTCACTCTGCTGTTTGCAAAATGGAGACAGTACAAGTGAGAAAAGAATAAAATGACTCTGGCAAACCAGTTTGTTCCATTTTAGGCACAGAAAACTGACAAGCGCATATTTTACTATAAACTTTTTTTCTATACCATAGCTTCAATTCCTTTTTCTTTGATAATCTGTTCTATTTTTTCAAAGATCAAAAAACTTATTATCCCCACCAAGCCTCATACTGAGCTTTCCTCTTATCCTTTCCTGATTGTTGACATTGTTGCAACCTGTTCACAGTAAATACATCAGATTATCTTTCACAGTTTGCTCAAGCTCTTCCACCTCCACAAAGCTGTCACAGCACTATTTGAAACACACAAACAGAAAATACCATCTTGAAAGAAAATTTTCATTCTTCCTCTACACTTAGACTTGATATATCACTTCTTACAAACATCAGGCTCACCTTACAAATCAGATCTTTAAGATAGTTTCAAATAAATTAGTTTTTAATGCCCAGGCAATCTGTACTTCCTAGAAGATGAATCAAGGTTGAAACACAGGCAGCATCTGAAGAAGTTTATATGTGTTACAGCATAGGCAGAAAATGTAACTCAGATTTCTGGAAAAAAAAAAACCAACACATTTTTTTTCAGAGAAAAATGAGGATAAACTCATTAAATATGTTGACTCCAATTACAGGTGGCACACAATATCTCAATAAACTTGACGAGAAGAAAAGAGACAGCAGATTCCAAAGGACAGTTTGCATGAGAGAGTAAGTCAGTATGGATGAGAAACTTCCCAGCTGACTCTTGGTTTATACTATTATTCTTTGCTTCTTGTTCTAACAACTTTGCTTTAAAAAAAAATCCTGATAATGACTATTAAGTTCAATTACTGCTGAGCAGGCCTTTAGCTTTTTCATGGTTGTTTGTCCCTGTCCCATAAGGAACTGTGCTCCCTTTTACTAAAGTCCACTGCAGTTCCAATTGGCTATACCACTTCTCTCTCTAGCTGTGCGTTACAGAAAAGTTACTGAGTTTCCATGTAATGACTCCACTTCAGTAGTTGATAAACTGATCCCTATTCACACACTTTAAAAAGCACTTAGTGTTTTATTAATAACTGCTCTCAAATATTTTCTTACTAATTCTGTATGTATAGAGCACAGAGGAGCCATCATTTCACATTACCAGAACACAGGTGAGGTGTTTGGACAGTGGTATATGCTGGATGTTTAACACTTCAGTTGTGCCTTCTATCTAATCAGCTAGATTTTAAAGGGTTCACATACAGTTGCTACAAAGAGAGAGCGCTTTATATTCCAGCTGGCTTATCCTCCCAGTACTTATCCTCTAGTTAGCACTTGCTTACTTTTTTCAGTCTCTATCCCTTTGAAAGGTTTAGAAAAAACACTTCAAAGTGTTGTTTTTCAAAGATGTGGCACTTAAGATAAACTCTCCTCTAGTCTGACCCTCTTCTCCTATTTCCTATTTTATAAACTCACATTCAGCTTTCTCTCCTCCAATCTGCTGCTGTTTCATCCAGTGACCAAGCCTTGTGCTCACTTCCCATAAGCAATCAAAACAAAAAAGAAGAAAAAAACAAACCAAACCAAAACCCTAAAAAAAAAAAACCCAACCCAAACCAAACCAAACAAACAAACAAAACAAATAAAGGAGTACAATAATCTTTCATTTAACAGCTTCCATTAAACAACTTTCCAGTCTTACATCCATCCCTGGTAAGGTGATGGAACAGCTCATTCTGGATGCCATCTCTAAGCATGTGGTAGAAAAGAAGGTTATCAGGATTGGTCAACATGGCTTGGCCAATCTGATAGCCTTCTATGATGGCATGACAGTCTGAGTAGATGAGGGGAGAGCAGTGGATATTTTCTACCTCAACTTCAGCAAAGATTTTTACACTGTCTCCCAGAACGTCCTCATAGGAAAGCTTAGGAAGTGTGGCTAAGATGAGTAGACAGTGGAGTAAATTGAGAACTGTCTGAATGACAGAGCTCAGAGTGTTGCAATCAGCAGCACAGTCCAGCTGGAGGCCTGTAGCTAGTAGTGTTCCCCAGGGGTCAGTACTGGGTTCAGTCTTGGTCAACATATTCATTAGTGACCTAGATGAAGGGACAGGGCATACCCTCACCAGGTTTGCTGATGATACAAAACCGGGAGGATTGACTGGTAACACCAGATGGCTGTGCTGTCATTCAGTGAGACCTGGACAGGCTGGAGACTTGTGTGGAACCTAATGAAGTTCAACAAGGGCAAATGTAGGGTTCTTCATCAAGGAAGGAATATCCCCATGCACCAGTACAGATTAGGGGTTGACCTGCTGGAAAGCAGCTCTGTGGAGGACCTGGGACTCCTGGTGGATAACATGATCCAACAATGTGTCCTTGTGGCCAAGAAGGCCAATGGTGTTCTGGGGTGCATTAAGAAAAGTGAGGCCAGTAGGTCAAGGGAAGCTCTTCTCATCCTCTACTCTGTCACTACTCTGCCCTTGTGAGGCCACATCTGGAGTACCATGCCCAGCTTTGGGCTCCCCAGTCAACAGAGCCAGGGAGCTACTGCAGACAGTCCAAAGGAGGGCTACAAAGATGATTAGGGACCTGGAACATCTCTCTTACAAGGAAAGGCTGAGAGATCTGGGGCTGTTCAGTCTGGAGAAGAGAAGACTGAGAGGGGATCTTACCAACGCTTCTAAATATCTAAAAGGCCAGGGTCAAGAAGATGGAACCAGACTTTTTTCAGTGGTACCCAGCAACAGGACAAGGGGCAATGGGCAAAAACTGGAACACAAGAAGTTTCTTCCAACATGAGGAAAATCTTCTTTACTTTGAGGGTGACAGAGCACTAGAACGGGCTGCCCAGAGAGATTGTGGAGTCTTTTGCTCTAGAAATTGTCAAAACCCACCTGGATGTCATCCTGCGCAACCTGCTCTAGGCAAACCTGCTTTAGCAGTGGGGGTGGACTAGGTGATATCTAGAGGTCCTCTTCAACCCCTACCATTCTGTGATTCTATGATCCTGTGAGGTGGTCCAGCTACAAAATAAACAAGTAGTGTAAAAATAGTGCACTGACAGTCATGTACTATACCCATATACCGCAAAGTATATCAAAGTATAATATACATCATGGGAAGTATCATAACAAGTGCAAACTCCATCACTTCAGGTTAAGTGCCTTTCAGTTCTATATCCAACACCGCTTTCAGAGTTCCTGTCTTTGTTTTATTAAAAAAAACAAAAACAAGAAAAGAAAAAACAAACAAAACAACAACAAAAAAACAAACCCCAAACCAAACACAACAAAACAAAACACCAAAAAAACCCCACACCACCAACAGAAACATCCCTGACAAACACAGCTACCAAGCATTCTGGCAAAAGGGAATGAACACCCCTGAGAAAGCATCCCAGAGGAAGGATCCCCTGCAGCTGCCAGCACTGCCAGACAGATATTCCATCCCAAATCTCCTCTCTAATCTATCTATGGAGTCATCATACTCAGTACCCCTGGTTGGCTTTGTATACTCTTACAGATGATGTATTTGAAAACTTGGCTAAACTCAGGACAGTAGTGCTGGAAAGTGTTCATTTTAACTGCTCACTGGCTGACTTCCCAGTCACACTTCCAAAGACTGTGATGTCTTGACTTAGTAGTGGCATGGAACATTTAATGAAGGACGCAATGACAGCAGAACCACTGTGATTTTAATAGAATTTAAAACCTAGTATAATTTATGTTGTTCAGTCCTCTATATGCTTACTCATGACAGAATATAAAAAAATAGCAGAAATAAACCCCATCATGGAGACAAGATTCTAAAAAAAGAAATGTTGTCTTTTCAAATGTCATTCCTTCCGGGATTTGCTTTTCTTTAAGGAATCACATTATGATCTAAATAATGTGCTGCAATTATGACTGATTCAGATAAGCACTTCAGCACACATTTAACTTAAACATGAACTTGGCATGAGTACTCCTGGGTTCTGGCTTGTGACAATATTGCTGTAACTGAAGATAGAAACACTACACTTTTTATTCATTACACAGAAAAGCTAAAACTTTCAGACAATAGTGCAAGAAAATAAGTCACCTTTTGGCAAGTATATGCTCAGTATAATAAAATCTACTGTTCAACTGAGTTCAGAACATTGTTTTCCTCAACTGTTCTTTGACTTATCTTGAATAGCCCTGTTTCACTTGTGAGTACCAACTAGTTTTATCAAATGAAGCAGCTATTACAGGTGTCCTTGAAGTAAATCAAACAAACCAAAACCAAAACCAAAACCAAAACCAAAACCAAAACCAAAACCATTTATGTCATTAAATAAGGCAATTCAAACTCATACTACCATCCCTATTCAAGACTGAAAATATTTTTTTAGAAGGAAGTTGACCAAGAGCAATATAATATGGCCAGAATAAATAATTATGTGAAAGATTGAAATTTTAATCATACGTGAACTCTAAAACATTTATACCTCCTGTCCACATAAGCAACTAGCAAATAAATATTTATTTAAAGTGCAGCACACTTAGCAATACTTTAAAAAAAAATAATCCCTACAGCAACACTTCATATCAGGATCCTTTTAATATTTCCCACCTTTGCTCATAAGGCATAGTTATCCAGCTTCATCATTACCCACTGTAGGCCACTGTTATCTAAAAGGACAGATTGTCTTTGCTTTCTTCCTGCTGCCAGTGTTCAGTCCTGAAAGAAGTTCTATACAGAAAAGGAACTGAAGAAAGCTTGAGGATTTTTCCTTCTTTTTTCTTCCTACTCCTCTAAGAATTAAGTAATTTTTTTCTTACACCAAAGAACTAGCTGGTTTTGGAGGAGGAAGAGTCAGTGAGTGTTTTTCCCTAATTGAAGTGAAAATAATCTCAGGTTTGGTTCGCTTGCCTTTAGGAGTCTTGAGGGAAGTAAGGAATTCTCACTGCAGAATCAACAAACTAAACATCTGTAAACTCTTCTCTGCATGTCTATCTATTTTTAATGTACATTCTTCATGTTCTGTAAATTTGAACAGTGAACAAGGCAGTATTCCTTAGTGGGAGAGAACCCTGTACAAAAAATGCAAAAGAGGAATGAAGTATCAAGCAGAGGTGTAATTTAGTAGAGACTCTGAAGGCACAGTAAAATTTCATTTAGAAAATAATGCAGAAAAATTTAGAGACAAGTATCCAAAGTCTGTGTCACTGCTTTAGGCTGAATCCTTTAATCTTCTTCTCAGTGACAGCTGCCTTATTGCAGAATGTTGTTCTCCAGCCTGACTTCTAAACTTTTGGATTCTGACAGCACTATGAGGTAAATGTTTTCTCTGACTCATTAACTTCCCATGTTCCACTCTCTACTCTTATGTTTAAAGTTTAAGAACTAATGTGGCAGCAAAGTCCTAATAACAGCACTATGATTTACGGCCAATGGGTTGAATAATGTCACATTCGAGTATGCACTGGGCTTTGAGAGAATCCTTTCAAATAATATTGAATATCCAAGAGTCCATAAATAAAAAACAGGCTGAGAACATAAATACCATGCAATGCTTTGTACGTGAGGTTGTACAAGAAAGAACATTCTTTAAGTAGAATTCTAGATCAGTCTGATTTCAGCCGTCATGATATAAACCTATTAAAATCCATTAATTTTTTACAATTACAATCAGTTTCTGTTTGTTTTGGGTTTTTTTTCTGTGTGTGTGTGAAAAATTTGATGCAAATGACAAGTGCTATTATATCACTTCCTGTTCCTATGCCAAAAATAGAAGTTCTTGTAATGAATGTACTGTGAATACTGTAACTGCTTGCTGCAAAGGTCTAACTTGGCCTGTCATCTGTCACTTCTTTACCATTTTTATGAGACAATCAATAAAACTTGTCATGTTGTTCCTCTTTATGGCTCATTTAGCTTTTATCAAATACTCAGTGAACTATTGATTAATGGACAAACTAGGGAATATCAGCTCTTTCTTGCCTTGAAACACTGTTTCTGTGAACAGTAAAACTTTAAAAAAAAACTTTGCAGAGGTTCAATTCTAGATTGTGAATCATACATGGAATTTCAGATGTTTCTCAACATCATTAGTTATTCATCTCAGAATGTTCCGGTCCATAAAATCTGCAATTAAAAGCAAATGCTAAACAGATTTCTAGTCCTTTCATATGGTAAGTCAGGATTTTTCTTTCCACTTAGATCAGTGCAGAAATACAACTGGGATCCACCAAAGTATAAACTTTATTTGGCTAAAAAGATTACATGCTGCCAATTAAGTGATAAAATGTTAATTTTTTTGCATCTGGTTGCAAATGAAAGAGTTAGTTTGGTCTGCCCTAAGCCAAGACAAACTGAAATTCTTATTCATAACCATAATTCTCTATCACTACTTGTGCTTTTCTTCCCTCAACTCTTCCAAACCCCTGCAGTCTTCATTAACCTCTGCATTTATGTTCCCAGCAAAGCCTGCAACATTTTCTTTGTGAGACTTCAATATTTTAGCTCTAGCTTCTGCTGAAGATAAATTTCAGCAGTTGTTAGACAGGTTATATATTTATATATGTGGAAATAGGAGAGGTTACTGTTCTTCCCAGAATTTACAAAAAAACCTAAGGCTTTAGTTTTTGTACCATTGCTTTTCCAGTGCACCATTTTTAACGTTTTTCTCTTTTTGTCAGAATCAACAGTTAATAATGGCCTTGTTGTGACATCATAATAAGGTTTAATCTGCCTATATTTAATCAGAGCTTTTTTACAACATTTTTATGCAATTAGGCTGCTTCCTCTTTCTTTTTCACTAAAGCTGCAGTATAGAGACACCTGCTGGGAAATGAATGAACAGAAACAAATGCAAATATAAATAATAATTATTATTTTAAAATAAAAATAGCAATAACAGTATTCTTTTTTACAGCTTTCAAGATGGTAAGTATTGGCTAACATTTTTATTTGGTATTTTTCATTTCTCCAGAAACCCTATTAACTTGATCCAGAAACATTCTAGCCAAGGATGTTCAATTTGAACATTCAATCTGACTGATTGTAGCAGAGATTAACCTATCCATGGGATTTCATATCTTTCCATGTATTTTACCCTTTCAGTATCAATCAGAGAGACCCTTGTGACTGGACCCAGGAGTAACCAATGCCTTGTGCCAAATTCTGTGCATCAATTCTAGAAGTTTATCAAGTGCTAGATCTATTGGTTTTACATAGGAAAGTACTAAAATAAAATAAACATAATACGACAAAATAGAAGCTAGGGAACATATTACCAAAACCCATATTGTGTAAGATATGTTCACACAAATGGATACTTCATGCTTCATTTCAATCTTCTATTGAAACTTTCCTCTCACACTGGATTATAATCTCCATATTAGTCATACTATTCAGTAAAATGTTCATTAGTCAGAAAAGTCAGGATAATATACTTGGCTAATAACTATTTTATTATTGTATAATGATTTTTGTTTATAAAACATATATAGAATATCTTATTTATTTACACATCTAATAGTAAACAGTAGGGGTTTTGTTGTTTATTCTTTTCTGTAGTTTGTCTCATAATTCACAAGAAAATAGCTTCCTACTCTGCTTCAGAATTCTCCTGAGAATAAGTGCTGTAGCATATACTCCAAAACATTTGCACTGATAGCTCCATGTGCTTATGAGTTAATACATTCCTGGGAAAATCATTCTAGCAGTTCATATCTTATGAACAGTTTCCTAAAAAAAATAAATCTTGCAAACAAGTTTATATAAAAACTATTAAGCTGCTTTTTTGTTTGTTTGATTTTTTTAATTTTGACACCAGTGGGAACAAATAACATTTTCTAAATGATTACACTCAGGAATAAATTCATAAAAGTACTTCTCTGCTGCAATATTTTGTATTACAGATTTTGGCTTGAGGCTTCTTGCTACCAGTGGAAATTACAGCACTGAATTAGGCATTTTTTCAGGAATGACAGCTGAGGGAGATTCCCTGTTTCCTTGAAAGAAATCAACCATGTTTCATCCTACCTCTTAGCTAAGAATGATGATCCCCAGACTGCAGGACAACCTGCTACACTGGTTTTATGCATCCTCTACTTTCTAAGGAGACTAACGTGGGCTGGGGAGGAGAGTGCAAGAGCCAGCCATTAAGGCTAAGTCATGAAGGTATTGTGGAAGGAGAAGCTCCAGTTCAAACTCTTCTCCAGTTAGTGTGCTAGATTTAGACACGTGGGAGTCTATTATGATGTGTGGAGTAACTTCAAAGGTTAAGACTGTTTTGGAAACCTGACTGACAACATGCTTATGTGTGGGCAATTTGACCCAGTAAGAATATTAATAAAAGGAAATTTTCAAGTGCACATAAACAAAGTAGCTATGTGAAATACTGTTATTTTATATGAAGAACACAGTAATCAAGGTGATTAATTAGTCCTCTAATACTTAGATTCTTGAATGAAACCATCTCCCTAAGTTCTGCTATGTATTAGTCATAAAATTCCTGAAACTACGTCCCAAGTGTTTTACTACGTCACTTTAATGGAAGAGTTCAAATGTTTTGTAAACCATTTAATCACATCCTTTGCAAATTACTTCCAAACTTATAAATAAACCTTATTATGCCATGCTTTTTGATTGCTTAAATTTGTTGGTTTTTTCTATCAGTGGATTTTCTAAATCCATTAATTCTTGATACCTAATAAATACCTATAGAAAGGGTGATACTGTTATTCCCACAATGGTCTCTGTAGCAAACTTTGGTTAGGACTAGAACAAAGAAGTATTTCTTGCCTAACTCAGCCTTTGTTTAAAAAATACTTCCTCCCATAAAGTGAGAAACTATATTGTTACCTTTAGGGGTGATTTTCATCTGGAAATATTCAGTCTATATGTACCTGTTATATGAGTTAGATGTTCTGCTTCACCTGTGTTTTATTCAAGCTTCTCGTATTTGGTATACTTTATCAACTTTTTTTTGTTGAGGAGGAATTGTTTGCCTGCTACAAAATTCCTTTGATTGGCACTCCATTATTTTTCTAGGCTGTACCTCTTTGATACCAATATGCCTACTACCAATTCATGCATAATTTTTGTCCCAGGTTATGTTGACAGCCATGATGTTACAGTGTCTTCATGACATCCTAAGTAGAAGTCTGAATTCAAAATATATATTCTTTTTAACTTTAAATCAATGTCTAGTTTAAGTAGGCTCCCCAGATAATGTTACTGTCTTTCATCAGTTATTTAAGATAGAACTTCAGACAGCAAGGAAGGAAGCGCACCAAAAACCCTTCCTAAAGGCTTTGAATTTATAACTTTTTCTAATAATCTGAAATTAGAAGATGCATGAGAAGCTTGTCTTTCCTGATATCTATTATGTTCATTCTGAGAGGATACTCAGATTTTACATCCAAGTGGACAAGTAAAGACTTTACATACACATACCTAAACATGTATACATACAAAAAACTGTGTGTGTACACAAATATAAATATATATATACAAATATATATAAAATATAACTAAATAAGTTATCATATAAAGTGCAATAACCAACCTATTTGAGGTGACTCAGATAATCTTTTTTATTTTAATTTTATGTCTACACACTTCTATTTCAAGTTGATTCTGCATGTTTCTCATGACCAACAACTTCGGTGCATAGCATTCAAAAATAATGTATTTTTGCTCTTAACATTCTTACAATAATAATGATCATTTTGGGTAGTGTACGAGTCTAACCACCGTTGTGGAGGACTTACTACCATTACATTCTTCATTGAAGTTTCTTATTGCTTCTTTTTTCAAAAGTATATATATAGTAATATATATTCGCAGATCACTCACATTTAGTATTTTCTAATAATTTCCTATTAAAAGGAAGCTGCATGTATATCAGAATGTCATGTCTCTGGTAGTATAAATTTAAGAATTAGTTCTAAAAGTAGATAGATTTCTCTATCTTAAAAACTGTAAAAAACCCCATATAAGCTTAATATGAATGAAATTAATATATAAATGAACTGGTAATTTTAATTTAACCAGATAAATTTAGTTGGCAGTAATATCTGAACACAACCACATATTTAAAAGAAGTTTAGCATTGTTCCATATAGTATATATCAAATATACATATACTATGTTCTCATAGATTTTTCTTATATGTATGAAATGTTGTCCTGGTTTGAGTGAGAACAGAACTAATTCTGTTCAGTGATTTTACTTTTCAGCTCAGTTCTTTTAATTAA
>WUAM01000431.1:94195722-94207247 GCA_024336885.1 Actenoides hombroni | reverse complement strand
TTTGGGGAGGGAGGGGGGTTAACAGAGAGCGTCTGTTATCGGTCTAAGGGGCTGCCCTGACCCTAAACCGTGACAAATGTTCTAACAATCAAACTAATAATCTTAATCAAATAGTTCCTGGACTGCCTTCATGTAACCACGTTAGGTGAAATTCCTGTCCTTATTGATAGCAACATACATAATGGAATTGTGTTCTCAAAAGGCAGTAGTCCAGATGTGAGACCCAAGTCTATGTAACCATTTAAGACACAAACAAAACTCGTCACTAAACTATATTCTTGATCTCAGCTGAGGTCAAAGTCTCTGTATTATTTCAAAGCAGATTGTTTTTGTCCACTACAAAATCAAGAAAGGAAGGTAATTTCCTGTGAGTAATATAGTGGTTTATGATTATACCTCTCAAATAAGAGGAAAATGAATTTATCTCCAACATCACCTAGAAGGATTTGGAGTCTTATCTTGTTGCACTAACACATTAAATAAAACCCAGTTTTAAACATAATGGATAGTTGATTTAGGAGTATAGTACTCAACAGAGTTCACAAAATCCACATGCTTTTTAAGAAAAAATATTTGACATGTATTTACCTATATTCACCAAGGTCTTTACTGAATGACTCAAATGGTGTTTAGTACAGTGTTGTGGTTTAACCTCAGTCAGCAACTAAACACCATGCAGCTGCTCACTCACTCCTCCTCCCTCCCAGTGGAGAGAGAGAATAATAACAGAAACGAATATAGCAACGAGAGAAAGAAAGAAACCCCAAGACAAGACAAGTGAAGTACGGTGCAATTGCTCACCACCCACCAATCAATGCCTGAGCAATGATTCACCCTCTCTGACCAACTCCCCCATTTATGTACTGGGCATAACATTCTATCATATGGAATATCCCTTTGGATAGTTTGGGTCAGCTCTCCTGGCTGTGTCCTCTCCCAGCTTTTTGTGCACTTGCTCACTGACAGAGCAAGGGAAACTGAAAAATCCTCAATTTAAGATAAGCACTACTTAGCAACAACTAAAACATCGGTGTGTTATCAACATTATTGTTCTAAATTCAAAACACAGCACTGTATCAGCTACTAGGAAGAAAACTATCTCTATCCCAGTCAAAACCAGAACATACAGCTAAAGGCATCCTTTCACAATATAATTTTTTTTTCCTCTTCACTATAGAGTTTAAAATAGCAAAGTACAGATATGCATGTGATTTACAAATGGAAGAAAGATCTGAGACATGTATTGGTCTCAGGCCTCACATATGAGAAATTTTGTGCCAATGAGATAATTACTGAAGTGTAAATTTTTAATCAATTAATACTATTCAATATATTACTATTAATAAAATAACATTAATATAATAATTTTAAATGGTCACAATTTTTATTTATTTACCAGACAAAGGCTAAAAGAAATTGTAAGCAACCTTACTAAAGACAGTGTTGGACATTCTTTTCAGCAGGATTAATCTTGCAGGTGTTATGAACTCTCCATGTAATTAAATATGTTTATCTCAGCCCTGTGAGAATCCTTTCCATAGAATGGGAGGGATGTGGGGAAGGGGTGTGTGTATGTGTGCAAGTGTCTGTGTATACACCAGTTCTTTGATGATGGCAATACAAAATATGTGCTTCCGGACAGTAAAAAGAGTACTAAATATAATATTCTAAGCATTTTCAGGACAGCAATAGTAAAACTACATGTTTATTTTGATCCTGAAAACAGGCATGTGACACTTTAGTTGAGGTAATATTGGTTTCCTAATGTGAATAAAGTGACACATCTACATAAGTGTTTCTATGGCTTTAATGCACATAACTGCGGAAGCTAAACCAATTTCATATCTGACTTTAGCTTACCTGTTTTATTTACTGGCAAAATGGATTAGATACTTACATATTCATCTAAAATATAATAAAAGCAGAATATTTGCTGTTCCTATATCCCTGGATTTCCATTTGCAATGGCATTATTGATTGTAAATAATTCTTACTTTGAAGTAAAAAGATTCAAGGCATTAAGTTTTCAGCACAAAGAACCAGCAGGAAATGAAGGACAGGAGAGATTAAATGAAGTAAACATTTTTTTTCCATTCTTGCAGCAAATGATGCTGCATTGCAGAATTTTAACCATGACTTTACATCTGTCCTGGATCATACTGGTAAAGAAGACTAGTTTTACTGTATATGTAAATATATACACATGTGTTTTTAAGCTTTTCCTTTAGAACAGTTTTTCAGGATCATCCCCCATTTATCTCTGCAATGTATTCTGTCCCTACTAAGTTTAGCAGTGGGAAACAATGGCACAAAACAACCTTGTTTCCCAAGTCTAAAATACTGGAAAATAACCTATGGTTTTGTGTTCAGTTGGCCTTGGGTTAATCTGTTGATTATACCACATTGCCATATCTGCACGTAACATATATAAAACATGTAAAAATAGGCAACATAAATGTTTACAACATATCTCAGAGCTCTACAAAAGAGCTCCTCAGAAGAGGAGAAAAAAGCAACATTTTTCATTCTTATTAATGGTTCCTTTTCCTCTTTTAATATCTCAACTAGGAGATCCCAAGACTCAAAGTGGGGTACAAGGTAGCATTGTGACTTTGATCACTTTTCTTACAAGATAATAGCAAACTAAGGATTAATGTTGTATTGGGGTTTTGTTTTGCTTTTCATCTGAAGGAAGAAAGCTTCAGCTCATGGATTCCCTGCCCAACAAAGTGCAGTTAAGCAAAAGCAGAGGCTTTAAGAAGCAAAATTCAGCACTTTGCTCCTTTATTTTTATGTTTTCATTAAACTACAGCTATTATCCACACCAAACATTCAATGACTGTTTCTAAGCATATAAGCAGCTATATCACTTGCTATCTTAGAACATATATGAACATATATTGGCCTATATATTTTATTGATTAGTATGCATGCCTAGTAAGGAATTATGAAGCAAATATTCAATCTGACATAACAGTGACAGTCATCAGATTCAGGATGTCTTACTGAAACATACCTCTTTGGGCTTTCCATTTCATGGGGAAAAATCCAATCAAATAAATTAAAGTCTAACTTCAATACATTTCATAGAATCAAGTAAGAGGGGACCAGAAGGTATCTTGAGAAATTTTCATGTACATTTAATGTTATTTTCTATTAAAACAAAATTATTTGACTTATTTGAAATTAAATATTTCAGTGTTTCAAAATAAGAATTGAGGTAGAAGTGAGCTGAAGAAATTCCTTTTTCTGATAGGTTTTATTAAACAAGTTTGCCTGCACCAACACTGTGTTTACATTGCAATTCCAGTTGGGACTGTAGGACATGTTGACATACATAGTTAACAACACTAGCTCAGATAGTAATATCCCTAGCTGCAGATTTACTTAGATGGATTTTCAAACCCTATTTACAAGTAGAACATATGTCCTGGAGTCACAGCTACTTATTTCAGCCTAGACAGAGCTGCTAGTCAAGAAATATATGTGTGTGTCTGTGTGTTTTTATTAGAAATTATATAGATACATAAGGATCAAGCATGCCATAATCTATAAATTATATCATAAAATATGATCATAATTATTATATTGATATATAATATGTATAAATAGCCATTAGGTTTCTTTATGTCAAGACTATACACAGTTACAAGCATAGTTACATGCTCTCAATGGATAGACATGGATTGATGTTTCTAAGTAGTATTTGTTGTATCTAATTTGACTTGTGACAGTTAAGTATAAAACAACTTATTTTGGCATGGTTTAGATTGCAGAGATTCACTAACAGATACCATAATGGTGCAAAGTGCCTTTTTTTCTGTCTCTCTGCATCTGCGCCATTCCTAATGCCATTCCTGTACTATTAGTAATGACATTCTTTACACAAAACAGTATCTCACATAACTGAATCGTGGTAAAGAGGATTAACATGACATTTACATCTTCTAGTTAACCAGGAAGACCTTTAGCTTTACAGGTAAAATGTGGGAAAGTAGATGAAATTGCCAAGAGTACACAGGATGGGAGAGATGAATACAATGATACAGCTAACTTTGAGTAGACTGCCTGAATTCAAAAGTGTAACAACTCAATGTAATTCTAGAAGCATGAACCTTCAAAGCACATGCAGTACGTAACAGTTTACTGCATAGATAAACAACTGTTACTCTTGAGTGACTTTCTCTCCCATAAGCACTTCCCAGGCAGTCCATCTAATGAGATTTACCTAGAAGCACAGTGAGGTCCAATGCAGAGATATTCAAGTTATCATTCAATGTTAAATTAGCTACCAAATAAAGGATAGTCTTATTAACATACTCCTTTGTCTCATGACAGTTCTTCCCAATAGAGCAAAGTAATTCCTCTGGGGCACATGGCTAACATACAGGTTTAATACCTGAAATGGCTCACAGGGTAAACTTTATGCAACTCTTCATTTTACCACATTAGAATATACCACAACTAAAGCAGCAATAACTACCAGGATTAGACACTGCAGAAGAAAATATAAGAGTAACAAAATGTCCTATGTATAGTGAGTCTGTGGTTAAGATGGACAGTACTTCGGAATTTAAGGCTGTCAGAAGTAGATGGAAAAATCTATAGAGATTGTGCCAGAATTGTGTTCTCCTTTTGAGTGAAATTAGGTTCTTCTCAAAACTTTTAATCCATCCTAGCTGTGATTCTAATACTTCAAGGTGCCACAAGAGAAGTTAGCCATAGTCAAAAAAATCTCATGAAAAAGAAGATCAGTTTAAAAAAATATGTCTGCAAGGAGCACTGTCAGAGAGCCTCTGAAGCTCTGCTCATTGCATCACTTTTGCTGAGCCAACTCCGTTAGAAATTTTATCGTCAATTACAGAAGACCATCAGTGGTAGGGCACTTTTGACTCCAGAAAGAATATAAATGTTTGAAGAAATCAAGTTCTGTAGGAACTGTGCAAACAGTGATTCATGTTTTCTGACTATAAACCTTTAATTAATATTGTCTAAGCTTGAAAAGTAATTTGTGTTGCTTGTCTTAATTCCTTGCAGTGAGGAAAGATAGGAGAGTAGGAACACTTTTCTTTGGTTTATTATTAAACAGTAGGCTGTGGGAATAAGTATGTGCAGAATATCATCCTACAAGCTCTATAATATGGGTGTAGCTTATAATGACAGATGAGATACACAAGAACTAAGATTCTTTATGTAGATAGTTTTGGGATGAATTATGTAACAAATTCTCACTATATGGAATTTTACAGCAATGTAGCCTTCATACTTGTGCTTCTTTCTTTCTTTCTTTCTTTCTTTCTTTCTTTCTTTCTTTCTTTCTTTCTTTCTTTCTTTCTTTCTTTCTTTCTTCTTTCTTCTTTCTTTCTTGTTTGTTTTGTTTGTTTGTTTTGTTTTTGTTTTTTATACTGATGAGCAATTTATGGTATAAACCACTGCAAAGAAAATACGTGGGTTGGGTATTTAATAATTGCTTTTCTAGAAAGAAGCAAATAGATCATGATTTATAACACTATCCAAAATTATGCTAAAGTCTAGAGCAGGCTGAATAGTATGAAAAAAATCTAACCCTCAAAAAAAAAAAAATCCAAACCCTCAAGTACTTTCCTTCCTATGAACCTATTTTAAAAATGCAGCTAAGACTATCTAGTTAACATTTTTCAATCATCTTTTATGGCTGTTTGTATACCACAGAAAATGAATCCTCTGTTCTTCCACTCATCATTTGACTGGTCTATTTAGGCATTCTTAATCTATTTTTAGAAAATATGGTGCAAGGAAATTGTTCTTCTATGTTCTTCTATGAAGCTATGTGGCCAAAGGCTATTTATGTGGACAAGAATTAAGGACAGCTACGTCAGAGTACAAAGTATCTAAGAGAGCCATTTTTTTTCTGTCAGGATGCAGTCCAGTGACAGGATTATATGTATCCTTGCTACCTTAGTTACAAGTCTTCTGTTTGACCACAATTCATCAAGAAAGGTAAGATGAATTTCATCTATTTCCATCTTCTAGTACTTGGTAGCAACAACGATAAACAGGTGATGCCAAAGTAGTTTCATATAAAAAGTATTCAGTCTCAATTCATAATCAAGCTTTCTCTGTGGCCCATGGAGAGGTAGGCACTTCCAGAGGGCAATTCGTGCCATCCTAAAACACATGTCAAATTTGCTAAGATGAATCATATTTTGGAACATCTTATATTTTCCCTTTGGCTGAAGTACTCATACGGTTAGTTTAGAATTCATGCTTAATTTATAAAATGGATAAATTCAAATGAGATAAATCATATTTTCAATCCATTTTTCTGTATATAGGAACCTTCTGTAAAATAGGAATATAAGCTTTAGAGATGTAAGAAGAGGAGCTTGGAGACTACTGTCTGAGTAAGTATTACTGCCCAAGGCAGATAGAAATCTAAATATAACATTTAACACATACTACCAGTTCTGAGTAGGCTCAGGACAGTATGTGCTGTAATACAGATAATAGTATCAACTATTAGTCCTTAAAAAGAAAATAAATTACAACTATATAAATATATCTCCACACTTAATGGAGAATGACACTATTTAGATGAGATTTCTTTGGCAAACATGTAGATATTAGAGACTGACTGAGAATATGGACAGTTTAAAACCTGACATCATTGAGTAACACCAATTTTCCGAGAATACATCTGAAGGTTTGTTGAGGAAAGTACTCAGGCAATTAAATGAGAATGTCAAGACATGAGAGATGCATAGAGTTCAAACTAAAGGGATAGCCAAGTTCTAGAGCTTGAACTAATGTAACAAAAGCAGCAGAACATGAATTCATGTATACATGACAATAACATGAAAATGTGACAACTCAATCAGCTACCCAAATGACTGTACATAAGTGCTACTCCGATTTTTACAAAATCATGCACATACATTCAGATTACGAGTCTGCAGAGGATTCTGTGAGCATAAGAAAGTATCAGGGCAAACAGAAAAATTTCAGGATAGGGAAAAATTAGCATCATATCCCTGAGGGAAAATATACATGCACACTACTGAATACCAGAGCAGAAGCAGAGTGATTTGATAACTGAATATAAGCTATAAAATCTATAAAGAGATCAGGACTACAGAAAATCACTGGAGCTTTCAGGAACCCTCAGCACCAGAAGAAAAGCTTGATTTGTTTATTCTCTTCTTCCTATTTGTGAAACCTCTTACAGTGCACTATTTAGTCTATTCAGAATCTCTCTGAATCTAACACTAGATTCTGTGCCAAACCAAGTAAGAACATTTCATGAAGGTCTGTTTTGTTTTTTGTATATTATTTCTAAAAAATGAGAAGGAAAGATATAAACAATATATTATGCATTTGATAACCATGCACTTAGTAGCACATTACCTTTTAATCTAAAAATTCATTAGCTAACAACCAGTGTTTGGGCAAACTTTTATAACATTGCAGTAATCAAACACAAAAATAAGGAGATTGACTAAGCAATACCAAGGATAATAAAAAACAAAGGGTTTTCTAAATTACTGTTGCCTGTGTCATTAAATTTCATATTGTGCATGGAATCTAAATACATCACTTTGTTCTGCATGACAAGCAGAAGTGAGCATTCATACATTACTCAGACACTTAATTAAGAGCCTGGGATATTTGCAGTTAGCAGAAACTAATAAGGGAGTCACATTTAAATTCAAATCACTCCTCAGGGTAGCTGTCTGCAACATAAGCAAAGCTTACTGGGTAGATGTTCCACTAAATGCTCAGCTAAAATCTTAGTTTTACTGTATTAGTGAGTAAAGAATAATTCTGGTTCTGATTAAAGGTGAGAGTAAAATAAACAAATCTGTCTTGCATTTTCAAGTTATGGTTTGTCTCAGTTATTTTTAAATTCCAGTACATCTATTACTTTGTATAGTAAAATAAGAGTGTGATTTAGGGCTTTACTAGCACATAACAGAATGTTCTATAAAACAGTCATCTGGGCCTACATGTGATATTTCAGGACATTTTGCAGGAATAAGATCTATTGCAGACAGCAAGAAGCCACCTAGAAGCCTTAAGGAAACATATCAAAACTCATGTGTTGGTACATTATGAGCCATCTCACAATTAGGTAAATTTAATTTGCTGTACTACCTATTTTCTTCTTTGTTGCCCCCTACTGAGCAGTTCATTTTGCACTTTATTTGGGAACTCCAACCCTTAGGAATTTCAACTTTGTTTCTACAATGGACCAAAAGGAAAGTAGTAAAGATAGTAGTTGTAAGTATACTTAAAATGTCATTAGCCAGGAATATTGTCATTGACGATGTGCAGATGACCCTGCACCATCTTCACACCATTTCCAGTTCTAATTCTTTCTTTAACTTTTCTCTAGAAGACAGCTGCTTGAAGGATCAGTGGATCTGTAATCTTCAAAATTCCAGGCAATTTTCTGTAATTTGAATGGAAAATATGTTTCTAAAATAGATGGAAAAATGTTCTTTGAAAAAAAGCTTGCTTATGGCATTTCACAAATATATGTTAAGACTTTGTATTAAACATGAACATTTAAAAAAAAAATATTAAGATGATCAGTGTCTCGTAAAACACTCTCTGAATTCTAAAATTTCAGTACAAGAAAATCAAACATTGATATCTGAAAACTCTCAAGAGAAAATATTTTTTCTGCTTTAAAAGTTGCAAACAGGGCAAAACCAATGCAAATAAGTCATTAAAAAAAAAACTATTTAAGCTACAAAAATATTACATTAATCAGAAAAAAAAACCCTCAAAAATTTTTACACAAATTTTCAGCATGAGAAAAATTGTATAATAGCAATAGTGAATATTTAATGTTTAATGGATTCTTGCACAGCATGAAAGTAAGTTTGAGGTAGCTCTGAATAAGTTCAGTAAAAAACCCTCAAACATTTCAGTGACAGAAAAGTAGTGCTTCTAGCCTAGCAATGAATCGCTGCTGTAAGCCATTACTATTTCACTCCTTCCTGCCAATCCACAATGTACGTATTCCCTGTTGGCCACCTCATCCATACTTCTAATATGTATAACTGACATAAAATATTCTTTCTTCTGTGACCTTTCCACACTTCCCCTAAGTATGAGGTATGTTTTTTCTTTTTCTCAAAGTTCTCAAGGTTCTTTCTGCTGGTCTGAGAGTTCAGCAGTTCTGAGAGTATTCTGAAGTATTACATTTAAAGTACTTAAATTTGAGGGGATTTTTAAATGCTTTAGAGCTTCAACACCAGTCACTGACAAGTTTTAATACACTTAAGAGGGAATCTACAAAATTTTTGGTTTTTTAACACTTTTGCTTTACTATACCACGTAATGTCTTCACTATCATATTATAGTTTATTTTTGTATATAGCATTTTTTAAAATACAAATTATTTATGGCTACAGCAACCAAAGAAGACTCTTAACTCCAAATTTCCTGGAATATCCTGGTACCATACAGGAATTGTATAACATTTTCAAGCATTAAATCTTTATTTCTTACATTCCTGGGGATGCCAGTGCTAGGGTAAGCTTCTACGCAGCAAAATGGAACAACGCAAAGATAGAATTGTGTTAACCAAGTCTGCTCCAAAATTAAAAGTAGTTTGATTGCATCATCATGATAATGTGCACTCAGCATTTGTGAATGGCCTGAAATATTTCTGCAAATGCAACATCACTCCAGCATGGAGCTATTACTTTCAGATCTGAGCTTTTATCACTACATTAGAGCTCCCTTGTGTGCTCCTCTATACAGTATTGGTTGGAAAGAGAGATTTCTGTATCCTATTAAAATGCACAGTATAAGCAAGTCTTCAGAGGATAGGGATGCATTCTTACTTTTTCTTTGCTCATAAAGAAACAGAGAAGTAAGTTTTAAATGCCTTAGGAATCATCATTTTTCAGCCTTACACTTCTACAACCTGCAAAAATTGTGTTTATCCAATACTGTTTGATGACAGTGAAATCAGGAACAGAACTGTGATTGAGTACAAATTTGACTCAGGGCGAATCTTAGAAGAGCTACTTCAAATGTCAACATTTCTTAAAGAAGCTGTTCTCCTATATCATAACTGGAAGAGATTAACAAGTTTGAAGTCAACTGAGGAAAAACTGCTCTAGAAGTACCTTGTCAGTAAATTAGGCTACAACCAGTAACCTGCTAACCTTAGCAAAATTGTGTGAGTAGACTAAGAGTTTAGCTCTGTGAATTCTGTAAAGCAGGCTTATTTTTCACCATTTGTTGTTTTTTGATTTTTTTTTTGTGAAAATACACAAAGCACATCATAATATACCTTGAAAAGTCTTGAAGTACTGAGCCCTAAAGTAGATTGTCACATATAACACCTTATACAGTCAAAACTACAGATCACCAGTGCTTGAACTTCTTTGCTTTCTTTCTTGGTTCTCTTTCTACTTAAGAAATTAAGAAAGCACATCACATCATAACCCAATAAAAACAAATAGTACTTGAGCTATGAATAGACATTGGCCTGATGTTTTTTGCTTTCTTAATGGTAAGCTTTTTCAGCTCTCTATGACACTTGTGGTTTAACATCTGTTGGCAGCTAAGCACCACGCAGCTGCTCACTCACCACTTCCCCCTCACCTGTACACCCCCTCCTGTGGAATGGGAAGGAAAATTAGGAGGAAGAAAAAAAGGTGAGACCCCAGGGATTGAGATAAGAACAGTTTAATAAAACAACACAATGAGGGAAAACAAACAAACAAAAAAAAGAAAACCACAAACAAAACCAAAACTAATGAAATGATACACAAAATGAGTACTAGAGACCAGGAAGTTCTAGATGAAGTGAGTAATAGTATAGCCAAGAGACCAACTTTCCCTGCTCCAGCCACACTGAAGACACACACTGAAATAAACAATAAAACAGGCACCTTCATCTTGGCCAGCCCTCCCCTTATATAGGGGCATGACTCAGTATGGTATGGAATATCCCATTGCCCAGTTCAGTTGTTTACCGTGTCTGTGGCCCCTCCCAGCTGCAGCCCCTCCCAACTGATTGGGTCAGCAGCTGTTTGTGATGATTAACCCAAACCGAAGCCAGGACAGATATTTCTGTAATGCAACAGAAAGAAGGCAAGAGCAAACGGGGTGCTCAAGCTGACTGAGACAGGAAAACTATCCCTTGGTAAAAGAGAAATGTAAGTAAAAAAAGTAGAGCTAATCTGCTCTCTCATTTTTATGATTTTTTATTTAAAGGGATACAATATAGAATGTAAAACTGAGAGGGGAAAAGTGTTTTTCTACCTTTTTAACTGGTTGGCTTCATGTGGAAGATCATAAAAACACTTGATATGGAAGGAGATGTGTGAAGATTACAGAAATAATTGAGAGAAGGTAGGTAATGCTTGCTACTGGCTGTGAGGTTCAGCCTTGTCTGTGATCTTTTCCAAAGCAAACTTGTAAGGATATGGATGTAGTGTTTTCACTGGTTGTCACGGTTTAGGGTCAGGGCAGCCCCTTAGACCGATAACAGACGCTCTCTGTTAACCCCCCTCCCTCCCCAA
>WUAM01000431.1:94177860-94195622 GCA_024336885.1 Actenoides hombroni | reverse complement strand
TAAAGTCCTACAACACCCATTTCAAAATATTTTTCCAATGTACCATAAACAGAACTTAACAAAACACCAGGTGTTGGCGCAACTTACAAAAACCATCTTAATGTTTCTCATAACATGCTTGAGAAAGGCAGGACTCTCACCGAATATTGTGAGAACCTGAGAAAATCCCTCTGCTACCAGCTTTTCAGCATCCATAAGAAGGCATCCCTGTCCCGGGTGGAGGAAGAGGAGTACAGGCCATCAGCTGTCTCTGCAAGACTTTCTTCTCCTTCTCCGCACAGAGAAGTACTCCCCTTGTGATTTTTTTATATCCTGAACCTGTCTGTCCTTGCCTTCCAGGTGACATTTAGCATGATATGGGTGGAGAGCTGAGTGACATAGTCATGTATGTTTAGCATGTACTCTGTTAGGCTCATTACTGTATTTAGGGTCTACACTTTAATATTAATTTTGCCATTAATTAGGCAAGGGTCTTCACTCGGACTCTACAGCCTTCAAAATCTGTGTCAACACTTTTGTTTGCTTTTGTTGGTTGAGCTGAAACAGGACCACTTTATCTTCACTAGACTCCCTCCTTCAGTCATTTGGTAGCCAACTTGGTGAGCATACAGCCCCAGAGATAGCACAAGAATCTCATGTTCACAAACATCTTAACCTTTCTCCCAAAGCATACTATATTAGCTGTATTCCTGTCTCATAGCAATCTAAGCCGTTATCTCACAGATGATGACTCCACCACTTCCCTGAGCCACCTGTTCCAGAGCTTGACAACCGTTCAATGAAGAAACGTTTCCTAATATCCAATCTAAACCTCCCCTGGCACAAATTGGCCATTTGCTTTTGTCCTACAACTTGCTACTTAGAAGAGACCAACACCCACCTTGCAACAACCTCCTTTCAGGTAGTTGTAGAGAGCAATAAGGCCTCCCCTCAGCCTCCTTTGTTGTGACCCAAGTGCAGGACCTGACACTTAGCCATGTTGGATCTCATAAAATTAGCCTCGGCTCATCAATCCAGCCTGTCCAGATCCCTCTGTAGAGCCTTCCTACCTTCAAGCAGATTCAACTTGTTGTCATCTGCGAACTTACTGAGAGTGCCCTTGATCCCCTCGTCCAGATCATTGACAAAGTTATTAAACAGAACTGGCCCCAATACTAAGCCCTGGGGAACATCACTTGTGACGAGCTGCCAACTAGATTTGACTCTATTCACCCCTACTCTTTAGGCCCAGCCAGCCAGCCAGTCAGTTTTTCACCCAGCAAAGAGTACACTTGTCCAAACCATGACCAGCGAGTTTCTCCAGGAGAATGCTGTGGGAAAACAGTGTCAAAGGTTTTACTAAAATTGAGGTAGACAGTATCCACAGCTTTCCCTCATCCACTAAGCAGTTCATGTTGTCATAGAAGGAGATCAGGTTAGTCAAGAAGGACCTGCCTTTCATAAACTATGCAGACTGGTCCTGATCATCTGGTTGTCCTCTACATGCTGTGTGATGGCACTCAAGATGATCTGCTCCATCACCTTCCCCAGCATCAAGGTCAGACTGATAGTCCTGTAGTTCCCCAATACTCCTTCCAGCCTTTCTTGTAGATGGGTGTCACATTTGCTAACTTCCAGTCAACTAGGACTATTATGCCTTCTTGTTCTTATAATATTACCTAGAATACTCTACTGAGGCTCTCTTTGCATACTTTCAAGCATTTTAATTGTGGGGTTTTTACTGTACCCAAAAAATCTTCTTTCTGGAAATGTGTATTTTACTTGATCTGTCTCTTTTAACAATATCTGCAATGTTTTATTTCCAATTAGTTAATCTTTTGCAGTTACATGTAATCTCCATGCTGTATTGTGTCAAAAAGAGATAAAATGAATTCTGAAATAAGATTAATTAAAATATCTGAAAAACTGTGTTTCTTATTAATGTGTAAAAAGGCATAATTCCTAACAATTAATGTTTTGACCTGGAAAAAAGAAAAAAAAACCAGAATAAATGGATTACTATTAAGTTAATGGCATACTTAGCTGTTCTATCACACACTTCTGTCCACAGATTCCAAAGGAAATGAACAGCACTTTGGTTATTTGCAGATGGAAGAACTAAAACATGGAAACTGGTGGGTATCTAGCAGGTTAACCTGAAGATTCGGTACTTCTTATTTTTCTGAGGTTGCCTATATCAGCCTACAGTGACTTATGGTAGTAGGATGATTCTCGTTTATCTCATGGAATGCCACCTGCAAGGTGCTGAGCATAAATCACTTACAGATAAAGGATGTAATTATGGCCATGAATTCCTTCAAGAGAATTCTCATGCATAAATTTAAGCCCAAACTGAAACGTGTGTAGACCCAGATATTGATGAGTTTCATTTTATTTTTTCCAGAGGACCAGCAAAGTATCAATGTACTTCTGAGATACCTTGTAAGTTCTTGAAACAGATTTGAATGGTGTATTGATCCTCTGCCTGGGATGAAATTCAGTCTGTATGGTTCTCAGCCCCAGATAAATTCCCTTACCATTAATATATGTTACCATTAAATAATTATCAGTTTACTACCAAGTTTCTTCACTGTTATTTCAAATTTTAATGTTTCATTATTTTATGACTAATAATAAAACTGTACTCTGGAAACTAGTAGATATTTTAAATCAGCTTCATTATTATCAAATCAAAATTCATAAGCACACAAATGTATTATATCTGTGTTTATACGTGCCCTAAAGTTTTATTTAATTACATTCATCAATTAAATTCATAGTTTTATCTCCTATCATGTCTTTCTGCTGCATCACTTTGATTTTATAAACCAATTTACACTCATATGTTCTAATACCGGGTACTGTTAAGAGTTTCATTAAAGATATGTAGTCAAACTCACTTCTTTGGTATCTTAACAATGAATTTCAATTGATTTAAGCCTTCTTAGATGAGGAAGTTTCCTTAGGAAGAGTTTTCTTCCTTTCTAAATAATTAGTAGTGGTCATAAAAAACAAGTGATTTTCCAAAGCCCAGACAAGCATGAGGAGTATCATCCTCCTAAAGCTGAATTATCCACTCTCATGGACTTAATATTATTTTTTTATCATGCACATTGAAGGACAGTATTTGGTCCTTGCTGAGAATAACCATGCAATGTAAATTCTGCCAGTATAGTATACATCTGACCTGTAATACCCCAGCCATTTAAGATGTGTGCCTGTCTCAGACAAAGCCTCTCAATTATGGCTAATTACAGGGTGGTTTTGCAAAGAGGATAAAGCATTCAGAAAGAAATAGTCTATGATGAGAACTAGATCTGAAATAGCTACTGCCTCACCTTTTCTTATCTGTAGATAGGGTAAAGCAGTTGGTGTTATCTTGACTTTTGTAAGGCCTTTGATATGGTCCCATACATCTTTGTCACTAAGTTGTAGAGATCTGCATTTAATGGATGAATTATTTAATGGATGAAGAATTGCCTGCATGGCTGCATCCAAAGAGTTGCAGTCAACCACCAAATGGAGATCAGTAACAAGTGGTAAAAAGTGATCCATGTTGGCATGGGTACTGTTCAATGTCTTTATTAATGGTGTTGATAGTGAAATTGAGTGCACCCTCAGCAAGCTTGCAGATTACACTGAGTAGTACAGTTGATATGCTTGAGGGAAGGGATGCCACTCAAGTGGACCTTGACAAACTTGAAAAGGGGCCAATGTGAACCTCATGGAGTTCAAAAAGGCCAAGTGCAGGGTCCTGCACCTGCATCAAGGAAACCCCAATACCAATACAGACTGGGGGATCAACAGAGTGAGAACAGCACTGCAGAGATGGATTTGGGGATACTGGTAGATGAAAAATTAAATATGAGCCAGTAATGTCTGCTTGTAGCTCAGATACCCAAAGTTATCCTGGGCTGCATAAATAGAAGTGTGGTCAGCAGGTCAAAGGAGGTGATTCTCTCCCTCTGCTCCACTCTTATGAGACCCCATGTGAATACTGCATCCATCTCCAGTGTATCCAGCACAAGAAAGACATGGACCTGTTAGAGTAGGTCCAGAGGAGGGCCATGTAAATGATCTGAGGACTGGAACACCTCTTCTATGAAGAAAAGCTGAGACAGTTGCAATTGTTTAGTATGGAGAGAAGGCTTCGAGGAGAACTTATTGTGGCCTTTCAATACTTAAAGGGAGCTTATAAGATGGAAAGAGGCCTTTTACCAAAGTCTGTAGTGATAAGTCAAGGGGTAATGGTTTTAAATGAGAAGAGAGTAGATGTAGAACATAAGAAATATATTTTTTATTATGAAGGTGGTGAGACACTGGAACAGGTCACCCAGTGAAGCTGTGGATACACTATCCCTGGAAATGTTCAAGGTCAGGTTGGATGGGGCTTTCAGTAACTTGATCTAGTGAAAGAATGGAATTAAATGGTATTTGAATAGAATAGAAACAATAGAATAGTTAAGTAGGAAGGGACCTACAATGATCACCTACTCCAAATGCCTCACCACTTCAGGGCTGAGCAAAAGCTATATCATTTTATTGAGGGCATTGCCCAAATGCGTCTTAAACAGTGGCAGATAACCCTGCACATGACAGGGGTGTTGTATTGGATAACCTTTAAGGGGCCCTTCCAACCCAAACCATTCTACGAGTTTATGATTCAATAACTTTATCAATTTCTAAGTTATCAGAGTTAAAGAAATTAGCAACAAACTTTTCAGTGGTGGGTTCTTATGGGGTTTTGTTTAAAAAAGTCTTAAGACAACCTTTCTTATAGAATTATAATTGGGGGCAATTTTGGTTCATGGAAATTAGTAAGGGCTTTTCACAACAAAATTATCAAATAAAATGCTGCTCATGTTGCCACTCAGGGAAAGCTCACCACAGTTCACCACCACCTGAGTTGTGTTATGGTTCAAATTATCAGCATATCAAGCACACATCACAATAACAGAATAGCTAAACTTCCAATGTATCCAAAGCTCATGTGATATAAAAATTGACTGAGCATTTGTATAGCTTAAATGGGGAAAAGGATAGATTGTCTCACCCTTAGAGCAGATGTTCAAATTCTAAAACAATGCAGAGTGAAAGTCTTGTACTATTTCAATGCTATCTCATAGCCCATGTGAAAACAAGAAACTGATCTTATTCCAGGCCAGTTATGATACACTGACACATATGACACTAACTGTGTCCTCTACTAAGAAAAGAGCCTCAAGATTAAAGTATACATATCCTATTTTACTTTCATAAGGCACTCCAGTAATTACACGAAGAAAAATTTGGACTCCTGTTATCTGTTCTAAATTTATGCTGTCAATAAATGAAAAGTCTGGAACCTCTAGGACTTCCTGGCCAGAACCTCTCACTGCAAAGTTAATTCACTTACAGAATGTTTACTAAAATCATCAACTACCTGTAGATAATTTCAGTCCCTGATTTAACTGATTTAACATAGATGAACTGGTTATAGAGGATTTTCATGCAGTTATAATCTCCATGAACACAGAAACGCAAGCCCTTTCTAAAAAAAGTCAGAACAGACTGATAAATTAGTCTACCATAGACACAGGAAGTAGTTTGCACTACAATTTTTTTATCCATTATAGAGGCTACAACAGACATTACCAAGATTTTCAAATATATAGTTATTATGTTGCAGTAGCATCTTTACAGAAATAAGGTGTTTTTACACTGGTAAATCAATCATGTCTTGTAAAGATAGTTCCATATAGTGAATGTCATATATACATGTTTACATCCAATTCCTTTTTAAGCACTTTTACAACCTCTGCAGTGTATCTCTGTATATAATGCATAACAATCACTTTATTTATTTATTTGTTTGTTTGTTTGTTTATTAAATGGAGGCCATTAGCATTGTATTTATTACATTAGAGTGTTTCTGAAAACACTTCTGATGTGTGTTCATGACTGCAGGTTATGTCTTCTGTTACTTATTTAAATGAAAGTGATACACCAAGCTGCAGGTGATTCAAAACTCTAAGGCAGAAGGCTACAGTACTGCACATAGACATTCTTGGTTAACGTTAGTCAATGTCATCACAATAATTTGATGTACTGCAAAACAAAACACATCTGAACAGAGCCCTACTGTTCATAGGCTACAGGCACTTTTTCTGTTTCAGATGACTGATACACTCCTCACTGTTGCAACAGCTTGAAGCAAAATTTTTATGTACAGCCTCTTATTTCATTTCACATCTAGTAAATGCATGCAGGCATAGTAGAGATTTTTGAGTTTTAACATAACTAAATCTTAAATTAGAAGAAGCACACTGTTCATTGCACCAGTTAGTTCAGGCAAACAACCCCCTTAGGTTTTCAGCAACTTGCTTGATAGGCTTCTTTTGTCTAGCAAACCTGAATTCATCCTCTATATTTGCTATTAAACTCGAGACCAAGCAAACAAAACAAAACAAAACAAACCACACACACACAAAACCAAAACAAAACACAAAACAACAACAGAACACCAAAGAACACAAAAAATGCATATTTGAGCCTTGAGGAGAAAAGGAAAATGGAACAGTACATCCAAAAGAGTGGCTGAAATGAAACACAAGACAGATCACTACATCCCTTTGAAGAGAAGAGTGTGCTATTACCCCAAAAGATTAAGATGTTAGGAAATAAAACTTGATTTTTAAATACTCTAGAAAGAAACACAACCAGAACCCATAGTAATGGTTTTCTCAGTACTAGTGTTGCCTTACAAGATAGGTTAATCCTGCTGTTTCTACTGTTGCACAGAAAAAGAGAGTAACAACCTGTCTTTGTCTTGAGACAGAATATGAGCTGCTTCTTCCCTGTCACACACTTGCCCCCTGGGCAAAGGCAAAGAGAGCTGGCAAAGTTACTGCCTTAAACATGGTCACTTGCAATACTATATTATCTGTTCTGTACACAAGCATGTCCCAGGAGTGCAGTAGTTCTTTTAAATCCCTATCAGTTGAGAGTACAAACTTTTCCTATTTGTTCTATTATGTGGTTTCTTAGAAAGACTTCACAACTGTGCTACCTGAATTCTCTTCAGTGGACTCCAGCTTAAAGATTCAATAGTTGCATGGAAGAGTTTAGTCCATTGTGACTTACTTAGAAGCAAGGCATATTCCATGCCAATTTTCTCATAAGAAGATCAATTTTTTATATATATATATATATATTTATCATTGATGGCATTGAAAGATAATTCCAATTCCTAACTTTGATGTATCAGTGACGAGTTTACAACTCACTGAGACTAAGCTGGGCATTTGTAATAGCTTAAGATTTAGTCATATGGTTTGTTCTTTCTCTTTTTTTTCTGTAATTAAGAACTGTGTGTGTATTAGTGTTTGATGGAAGTACTTTGTTTTCAGTTTAAGCTGTAAAATGTTTGCATTACACGAAACAAAACCAGAGAAGTGCCGCTAGTATTTGAAGTGGAAAATGCCATAAGTTTGCCACAAGTCTTAGTTTCTGTGAGAATCTATTTTCTGTGAGAATTTGGACCAACCAGAAAAACAATCTATTGTCTGAACAAGCAAGTCTTACCATTCTGAATCAGTATCACATAACTCAAGACTATCTTTTAAAGAGTCAGCTTTGTCTCATGCACCTTGAAACTGCCTTGGTATTAATGAAGCTGGAGAAAATGTATATTTTGCTGTCTTCACAGTTGCTTCTGTAGGTAGGGGGGTAGCAAGCAACAATCTTGTTGGTTACATTATCAAACTGCTTAGAAGTTTTAGTCTAGAAGAGATGCACAATCTGATTTTTTTTAAAAAAGTAGTGCAAAATACTAAAAATCATTGTCTTACTTGAAATCAAATGAAAACTCCTAACTCTTGTTTTGATCATTAATACACTACTACAAAACATTCGATAAAATGTTCATTCACTTGCTAAAACCAAAATGGGTACCATCACTTTGTCCTTTACCTAAGGAATCCAATAAAAATTGTGGAGACTGATTTAGGAAAATGCCTTCCACCTGTGAGTTGGGTTTTATAAGTGCAGTACAAGCAAATCGCAGAGCACACAGTAAAAAACCCTTCTAAATGTGTACTTTTGCTAGAGGTAGTGGTAAGCAGGCAGCAGCAGCAATCACCAAGAAAAGTGGCAAAACCTATGAGAAGGTTGGAATCGTTGTCTATGAGTCACAGCTTTACAGTAACTCTTTTTAGAAGTCTTCAATTTGTTGAAAACGGGATCTTCTGCATTTTAGTGGCCAGGAACTACTTCAATAAAGCATAATTTAGACCTTCAAATAAGTCTAGGGTTTTTCAGGAGTAAACTTATTTTACAAATCTGTGCTCTCTGGGCTGTGTCCTGTGGAATCACTGTGCAGAATCATACTTTGAACCATGACCTTAGCCTGCAATTGATGTAGAATTATTTGATTATTATTCAGGCACAAGCCATCAATGCTCATTTAGTACAAAAGCCTTGTTAAGTCATAAAGAAAGGGGTTTGGAACTTTACAGTGAGGAAGTGATGTTTACACAAATAACATATGTTATTTCTTCAGAGTTACAGGTAGTCGTGGCAGCTCCTTGTTCTACATTAGACATAAGAAGACAAGACTATGAATATGAATATGAATATGAATATGAATATGAATATGAATATGAATATGAATATGAATATGAATATGAATATGAATGGATATGAATATGAATATGGATATGAATATGAATATGAATTTAAAAGGTGATCATGGAGACTTAAGAGTACGGAGGAGAAATTGTGAAATCACCTGTTGTGCAATCACAATCTATTAATACCATATTCTCAGCAGTGTAGAGAGGTTTTTATTTTTTACATTAGGTTCTAAATTAATGTATTATATTATTTGCTTAATAAACTAAAAGAGTAGAAAAAGTACAGTGGAGAGAAATAAGAATTAACTGGAAGTGAAAGGGATTTGAAAAGGGATTCTAAAAAAACAAGTGAATCACAGAATCATTTATGTCGCAAGTGACCTCCTGAGATCATCTAGTCAAAACTCCCTGCTGAAGCAGGGTAAGCCACAGCAGGTTGGCCAGGGTATTTTAAGTGCTCTAGAAAGAAACACATGGAGATTTTCAGTTTACTCCATATCACGTTGCTGCCATACAGGATAGATGATTCCTGCCCTTTCTGTTGTCACACAGAGAGTAACAACCTGCCTTTTTTTGCCTGATATAGCACACAAGCTGCTTCTCCCTGTCACACACTTGCGCCATGGAGAAAGCTGGCAAAGCTGCTGCCTTAAACACTGTGCCTTGGGACACTTGAGCATCTGCCTCTGCACCTCAAAACACCCAAGCTGTGTGGCTGATGCCCAAGTTGCATGGCATAAAATAAAGATCAGGATGAGGGAAGAAGTAAAGTTACTAACAGCGTAGAAATGATTCATGCAATGTTGACAAAAGACAAAGACCAATCAGGAAAACTGTAACTGGAATGTGGGTAGCTCCCTTATTTTGAAAGTGAAATAGAGTTGAAATTAATAAGAAAAAAGCTCAATATAACACAAGGATGTAAATAGAGGGACAGGAAACAGTCAGCAAGGTCATGGTGACAGAGACATAGTGAATGAATTTGTTGTGTGTGATACAAGTGCTAAAAAGGCTACAGAAACAGAAGAAAGCAAACAGGAATGACAGAAATTAATAGACTTCTGCAATGAGTGAGATATGAATAGACTTCTATCAGTAGGACTTTTTTCAATGAAAGCTGCAAATACCGCGAAGGTTGTAAAGGATGAGGTAGGTAGATTTAATGAATTAATATAGCCTTGGAAAGAGAGAGCTGAAATAAAAGTGAATTTGAAAGCCTGCTCAAGTTCAATGAAAGCAGAAGATTTAGTGGTCAGGGAGTGAAATGAAAGACAGAGAAAACATTTCATTAGGGGTTTTTTAATTTGTTTTCTTTCGGGTAACTTTGATTTGAGGATACATATGAATCAGTCGCAAATATCCAAGACATTCAAAAGATCAGCACACAGGGTAAGTGGTTAAGAATTTTGGAGAATTTGATCATCAGAATGGGTGAAATTATTTAGATAGGGGAACTCTTATAGAGAATAAGAGAGATGAATACATCAGACAAAAGATTGTTATGGTATATCAACCATCAAAGTCATATATCACCATGGAGTGTGAGATCTGTCACCTGTATGTCTTCAGCATAAAACAAAAACAGTATCATGTCCTCTTCTTTGGTGTAGTAATTTCAAGTGGATACAATCAACAGTTCTGTCCCATCATTCAGAAGCCAGGACAGAATAGATTAGAAAAGGAAGTGGGCATGAGTAGATATTAGTGGCTGCAGGAAAAAAGGGTTTTAGCAGTAGAGACATAGATCAGAGATTCATGAGAGTTCTCAGAGAGAAAAAGCTGTAGAAGAAGGAGCAAACAATGTTTTGGGTTTGTTTTTTTTGTTGTTGTTGTTGTTGGGTTTTTTTGTTTTTTTATTCAGTAAGAGCTTTAGACAAGTCTAGCAAAATTTAGGGAACTTCATAGATATTGCAGAAAAAAAGCCACAGTCCTGAGAACAAATTGCCTAACAGATAGAAACCAAAGATATGAATAAACAAAAGATTTGGTCAGTTCACATGCTAAAAGTGGCAACTACCACTATTCTGTACAAGGACTGTACAATTGGTAACTGCTGTGGAATATTTGCTGATGATATGGAAGAAAATCTGTCAATGATTCAAATTATTTGTGTTTGTGTGTGTCCATGTGACTGTGATGATTTCAACTAAGCCTAGTCAAGGAAGAGTTTATGAAAACTAAATTTCCCTGTTCATAAGTACAAGGTAGCATGCTCTAGAAAGTATATTTTGAATTACCAACTGTCATTTAACTGTAGGACTCAGGGGAGGAGGAGATGGAAAGAGAAACCTGCATTATTTTAGAGACCAGCTAAGAAAAACAGTATTTACATGTACATAAAAACCATGGTTGAAAATATTACTAGAGATATAATAGTAGTAGTATGTAAACCAACAGTACAGCTTCACCTTGATTGCCAACAATTTCTGGTCATATTGCCTATAAATTACATAAAAACTGAAATGGTCAGAGAAAGGTGACAAAAAGGATAAGCAAAAAGAGTGTCCATGGAAAGTACATTGAAAAGATGAGTAGCAGGTAGCGTGACAAAGGCACAGAAAACCCATGCTTCTATTCATATGGTCTCAGACAACAACAAGATTTCTGCTAAAATGAAATGGGGTTTTATGTCAAAGTTTCCATAAGATGAGATATTTTTCTACTCGTAAACGTTAGAAAGGCTCCTCATTATGCAGGTTATGACATTACTTTCTGACATAGATTTTTTTTACTACTTTTTCTGAAGCAGCTGACACAGACCACCACCGCAGACAAGTTCCAGAATACTAGAAGCCAGAAAGATAGTACAGAAAAAAAGAAAAAAAAAAACAAAAAAACCCACTTAATTCTATTTTCACTTTTGCTGAAGTTTATTAGAGTTTAATTTAATAGTCTACTTGATACATTTTTGTTGGCACATTAAGCTTTTACAGATTTCTAGTCTATGTCACTTTATAAACTTCCTTCAAATTACATTTAATTTTCAGATTCTGTTCATATTTTCCTGCCTTTTGATACCTGTATTCTCATGGATCATTCTATGAATTACTTTCAGAATAACCAAGCCTTCCAATACGGCTTAATAAATGGGGCTACATTTTAATAGAAATCACTGTATACTTGTGCTTCTTTATGTATTATAATTTATGAATAGTGACCATTCATGAATAAAAAATACTATTTCAATCAGAGACACAGAGAGAGGTAGAATAGGGGAAAATGAGAAAGGAAAGAGAGAAAGGATGAAAGAAAAGGAAAGAGGAAGGGAGAGACAGTTATTCTAGAAGAAATCTGCATTTTTATTATAATCTGGTAGGCTTTTCAGAACCCCTGAATTATGCTTGCTTTCTATAATAAATCCTATCAAACTGCAACTTTAATGATTTTTACACAGTAATTCTCTAAACTACTGTCTTTCACCCTTTTAATATGGCAGTTTTTATTATATTGGTAAATACTCACTATTTCATTGTTTTCTCTTCCAGTGACTCCACACTCAGATCCATTTGACAGACATAATATCCGTATTTATTTCTTGCTTTCCATTTAGATGGTTAATCACAGTCATCCTCAAATACAAAGGTATATTTCCTTACTAGAACATACCAAAATAGTCTTTCTAGATGGGAACTTTTAATGTCTCATGTTGTTATGTTCCCACAGTTTTCCATTGCTTTGTACAGAAGTTTAGAATGCCAGCTGCCAAAAAGTAGCAGCCTTCTCAATTATGTTTACACTTTCCTTATTGCTGCATTCTTTGTATTGTTTCACTTCATAAAGCTGGGATTTTTTAATTTATAAAATGTACGACAAATCATTTCTGTTCCCTTCCTAAAGGTTTTCATTGTTCTAAGAAATGTTCGGTTATTTAAAAGATGGTGGCATGCACAGAATTTTTTGCATTACTGAGGGCACACTGGAGATAAGCTGAATAACAGTAAAAAATAAGTATTAAAGAGAACTGGATCATTTCATAGTTCTCATTCATGCTTTTCTGTGCAACTACAACAGCCAGTATGGGATTGCAGTAATCAGAACATACGGGGTTATACTGCGAAAGAAATATTACTTGCAATTACTTTTCCAGCTCTTGAATTCTACATAAAATAATTTAAATGTATTACTTCAGGACTGAACACAGCTGATTAGTATACATAGACAGTGATATTTTATTTTTCCAAAATTAATTTCAGACAAGAAAGTAGTGTTTGTGTCTCTAATAATGCTTGAACTTTAACAGTAAGCCCAGTCTAGCATACTGTCTCCACCAATAGGTGGTGGGCACGTTCTCTTCCAGAATACCTTTTTTTATGGTTATAACAGAATTAGAAATTTCCTTCTGCTGTTAGTCAATTTATTCAGTATGCACCTTGCCCAAACTTCAATCCTTGAAACACTGGTATCAAATTAGTATTGATCATCACAGCAACTCATCACTGAGTTAATGGAGATTTTCCCACAGACATCAAGTAAACGTGGAACAAGCCTTTAAGGAACTATCTTAATTATTACCAGAAGCAACTTTCAGGATTAGTTATCAAACTTTGTTACACTTGTCTCCATTTTAACCTATTGTAAAAAAACCCTTCACAACAACAAAAAAACCAACAAAAAACTAAACTGCTTTCCACTGTTTCTTTGAAGCAAAGAGTCATTAAGAAGATTGCAAACTGTTTCTACTTTTCACTGAATATACATCCACAGTAATAAATACAAACATAAAAAAAAAAGGAAAGAAGAGAATGAAAGTCTGTATGCCTAATACTTCCCTGAAATAGCATGCCTCATACATCATTACAGACTTCTGTCTCTTACTGAGAAATGTAAGTACTAAATATTTTTCATTCTTCACCTTTCTAGTCACCAGGAAGATAGAAGTACAGCATCATTAATTCTTACAGTAGATATTTGTAATGCTTGTCTCTTGCTGTTGAGCTACTTTCTTTCCTCTCTTTCTGTGAGAGTTATAATTCCTCTTAATGAAATTGAGGGAATATAGTATGTAATTTCAAGGGGTGAAAATTTGTAAACGAGCTTATTGAGAAAGCAAGTGCTAAAAAAGATAATGTGTTAATAAAAATATTCTCACATTTTCATTATCCAATTTATTAATTGGAATAAAACTGTGACAGGTAACATTAGGAGCTTCCATATTTCTTTTTTGTAGATTACTTAGCATACCTTATATCTCTTAATAAAGGAACCAGTAATTACACAGGTGAAAAAAAAGGGGTATTGCAAGTGCTTCCAGGAGAAGACCCACAGCAGCAGTCCAAGTTATAACCTTGGAGGAAACACAGTAAGGTGCACTGCTGTGTGGTCTTGAGCATGTAAAAGGAGACTTCTGTAGTCTTTTTAACACAAACAGATCAAAAATCATAATTCTAATACTCTGAAATCATAATATTGGCCTAAAAGTCCAGAGGAGTTTTTACAATGCTTCCAGATCACCTATGTTTCACAATACATTTTAAATGTAACATCAAATGTGTGACAATGTCCATTTCTCATAATTTTTCTGTTTTGCTCAGAACTTTCTAGTTGTCTTCCTATAACCTCTCATATATACTTAACCTTTCCTATAGTATCACTTTCAGCAGGTTATTACGTTCCCCTGCTTTTCTGATCCTCTTACACTGCTCTCTCCTGACATATTTTTCTCCATTTCAACTGAGTACAAATAGCACTAAATTATATAAGTAATGTTCTCATATCAATCTATACTGAATACAGCTGATCACTAACTCTAGCACTGTTCCGAATAGCTTTAAGACAACCACGGTAAAAATAGATATTTGTTTAAATAAGCAGAACAAGTTCATTTTTGCAGAAAGATTTTGTTGGTTTTTTTTTTGTTAATCAATATGATAGTGGGGAATAAAACAAGGCAATGACTACTGAAGTACTGTATGAAATAGGTAGTATATTGACTTTGATCTCATCCATAATAAGCTTACATTAATATAACTAAATTAAGAATCAAACCTAAAATACTGCTAAGCTTAAAACAATAAGGTCCTTTTTTTAACATAACATGTAAAAATGCATATAGAATACATCCCTGGCAACTGTTAAGTTTTATCTTAAGCTTGAAATACTTAGCTTTTATTGAAATCAAGGTCTTAGGTTTTACTGAATAAAAGGTTTCAGTCTTCATGGAAACAACAACAGGAAAAAAAAAAAGACAAGACATTCCCAGTGTACCACTGTAGAAAAGCAGTCATAGCAGTAACCACTTTCATCAGCAGCTTTCAAATTCTTTCAAGAAACAAGGAATCTTAAATATTACATCATTGACAATGAAAGCTCTGCAAAAGTTCTGCACAAAATACATCTAAGTGGAAAGAAATAGTAATGAACTACAATGACAATCTGACAACAAATGGATTAATACAAAACCCTGTAAGTTTGGTATTTAACTGTCATTAAGTGGACCTGGATGCTTCTCCTACCCAAGCTCTGGTGGAGTGATTTCAGTCTAACCAGTCAAATACTACCTCTTTCAAAATGTAGCTTCTTTTGCTTCTGGAATAAACCTCTAAATTTAACACAGAAAACTGCTGCTTATAATTCATTCTTTATTGCTAAATCATTTATCTGTCCTTCCATCCTTCTGTACAGTTGGGAAAGTTTGAACATGAGTTGTTCCAAAAACCTCAGCATACTTTGAATATTTACCAGGGGATTGTATTTCAAAAGCCTTCACCATGCTCCCAAATTCTCTCACTGTAAGAAAGAGGACATAGAGCCATATATCTACAAACTGATTATTAGTTTTACTGACATAAAAATGTTATCTTGAAAAAAATCATAAACTTAGGTGAATGTAGTTAACATGGGTTTAACATAATTATTTAATGCTTGCAAACATTCTTGGCATGGAGTTTCTAATCTGTTGAGAACTCCTGCACAGTGAAAACTGTCTCTAAAATCAGGTGGTGATTGCTTACAAAGGTTATGTAATGATAACCAATAACTGGAATTGCAGTCAAACAAGTTAAAATTAAAAATAAAACACGTTGCTAAAAGAACATTTTATTCCTCTCCTTTCTGTTGCCTCCTAATCAAACTTTGAACTTTTCTAGTGTGTATGTCTTAGTTAAGCATAAGACATTGAGCTCAGGACAGAAGCAAGTGTTTGGAAATGATAAAAAAGTGCTTATATAAATCCAGCAAATGTGTGATCTTCAGACTTAGGCAATATCAGCAAATCTCCCAGTCTTCATCGAGACACAGCTCTGTAAACTTCAGAAAGTCCCTTCCCAGTATGAAGTAAATTCTGCTCACCTATCTCAAATGGGTAAGCCAGTTATTTCCTTTAAAAGTTCTTTTTTATGCACAGTGGACTCACACTTCATTTTAATACAGCACAGCAAATGCTGTAACTTCAACATTCAAGCTACTACTTTTTCAACAATCATTTTTCCACACTTTTTTTTTTGTAATGTGCTGTCCTTTTATGCACATCATATTTCAGTGAAAGCTTATCTCCCCAGTTCATAGCCATATGCTACAAGTCCACAGTTAAGCGCATACTCAGGCACTGAAGAAACAAGAAGAAAGAGTAAATGAACAGTCTCTGAAGAAATATTTGCCCAAAATCTCTCCACTATGCATTACGTAAGTTCATCATCAACTATCTTACCTTACAAGTTCATGCTTACTGCCAACTCTGGTGTTAATTTTCATGAATATCACAATAACACATTTATCAGATGCCCAGAAAAGAAAAAGGTAAAGCAATGGCTTACAAATAACCTGAGAAAAGCTTTTGACACACTGCTTGTAGAGATACGTAGTGCTGTTTTTTCCTACATATTATATGAAGGATCTTATGGTAAGAATACTGTTGATCCTGAAACAAACATCTGAGTAACTGTGATGAAAAAAAATGAAACAAAACAAAACAAAAACACACATTTAAAAAGCAAGTTTATGAAGAAGATCCAAGTTCATCCATATTTCTAAGTTAAACTCCCCTGTATAGATATATTAAATGAAATCCTGTAAACAGCTTAAGCAAAACTAAAAGAAAATTAAAATTTCTTTAGTAATATTATTGATAAACCTATTAAAGACAAAAAACAAGGAAAAAAACAAACCACACCACAACAATAAAGAGCATAGGGAAGAAAAACATTATTCTGTGTATTCATTCAATTTAGGTTTCCATCCAGCAATTGCTCACATTAAATCAGAGAAACATTTTCATTGTCTATAAGTATGCAAAACAGCAGGGAAATAATTGTCACATAAAACCAAAATTACTGAGATATTTTGTCTTGCCAACGTTAAATACATTCTATCTTTTTCATGTAGTATTGCTAGTCAAAAAGAGTTTTCAAATTTCATGTTAGTCAAACACAATTTCCCCTGCCACTGACCTTACATCACCTGAGAATCCCTTTTCTCTGACGATAGATTTTCAAATATGTTATACATGCATCTGTCTATCTAACTCAAAAGGAGGTTCTAGTGAGGTGGGGGTCAGTCTGTTCTCCCAAGTAACAAGGGATAGGACAAGAGGAAATGGCCTCAAGCTGCATCAGGGAAGGTTTAGTTTGGACATTAGGAAAAACTTCTTCACTGAAAGCATTGTTAAGCAGTGGAACAGGCTGCCCAGGGAGGTGATGAAGCCACCATCCCTGTAGGTATTTAAAAGACACGTAGATGAGGTGCTTAGGGACATGGTTTAGTGATGGGCTTGGCAGTGTTAGGTTAATGGTTGGACTCAATGATCTTAAATGTCTTTTCCAACCTTGATGATTTGATGATCCTATGATTCTATGACTCTATGACTCTGTGACTCCATGATGGCTCTGTGACTCTCTCTCTCTCTGTTACCCATTTCTTTTTCCTCAGTTATGAAAACATTCCAGGTTTAGTCTTGCTAATGTTCCTAAAAAGCAAACTTTGAAGTTCCCCTCTCACGTCGTCATGTTGCTTCAAGTTACCATCTGAATCTTAAGTCTGTGAGATTCCACACAGACCAGATAAAACTTCTGTCTTCTCACACATTCAATTAGTTTGTTGTTGAGTAAGAAAATAAATGTGATTTTCACTTTTTTCTTAATCTAATATAGAGATTTTACTGTAATGGTAGTACCAGACTTGGGGCCTTGCTGTTCATTCATAGTGTTTGCTACTGTGGCTAATACATATTTTGGACAT
>WUAM01000431.1:94150582-94164081 GCA_024336885.1 Actenoides hombroni | reverse complement strand
GAGGGGGTTGTATTTTCCATTCTAAAGGGGGGCTCCTGCCTTCCTTGGCAGATTCCTGTCTTTCAAACCAAGACATTGGGTTTGGTTTTTTTTTTCCATTGTAGGAGTTTAATTCCAATATAACGACAGGTTTTGTTTATTCAGTAGCTTTTTATAAGGATATATAATTTGAATTACACAATAGAGTTCTGTATTGTCTCCAAAGGAGGCACAACACATTCCTATGCAGTATACTTCTGCAATGTAACTATTTTTTATTTCCCTGACCACTAGACTGAAATTTACTGACGTGTGACTTGTGATGGAAAACACTGACTACAAACAAGGTGGTGTGTTCCTATGTGTGTGTGTATGCACACAGGTGAACATGTCTGCCAGTATTGCAAGTCTTTGCCATTAGGTTAGAAAACATTATAAGCTAAAAGACTATGTACGATACTGAATCTGTGACAATAAGCAAATGTTTTACATTTTTAGTACTGCTGGCTATTTGTGACATAAAATTGTCTTCTTTCCCTTTCTTAGTTTTCACTTTTGATTAATCCTGAGAGTTGTTCATGTACATATTTCTTTTCTTACAAGACAAGATCAAGGAGAACAACATTGCGGATTTCCTGTCCCTGCTAATCCTGTTAGCTCTGAGCTCATTCACACTATTCAATTCAGACAGCAGTGACTTCTGAGTTACACTGCATCTTACTGGAAATAGGTGTTCATTTGCCCACCTGGAACTCCCAAAACAGTGATAATTGCAAACTCTCTGCTGGTAGTTCTTATCCAGCAACTGAGTTCTGAGTAAGGGAGGGGATTTCAGATCAGCAAATAGTGACATACAAAAGTCTTGGAAAGGTTTTCCTCGATGAAGCAGTGAAAACCTGCAATGGGATCTCTGGTAATTGTTTACCAAGGTGAGTGTCAGTTATTATAATTCAATAAAAGGTATGTAAAATAAGACACTATGCCCATTGCAATACTTGGATGAAGATATCCTCAGCAGAACCTGCTCTTTGCTGTGCTATGGTCCAGATTCCCTAGATCATAAATTAAAAGGTCATTGTTTAAATACTAAAAAAGGAAAAAAGTATAGCCAGAATATTCCATGTGTTATTTAATAAATACAATTTCCACACTTTCATCTTTCCCTCTGTCAGAATGAATAACTGGATTTTGAAAGTTTTCAAAGGCGAAGTTGAATAGTTATGCAGCTAAGCAAAACATATGACAAGATTTGATCCCCAGAGGAAATAGAGGTGCAGTATGAAGTCTGTTACACTATGAAAAACCATAGTTTAATTTCCATATATGGAAAAGGAGAATAAACCTAGGTTACTAACAACAGGTTTCTGAAGTCATGGCTGCATGCTCAGTTTTAAGTAAGGCTGGATAAGGTAACCAATGTAACTTGAGACTAACATAACTGAAATAAGTTCTAAGCTTATCAATAAGATATTATTGAAAAATTTGGTAGAGTAGAAATATGTTGTATAGAATGATTTGTTTAATGTCTGTTTGCTTGAGAAATGTCTTTTGCAAAAAAAACCTTTCAGCTTAGTTTTAAAAAAAAAAAAGATAATTGTCATGCAAGTTAGTGTTATATCCTTATACACAAATACCAAGCAAGAGAATACATACATGTATATATGTGGCTGGGTGTTCAGGGGGGTGTATGTTTATAAGTTTTGTACAATGGAAAACTTTCTTCTTTAGTTACTTAAAAATGATAAGTTGCCAGTATACAGGGTGTTAGTTTTTATAATGGGAGTTAAAAAGATTTCTAATTTAATTTTCTCATATAAAAATGAAGTTCATTTTAAACAGCTTTAGTAAAATAATTCATTATAAATAAATACAATAGTTCAAATTAAAGAGATAATTGTCCTTACATAGTATAACAGCTTCATGCAGTCAAATATTAATTTTACACATTATTGATCTCTATTGTAATAATATTAAGATTTTATAAGTTCTTGCTTTCAGAAAACAGTGTATAAGCTTGTTTGATAGTAGATAGTTCAGTATCCATCAGTTGTTTATATTAGATGTTAAGGTTTTTCTGAGTAAGATAGGATGTCTATTCACTTCTAAATTCTGATCATATGGGAATCTTTTAGTCAAAAACACAGATTGCAATTTGAAAATGTACCTAAATATTAGCTACCACTCATTACCATGCCTACTAATCTTGGCAGCAAGACAAGGGAGAAAGCAGAACAAATAAAATGCCTCTTTGTCTTTGAAGCCAATATCCTGTATATTTTCCTTTGGTCTGTGGTGTAAAATGCAATGTTACAAAGCACCAAGAAATTAGAAGTACAGGCAAACCGACAAAAGAATAGCAATGCTTTATGACTATTTCCTTTTGTGCTCTTCTTTGTGCCATACAAGATGAAATGTTTTCAACAGCTGTCGGCACTGTATAAACACAATGGTCACTAGTTTAGAAGGTTTTAAGCCAAGAGAAGGCACATGAAAACCAACGTGATCATAAAGAAGGAACATGCTTTTTTTCTTTATCAATTTTGCCTTGATGAACAAGCAACAAGAGTTGCCAGAGGAAAGAGTAGGAGTGTCATAGGCATGTCTATAAAGAGACATTTTTGCCTTTTATTAAGAAAATGAAAAAACAATCTCTCTCTTCTCATTTCTTTGTTGCTCACCTACATTTTATCAATGCAGCCAATTAGAAAGACCAATTCACCAACTTAAAACACAACAGACATGGTTATTTATGCCACGGTGTTGAAAGTGTTGGTGGGCATTAATCACTGTGTTGTTAGTCACTTGTGTACTTGGACTACTATGGAATGGCTTCTGCAAAGAGATTTCTAAGCACGCTTTTTTCAGTCTTAGTCCCTTGTTATATTTAGCAGATTCTAGCTCTTCTTTTATTAATATAAATAATTAAAATATTTCATATCTCTGAGGAATTGTTTTAAAGTTGGGGCTTTTTTCTGAGTTTAGCTTCCTGAATCTGTCCTTAATCCCTTACTAAATGTTGTTGGCAAGTATTATCCAGTAAGATTAACTGTAATGTGTAGGCTTTTTTTAGTATCTGCAAATAGCTGTGAGTAATCCTCATTTAGGCATGGATCTAATTCACGTGTACTTTTGGAACTGAAGAATAGCATTATAATGAATATGAGAATTTGAGAATTGAAATAAAAATAAATAGAAAATTAATATAATTATGTAACCTTATTTTTATACATATTTTAATTTTTTACTTCAAGGAATACAGTCATAACAGTTCATAGAAATAAGTAGTCAGAAAATATGTCAGATCCTGTGCATTTAAGCTTGTATCATACATACATATATATATAAAATACACATGTAGAAGGAAGCTATTTGATATTTTTTAGCTTGAGTAATAGCTATAGACAATTTTTTTTTATCTCAGTGATATAAAAGTACAACTTTTTAAATTACCTCAGTGGCATCAGCAATAAATATTTTTGCATTCTTTGCCAGGTGGAATACACCAAAATTGTTTAAAGATTAATCATTAATAAAAACAAGAGGAGAAAAGGTTATAGTTTGTAATTAAATTGTTCTGTTCCTTCTTTAGGAGTTTGATAATCAGTACTCATATCACTACAACTCTTTATTACCTCATTCAGTATTAATTACTGATAGCCTGTGGATCTGAAACATACTGGAGTCATAAAAAAAATAATTCCAAAATGATCTATTAAGTATTTATTTCTCCACTGTGTTTAGTTATGGCCCAAGGGAAGCCAAAAACTAATACATTTGCATTGTTTCCATTACTTGGGATATAAATTTTTCAAGAATAAATTGGAAGTTTTTTTAGTACCTCAGCTAATGATCCCTACCTTGCTCTCAGATTTCAATGAGACTTACATCTAACCACAATTCAAAATCTTGATTCTTCCTGTTACAGAAAGAATTTCTAATGACATGTTCATTCAGTTTCTTTTCCTGAGGAGATCAGTTAATCATTTTTTACCAGATTCAGAGCTCATGTAATACCGTATGGGAATTTGAGACTGTGAAATGAATGCCAGACAGCAGAGCAGCGTGACTGTCTGAGGCGTGATCTGTGCTGACTTACACTTTGTGTAGTCATTTACTGTTGTGCAAAGTGGATACAGATTGCTGCCAAACCAGATTTTTCCACTGATGTTTTTGTGAGCTAAGTATACAAGGCAAAAGTGACTATATCAGGTGATAGGGAATGTTGCTAAGTGACCAGCTAGAACATTTGCTTAAGCACTGTATGGAGATATGGAAGTCAAACTCTGCACACAGTTCTGTTGTTTAGGATTTACTATCAACAATTCGTTTCTTTATAATGAAGGGTTCAAGCCAAACCTTGGAATTCATCAGGGACATATTGACCACCACTTGGAGCCAATCTGTACATGAGTTAGTGTCCTGGTGATGACACCTTACTTTTCTGCACCCCCCAATGTGGTACACAAGATCCAGCAGTGGCCTTGGTCTGCATACCAATCTTTGGTAGTAACTCTAAACGTGAGGTGTTATCACTGCTAGAAGCAGACACTGTCTGTGAGAAACAGGCTGCTACCTTCAGAAAGTGCAGTTAATTAAAAGAACTGAGCTGAAAAGTAAAGTTACTGAACAGAATTAGTTCTGTTCTCACTCAAACCAGGACAGTTAGTTAGAAGTAAGGGTTCAAAAGACTAGGAAATATATATGCATGTGTTTTTATCTAGAATTTAGTATTTTGAGTATATTTAGTAAGCAAATAATAAAAAAGGTTCCCCCATCCCCAGTCACTTTTTTTTTCCCTTTGAAATGGTGATCTCAGCTTTTAGGTACAAAATGAAGAAAGGAAAATGTTCTATCATCTCTGTATTCTAAAATATCTAACACTGCTACACAGAAGAATCAAATCCATTGGATGCTTTTGAAAATTCAATATACTTTCATATAAATCTGAACTATGAAAATGAGACTGAGTACTGTTTGTAGATACTGATTTGTATTAATAAAAGATGTGATCAAACATTTAAATAACTGCAGTCAGGGTGAAAAACAGCAAATTCTCTCTGATTGACTGTTCACAGTACTTGTGGATCCTTTTTTAGATTTATGTCACATCTTTTTGCAGTGCATTATATGAAAACATTTTCAAGGCACTAATACAAATCCAGATCAAGATAGTAATCAGAGGAAAAAATGTAAACAGACAGGTTGTTCACAAGTATTAAAAATTATCTTCAGTAAAAAACCTCAACTATTTTAAAATATTGTGTAGAATAGCTTTTTTTTTGTACAGTTTAGCAATGCTACTAGCACTATTTTTGCAGGACTATTGTTAACAGAAACCTATTTCATTTTTATCCACAAGGTGGTCATTTTATGTCCATGTAGTTGGTAGATTTAAGACAACCAACAGATTTCTTAACCAGCTGTATATATTTTTTGAAGTTACATTATGTTAACAGAATATTTTTGTCAAGGAAAAAAAAAGTAATTTATTAAAACATTGAAACACTTGTTAATAAAACCGACAAATAATCAATTTCAAATTACAGAGTTCAATTTCCAGTCTTAGAAATTCAACTGTTCCCATGGTATTTTTAGTACTTCTACTATGCAGAAATCACAGTTTAAATTACTGGTTTAAATTACAGTTACTGTATCCTTATATGTTAATGCTAGCTCCCTGTACCTGATCTGCTTTGTATACTGGCTATTGCCAGTTTTTGAAGAAATGGACAAGCAAATGAGTTAGAGTTTTGAATAAGCAAATAATTTTAAGATCTAGTCACCTTCAAGCATTTTGTTAATTTGGTGGGACATTTTTCTTTTAAGTTCAATTCAATATGCCATATGTCAGAACAGGACTTCTAACTTGAGTGTGACTCCTAGAAACAATAAATATTGATGATATTCTGATACATAGTAAAAGCTTGGTATGGCCATTAGGAGTTACCACAGAAGATTTGAAATGATAGCTCTGGAGTTCCAGCACCACATCTTTTACTCAGTTACTTGTAAGTTTGAGCATCTTTTTTTACAGAGATAGTCCCACCTAAATCTCAAATAGTACAATATAATCTTACCGACCTGAAACATCCTGTAATCTGACAAATCCTTATCAATGAGACCAGGATGATATAAATTTCCTTAGGAGAAGGACATAGCCAGAGTCATTCTGGAATGAACATTCATTGGTTCCTTTGCCCCTGAGGGATTTTAATAGATGCTACATTTAAGGTTTCCTCCTTTGTAATACGCTCCTCTTTATTACACTGAGGCCTTGATGCATGAGAATTAGCCTTTTCTAAAGGTGTTTTACACAGAATTTTTTTTGCAATCCTCTAATTAGTTGTGATAATAACCAAACAATAGATGCCAGTGATCTGCCCTAATCCAAATATAAACACGTCTGTCAGAAGAGTACGAGCCTTTTTAGATGTTTAAAAAGTGCTTGCAATATTTGCGTGAAAGGTGAAATTAAAATACTGTTCATAATCTCCTCCACTTATAACCAGGGATATAGTATCTGCCACTATGTGTCATGTACCATGATAATTAAAAAAATACAGCCTGTTTTTTTTTAAAAAAAGGAAACACCTTTTCATGATACAAAGTGTGGTAAATCAGCAAAGCCATTTCAGTCATATTTTTGTCATTTTCCTTTTATTTTCACCATCTATGTTTATGCAGTATCATTGGTTTGACTTCACTGATGCAGAGAGTAAGGAGAAGGATCAGAATGCAGTGTCTGGGAAAGAAAGAGGCACCTCTAGACCAGCAACAGGGATTCACAGGTTCCAAGTGCAGGAGGTAGCAGTAGCAGCAGTAACAGTTTAGTGTTTTGGATGACTTAACTCTACCAAACATTTCAACAATTACTAAATCCAAATCTATCATCTAATTAAATTCCATTAAAATTTTTCAGTAAGCAACAAGAAACTCCTGTTTCCTTGTGTCTTCCTTGTGTTCTGTCATTTACATGACTGCCCTAGCAAGTCAGTTCCTAGACATTAATCCTAACACTTTCCAGGTCAGTCCAGATCCAGTTTTCCCTTTGCAAAGAAGAATACACTCATCAAGAAAAATTCTTCAGTTCATAAGCCATCAGTTCCTCTTGCTTATTTCCAAAAGGACTTCAAAGTCTAGACCATACTGTGGATTTCTCTGCTCTCTGGGCCAAAATAAACACGTTACTTTTCACCTTATCTTTCTTTGAATATATATTATTCTACATAAAAGAATCACTTATTCTCGCCTAGCTAGAGAGTATAACATTTCAGTACTTAAAGCAAAATTTTCTGTCATGTCACACCTCAGAAAAACTCTATTATCTGAAAAAAATATTTCATTATTTTGAGGGTCACAGTCCAAAAATAGTCATCAACATTTACTTTGCATTCTCTCTTTCTTGTGCAGTAATTTTCCTAAAATAATTTGCTATGCTTTAAAATCTTGCCGCCATTAAAAATTGTGCCTACTTAGAGATAAGTATCTGTAAGTTCATGCAGTCTTATACAGATATGTGTTTTTTGTATCTGTACACTTGAATAAATGTTCTGCATATATGAAGGGCAGTAAAACATTTGTTTTTTGCTGTAAAAGAGTGGCTAACCACTGTTACTGCATTTTCTTAAAAAGTCTGGTGGTATTTCTTTCTACTAGCTTGTTTTTGTTTTGATCATAAAATTTGTTCCTATCACTACACCTTAGTCAAAAAGTATTTGCATACATCTCCTAAAGAGATATGTCCTTATGATTGACAACTGAATGGCTGAAAACTGAAGAGTGAACACTTCACTGACTGGATCTAGGTTATAGACATTATAGTTAAGAAACAGACTCTTGTTTTACAACTTTTTATTCAATGTGCTTATATAATGACATGTATTGATCTGAAATCTCTTCATGTCTCTCAGTTTTTATTTATGCATCTTTATATAACTGCAGATGAATAGCAGCTAATCAGAAATATCTCTGCTGGTTATGTTTACATCTGATGACATGCTCTTTTTCACTTGTTAAGAGAGGATGAAACTTGTTGCAACAAATAGCTCCACTTAAAAAAAAAAAAAAAGAAAAGAGAATAAATTATGGGAAGAACTTCCATCATCTGACCTAAGAAGAGATATAATTTAAGAAATGTAAGGAATGATAAATGGATTAATTAAAAAATATATATTCAAAGATGAATTCTAGGTACTTTTGTCACGCATATCTGAATGCTCCTGTTTTTCTTTCCAGGCAAATATTGAGCATTCTCAGATGATTTATAAAGCACAGCCAATTTTATTAATTCAGTTCTTTAGTGGGAGACTGAACAATGTGGGACACTATCATAAAGAACATCCTATAATAGTCTTTTCATTTTCTCTCTTCAGCAAGAAGTGTATTTTATCGTGTCATATTCTGCCCTTATTCACATTGAGAAGTTCTGTACTCCACAGGCATTCCTGAAATCAATACTTCTGAACATATTGTAGGTTAAAAGTCCATTTAATTAAAATAAGATTTGGTCCTAAATATCTCCTCTTTCAAGATATTGAAGTTATTTGGTAAACATTTAAAACTGGAAAAATTACTTGAGAAATAGCAAAGCTAGAAACTCAAGTCAACTTTTTCAAGTGTTCTTTGAACAACTCTGCCCTGCAAAAAAGTCCTAGGACTACAATGAGAAATTACAAAAAGAGCATCTCAGACACCGTTATTTATCATTATTGTACTTTTAGGAGTAGGATGCTCTGATGGAGAGAAGCTCCTGGTTGAGCTGTCCCCATGCCTGCTACCAGCTCTAGCCTGTAGAACTGAGAATCTGCACATTCCCCAGTTACAAATAATGGGGTTTGGTCTTACATACTGGGTGTCTGTGATGAGGTTTTGGTAGCACGGGGGCTACAAGGGTGGCCTCTATGAGAAGAGATCAGGGGCTGCCCTGTGCCAGACACAGCTGGTTCCACCTGGCTCCAGTGGACTCATCACTGGACACAACTGAGTTTGTGGTGCCTCTGTTGAAACATATTTAAGAATGGGCAAAAATGCTGGAGAGGCAGACAAGGCAGGAAAAAAAAAAGTAAGAAACCAGTACGAACATCTAGATCAGAGAAAAAATGAATGGATGGGAGTATTTAAGGCATTGGGAGCAGAGATTCCTCTGCAGCCCATGAAGAGGACCACACTGGAATAGATACCCACAGTGCAGCCCACAGAAACACCCCCCCCCCCATTGGAGCAGCTGAGTATTTTCCAAGGGAACTTTAGCCCATGGAGAGCACCAAAGCAGATTTTTTTCCTGAAGGACCACAGAGAGGATTCACACTGGAACTGGGAAAAGTGTGAGGAGGAAGGAGCAGCAGAAAGGAACTGTTACACAGTAACTATAACCTTCACTCCCTATCCCCTCTGCACTGCTCAGAGGGTGCTGGGTAGAGGAATTGGGAATGAAGGACTGAAGTGGGACCCAGAGGAAAGAGGATGGTAGAGGGAAAGGTTTTGTTGTAATTTCTGGTTTTATTTCTCACCATCCAAATGTGTTTTAATTGGCAGTCAAATTATATTCTCCAAATCAAGTCTCTTTTGCTAGTGATGGAAAGTGGTAAGTGATCTCCCTGTCTTTATTTCATCATCAAGCTTTTTCATCTTATTTTCCCTGCCACCTGTTGAATAGGGGCAGTAAGTGAGCAGCTAGGTAGGTGTCTGTGTTAACCCACCAACGATAACCATTAACTCAATGCAATTAAAAAACATCATTTGACAGTATCGTGTTGTTCATTCTACTTTTAGGGCCTTCTAAAAATGCTGACACAACTTAAAGCATGTAAATAATTTAATTTGAAGCAGATTGCAATATTTACATAATGCAAATTACAGTACTTTTTTTCAAACTAGACCTTAACCAAAAAATCAGATCACTGTCAGAAACTCGAACAACTTGTTCAGACTAGATTTTTGTTTTCATCTTCAGTCTGCTCATGAAAGAAGATTTCAGGTGAATGTAAAGAATTAAAAAATTAACTGAGTTTATTTTAAGACAGTTGAAAAAGGCTCCAGTATAAATTCAGAAATATAGCCTAAGCAGAGTTTAAAAGTGGCACTTTTAAGATTGAATCTTACTTGAAGCAAAGACTGCTTATAAGGAGACATTGCAGAAGAATATGGGTCTTCGTATATTTAATATATCAGATATTTAAATAATCAGTTTTTCTTCTCATATTTGAATTTACACTTCCATGTTTTTAAAAACATTTCATGTTTTTAGACATTCATGTTTTAAACATTTCATGTTTTTTTTTTTAAATTATGGTTTTTAATTTTTTTTTTTAATTTCATGTTTCTAAAATGTATGCTTGTAAAACAAAGGTACTATACAATGATGTAGTGTACATCACTAACAAGATCAAACAGCATAAAAGAAGAAATACAAAGAAATGATTTAACGGGGATCATACCTGAGGTGCAGCACCCTTCCTTTCAAAAAAAAGCCCATAGAGTTATCTGAGTTCTAAAGATTGACAGCACTATTTCAGTAAAATTTATTGTTCATACTAGACCTTTACAAAACATAGGAAGAGATAGAAGAAATTTGAAGTTGACTTTTTGTGCTTAGAGCATGTGATGAGGGACAATGTTCTGACAGCTCAAGCTCTCAAGATTACTCAAGCTTAATGACTGATCTAAATTGGACCTTGGAGATAAAAGAAATTCTTTAGTGATGCCTCAGTTGTCATTGATTGCTACGAGCAATTTTAAAGCTATTCAAGATGAGAATTGCCAGTTTGGTTCTGAAGGAGAAGAAAGTGGTACGTAAAATTGGCAGCTGGTGAAAATGCTTCTGTATTAAAACAAAACAAAACAAAAAATTGTTTATTTTACTTGTAGGTGATAATCACAACTACATATGATGTTATGCATCATCAGGGAAAGACACAGTGAACCTACAGGGTACAATGTAAGCAGAAGCTGTGACAGAAAAGACAAAAATGAAAGGCTGGGAACAATATAAATAGCAGCAGCAGCAAGATGAATGAAAGCAAAATGATAAAGACAATGATGAAGTTAAGTGCAGAGCTGAAGTTCCTTTTCTGAGTGTTGATTTCAGAAAGTATTTCTCTCTGACACAATCACCCTTATTCTTGCACACAGCGTAACATGTTTTGCATCTAAACTACTGTGATTAGAATACAAAGTATTTAAGCCATAATATTGTTAGGGCAGGATAAAATCATACACAATCATGGTTGCCTAAGTGTGGAGAGGAGCTTTTATACCATCAGTTTGCCCAGTAAAATGTTGGTTCATAATAAGGACAGAGGCTTGCGTTTGGGTGAGAAAGGGGTATAGCTGCTCTGTTTTTTCATTCTGTCTTACTCAGACTCTTAACATTTGCCTAAATTTTAGGCAGCAGAGGAATTAGTTCTTCTGGACTAGACGTCTAAATTTTCTAAATAGCCAGTGGGGAAAGAAAGGTTCTTTAAAGCCTTCATAAAGAGTTCTCCTAACTTAACATCCTAGCCAATGAAAGCACCCACCTCTTGGTGTGCCATCTAGAAATCTTAAGAAATTTGAAGACAGAAATATAACTAGTGAATACAAATCAACTCATACAACATATAACATAATATTATGCAGTACCTTTATTGGTTTTAGGCATACTATATAATTCACATTGCCCTAAAAAGTAAAATTTAAATCCAAACCAAATATTTTTTTGTTCATACTCATTATCAAAGTAATCACTCTTATCTCTTTTAAAAACTCTGATGAATTTTCAGCTGTATTTTTCCTCTATCCAATTGACTTTTCTCAGATAGATAAGTTAAAATACATGATGTATTTTAAGTCCTTGCTAACTGGGGAGGTCCCAATGGACTGGAGGTTAGCAAATGTGACTCCCATCTACAAGAAAGGCAGAAAGGAGGATCCAAGTAACTATAGACCTGTCAGTCTGACCTCGGTACCAGGGAAGGTCATGGAGCAGATCATCTTGAGTGCTCTTACAAGCCATATAGAGGGCAACCAGCAGATCAGGGCCAGTCAGCATGGGTTTAGGAAAGGCAGATCTTGCCTGACAAACCTGATCTCCTTCTATGACAAGATGACCCGACTATTGGACGAGGGAAAGGCTGTGGATGTGGTCTAACCTGGACTTCCGGAAGGCTTTTGACACTGTTGCCCATAGATTTCTAATGGAAAAACTGGCTGCTCATGACCTGGATAAGAATATGATCTGCTGGATCAGGCACTGGCTTGACAGACGGGCCCAGAGAGTAGTGGCCAGTGGTCCTAAATCCAGCTGGCAACAGGGCACAAGTGGCATTCCTCAGGGCTCAGTGCTGGGGCCGTTTCTATTGAACATCTTTATTGATGATCTTGATGTGGACATAGAGTCTCCCATCAGTAAATTGGCAGATGACACCAAGTTAGGCAGGTGTGTGGATCTGCGTGAGGATAGGGAGGCTCTCCAGAGAGACTGGGATAGACTGGATCGCTGGGCCACTGCTAATGGTATGGGTTTCAACAAGGCCAAGTGCCAGGTCCTGCCCTTGGGCCGCAGCAACCCCATGCAACGCTCCAGGCTTGGGGCAGTGTGGTTGGAGAGCTGTCTGGCGGAGAGGGGTCTGGGGGTTCTAACAGACAGGAGAATGAATATGAGCCAGCAGTGTGCCCAGGGGGCAAAGAAGGCCAACGGCATCCTGGCCTGGATCAGAAACAGTGTGACCAGCAGAAGTAGGGAGGTGATTGTCCCCCTGTACTCAGCACTGGTGAGGCCATGCCTTGAGTATTTTGTCCAGTTTTGGGCACCTCAGGACAAGAGAGATCTCGAGGTGCTGGAGCAAGTGCAGAGGAGGGCAATGAATCTGGTGAAGAGTGAAGGAGCTGGAGCTCTTTTTTTTCTTTCTTTGTAGTATTTTCTTTAAAACTAATAAGGCTAGCAGCATGTCAAGGTTTTTTTCAAGTTCACCATATCAACTGTGGACTATTTCTGAACTGAACTCCTGTTAGAGTAACTTGAAAAATGGATTATCATGATATTTGGCCCCCTATTTATTGAAGACTTGGAAGTACAGTTCCTTTTCTTAAGGAAAAGCAGAGTTATAAGAGTAGGCATTCTGAACTGCTGTAGTTCTGTAAGCAGTTCTACAGGAGTTGTACGAGTCGACTGTTAGAAACAGTTTAAAAGAGTTTATTGAAGAGGAAATGCAAAAATGAAGTAGTGGCTTGTGGATCCTATTTTGTTTTCTGTCTGGGTTGATGTGCTCTTTTTTTGTTTTATTGTTTTATTTATTTATATGGAGGTTCCTCCAGTGCATTGATGATAACTTCTTGATGAAAATGGTGGAGGAGCCAACTAGGAGGGGAGCAATGCTGGATCTTATCCTCACCAACAGGGAGGGTCTGGTTGAAGCAGTGAAGGTTGAGGGCAGCCTTGGCCTTAGCAATCATGAGATGGTGGAATTCAAGATCTTGTCTGGCAGGAACAGGGTATCAAGCAGGACTACAGCCCTGGATTCCAGGAGGGCCAACTTTGGCCT
>WUAM01000431.1:94129745-94148007 GCA_024336885.1 Actenoides hombroni | reverse complement strand
AGTTAATTAGAAGAACTGAGCTGAAAAGTAAAATTACTGAACAGAATTAGTTCTGTTTTCACTCAAACCAGGACACAGGGTATGGAAAATTACATCACTTTGAGCACTCACTAGAATTAAAATTTTCCAAGCACAATGTATCTCTCCAGGCCATCCAAGAGGTGGTGAAGACATGAATTAAAACAGATCAAATTGTTGTCTTCCAAAATTAAGCACTGTGGAATTGTGTCTGCTACTGTAGAAGAGTTCAGCACCAATAAGGATGTCTACCTAAAATACTCCTAAACTACTAAAAGTCTCTAGGGGATCTTGTCTTCATTCAGTCTGTATTACTGGTGCGCAGGCCTGAACTGGTTAACTGAAGAAGCACTGATCATGGTGGCAGATCTAGAACAAATATATGATAGGCCACAGGTGCATATTTATACTTTTTTTTTTTTTGTCTCTCTGATAGCAAATACAAACAGCCAAATCAGCCTGTAAGCCTATGTTATAGATCACAAATTTACAGGTCTGATGTCATTAAAATCTGTAAGTTGTTGGGGGATTGTAAAATCCTCCTTCAAGGTGTTCTGTCCCTTATAAGATGAGGATTTTTTCTGAGGGTTATTGTAACCAGGAAATAATGTAGATGTCTACAAATTTCAAGCAAGAGGTGATACAAATGTCCAGGGCTGTACAGTATCAGAAAAGATTATATAAAGGTAGAAAGATACTTTTGATCATTTCTAAATCGTCTAACAGTTGTTCATTTGTTTTAAGATGTAAAATTTCTATAAAGAAAACATAATACTTCTATGGCGGGACTTTATTTAAATGTATTTCACCCTAGGCTCTTTTTGAGTATACATACTACGTAAGAACATTTTACAATACCAAATGTTGAGCTATTCATTAAATTAAAAATAAGAATCTGCCTACCCTTGCATTTTCTAAAATGAGGTAAGCTGTAATATATCTTAGTCTAGTACAATAGATACATAAACCACTGAATAATCTAAGTACCAGCAGTGTAAAAAGGGTACTGATTTTTTCCTTTCAGTTTCAATCACATTCTAAAAGAAAAGAAAATTCAAGCATAAAGAAAAATACTTAATATGTCAACAACAATGCTGGCAAAACTCTAAAGCAGATAAAACTAAAAAGCATTAATTTTATAATACTTCTGCTTCCATAGTCTGCATTGTATCTATCCCCTTGAAGCAGCTGTTCTTATACCAGTTTTAGTGTGAGAAGGAAAAGTAGGTCCCACAGAGCTGTTACCTTTCTCCTGCAGACTTTGTTAAGGAATTGAACTGGCAATAGCTGGACTCTCATCCTTTGAATCTGCTAGCCTGTATAACCTTATTGACTCATCAAGAAACACTTGCTGTTCCATGAAAAATAAGGGTGTTTCACACTGCCTCCCTGCTGCAGTGAAAGAAGAAAGAGAAGAACTGAACCCCTGAGGGAGAGGTGAAGTACAAAGTTTGCAAAAATTGTAACTTATTTTTCCCTTTTCCATATTTTTTCTTTCAAGTTAAAGCTTGTCTCCCTGGGATCCTTATTTAGTCAATGAACAAATATATGGTCCTTCAGAGGGCTGTTCAGAGCATCTAAGTCAGAACTATGGCATCTCACTAAGCCAGATGCTGTGAGCATCCTGCTGAGCAACAATCTTCCTGCCAGCAAAAATCCATTGTGTTGATCTTTGTCCAGACTAGATTGTGGGCTCATAGCTGAGGCACCCCTAGATATTGTTTCAGTCTTTTTTTTTTTTTTCTCACAAGAAAAGTGTCATATATCATTGCTTATGTTAAGAAAGTATGAGTGAAATCATATTTCAAGGCATTGTCAACTGCCTAATCCAATGTTTTCTTCTTGTCATTCCATGTTCTGTGTACCTGATTATTCTGTATCGTGTCTCCTGCATCTTAGTTGTGTCATTTCTAGCAGATGTTTTGCTCCACAGACCCTCTACCAGTCAGTTATTTTACTAGTGCACCCCATTTTGTCTTCTACGAAAAACAAAGAAGGGAAGATGGGGCTTCCAATCTTGATTTCTTTCCTTTTCTGTACTTTCTTAAAAAGCCATTTAGAAAAAATTAGTCTTTTACTCTACACCTTTTCAAGTAACTTATAGCAATATCCATAACAATTTGTTCTGTTTTATAAATTACAGTACACAGATCTTTTATTTCTTTTTTCATGTGACAGATACTGGGTCAGCCACTCTCTAAGGCTTACAGTTAACCCTCATGGCCTGTAGTATAAATAATAGTGCACATTAGGCCTTGTCCTGCAGTTTTCACAGAACAAAGATTTCCATGCATATTAATGCACATTTTGGATCTGTGAGAAGTGCTAGATTTAGTTTCTCAGGTAAGTGGAATAAGCACCACTTTTTCTGCTATTTCATGAGGCTTTCAAGGTTATACGAACACTCCTGGTTTAGGTGTCCATTGAGGCAAAACAGATAATGGGTAAGTTGCAGTTTTCAACATGGAGTAACATTTTTTTAAAGCACTATGATTGGACTGAATGCTATTCTTAAATTGGTCCTTAATATAAAAGACAGCTCCTAAGAAAGAGTTTAAAAGAAGAAAAAGATCAGTTATCAGCTGAAAAACAGAACATAGAAAAATAAATAGGAACTGAGTAAGCACCTAAGGATGTGGACTTGCAATTGTGTTCTATGTGGTCTTTCTTATTTCTAGTTTTAAAGCTACAAAAAAAAAAACTTGTTCTTTTTTTTAGATGTGACTAAAGAAAAGGAATAGAATTGGGATAGGTGATAGTAGACTCAGAAGTTTTAATACAAAGAAAGATACAACTGCAAAAACAATCTAGTCCTGGATATACAGCAATTCAGAAATTAACACAAACAAGAATTTCAAAGAAACAACATAGTACAATACATAGGATATGAAATAAATTTTATTAGCCCCACAACAAGTGTTGGTTTGGAAAAACTAAAAGAATGGATGAGGAAAATTATAAGAGAAAGAAGGATTCAGTTAAGTAGATTATCAGTCTTAAGTAGATTATTGGTCTTAAAGCCCACTTTTTTCATAACCTGTTGCAAACTTCTGCACTTGTGGTCTAAAAGTCCAAAACATAACCTAAAGCCAAATATAATAAAATTACTGGAATAAATTATGAATAATTAAGCTGGTAGTAGAATTAAAATTCCCACACTCAGTAAAGTACAAATGTAAAATAACATGTCTAGAGACTTTTCTCTTTTTGTAGAGAAAAGTTGTATATAGGACACATTTACAACAACAAAAATGAGCCTGTTTGCAATAGATTTCAAGCTAGCTCAAACTTTACGTAGTCCCATACTTCATCCCTGCTCCAGTGAAGTCAGTTGGAGCTTTGCCCTTGACTTTGACAGAGGCAAGCTAAGACTTTAAGTTTATAACTTTATTTTGTAGAAGGCATTATAGCTTGTTTACTCTCTGTCTGCTGGCAAAATCAACACCGATGCCAGTAAGTGTTCTTAAATTAAATAATTGCTTTCAATGGGGGAAAATTTGTAGTTTTTTCCTGAAATCTGACAAGCACTTGGATATTTTGCCACTTTGTCTTTATTTGTATGTTCCTAAGATGCCCCGAATAAAATTGAATAGCTTGGCAAACTGGAATACCTGAGAATATCTATTTTATTTTGTTTTCCTCTCAAAAATATTTACCTACACACTTTTCAGGGAATTAAATATAAAAACCTAGATGGAATTTCACTTAATATTCTAAACACTCAAAAATTGCAAAATTAATGTTTATACAGCAACATATCTCTTTTGTATGTGTGTGTGCGCTTGTGTGTGTGTGTGCATCACTAAAAATACACGTCTGCAAATATGTATCTATTTTTGCTCTATGCAATGTAGAATTATTAAAACACTTATAAAATGTGTAGCATAGCAGTGTTTCTCTACCTTTCTCAATCACACCTCACTGTCACTATCTTCTGCTCCAGCCCCAGCATTCATTACTGTCTCGTTACTTTCTTCCTTTATTTCTTTACCTCACGCTGTTGCCAGCAGCTCCAGCAATGTTGGCCACATGCCCAAAGCAATAATCTAAGTTGAACTCTACTGTCTTAGTCTATAGTCTCAGCACCATGTTCCTTAGGGCTCATGGTTCCCTATAAACATAGTCCAGAGTGAGTCAAGATGGCCTATCACAGAGCCAGGGACAATCAAGGAGAGATTATTACCTGGGCTAAAAACCATTCTGTGTGTTGTCTGGAACATGACTATACTTCAATACTGACACAGATCACATTGAGGACTGCTTAAAAACATGCAGTAAAAAGCCAAATGTTTTCTTTTCTTGTATTCTTGAATAACTCTGCCACAGTAATGTTACCATAAATGTTAACTATATGCCAAGATGTTGCAAGCATCTTACTTTTTACATTAAATAAAAGTCATTTAAATAAATAAATTGTACATTTATTTCAGTGTCTGGATTTATCACAATTTCCTTTGTATTCTTATGTACTGAAAAACTTGAAGAATGGCACATGTTTAAGGATTGTAAATGCGATGTTCAGTGCAGTGTCATTTGGATTATTCAACAGATCCAGATGTACTGTTACTGTAATAAAAACAGCTCATCTCTTAGGTCTGAATTTGCTTCTGGCTGAGTAAACACAAAGTGTTATTTTTGCTTAGTCTTTGTTATAGTCCTCAGAAGTAACTAAAGAGCAAACCTTACCCTAAAGATACATATAGATGTACTGTTTTCTTCTACTTACAAGAACTTCTTTTATAAATCCTCCAAGCAATGTCTCAGTGCTCTGAGGGGTAACATTCTAAGAGATACAGAATACAAAACATGAACAGCATCTCAAACAATGTGTATTGTGTCATGGCCTTCTACTCTAAAAGTCAGTATTGTAACAGTGACTATCATATAACTCATCCTATTTGCTCATTCAAAGGTACTGGAGAACTACACAGTAAGAAGAGCCACTGATATGCAGGTTTTGTATTTTTTTTTTTAATTAATAAAATATTTCTATACATGAAAGCTAACCTAAAAATTACTAGAATTATATTCTAAATTTCAGATAATTAAAGATCAAAATAAATAATTAATATTAATGCATTGATACTTCATTTCCAGTTACAATAAAGAAGAGAGAGGAAGATACAGTGGAATTGAAGAGTTAGAGCAGAAAAGCTCTGGATACAGTTGCACAGATATTTTGCTAGAGGGCAAGAGATTTGAATTCTCCCTTGGTGGAACTAAGGTAGACTACTAAAGCTGTACAAATTTCCTTTCCTCACTAAAGCACCAAAAGGGATGAGTGTTTGCAGGGCTGACACTTGCAGTATTCTGCAGTTCAATACTGTATTGTATTTAAGGGGATGAAACTGGTCTTGCTAGACAGAAGCCTGGGAGTGGCATGCTGGTGCTTCTGGGACAGTGTACTGGGAAGGTCTTTCAGTCTGTTTTCTCTGTGGAGGTGGGGGATGGTGATCCAAGCATCAGCAAAAACAGAAAGCTCACTGATAGGTTAGTAACCATGGAAGTGGCTGAGAATGGTCAGTCAGGAATTAGGGCTTTTCCCCCTGAAAGGGTGGCAGGATTATTAGCCCAGCTGAGGTGCATCTACACCAATGCGTGCAGCATGGGCAACAAACAGGAGAAGCTGGAGGTCATTGTGCAGCGAGAAAATTATGACATAGCTGCCATCACAGAAACATGGTGGAATGACTTGCACAATTGGAGTGTTGAAATCAGTGGCTACCAAAGGGATAGGTGAGGAAGAAGAGGTGGTAGGGTGGCCTTCTATATTAGGGAGACGTATGAATGCCTTTTTCTGATGGGGGACTTCAACTTCACAAATGTCTGCTGGAAATACAATACAGCAGAGAGAGAACAGTCCCGGAGGTTCCTGGAGTGTGTAGAAGATAACTTCCTGATGCAGCTGGTGAGGGACTCAATGAGGGAAGGTGCCCTCCTGCACCTGCTGCTTGTGAACAGAGCAGGACTTGCAGGGGAAGTAATGGTTGGAGGCCATGTTGGTCATAGCGATCATGAAATTATAGTTTTCAATTCTTGGGGAAGAGGGAGGTCAGTAAAACTGCTAACTTGGACTTATGGAGAGCAGACTTTGGCCTGTTCAGGAGACTGATTGACAAAGTCTCTTGGGAGGCCATCCTGAAGGGTAAAGGAGTCCAGGAAGGCTGGACATACTTCAAGAAGGAATTCTTAAAGGCACAGGAGCAGCTGTCCCAGTGTGTCGAAAGACAATCCAGTGGGGAAGAAACTGCCCTGGCTAAACAGAGAGCTTTGGCTGGAATATAGGAACAAAAGGAGGGTTTATAGCCTTTGGAAGAGGGAGTGGCCTCTCATGACGACTACAAAGATGTAATGAGGCTATGCAGGGAGAAAATTAGAAGAGGCAAAACCCAGCTAGAACTCAACCTGGCTACTGCTGTTAAAGACAATAAAAATGTTTCTATAAATACATTAACAACAAAGGGAGGATCAGGGAGAATCTCCTTCTTTATTGGATGCAGGGGGAAACACAGTGACAAGGGATGAGGAAAAGGATGAGGTGCTTAATGCCTTCTTTGCCTCATTCTTTAGCAGCAGAACTAGTTGTTCCTGAGACACCCTGCCCTCTGAGCTGGAAGATGGGGGCGGGGTGTGTGTGTGCGGACGGGCAGGAGCAGAAGGAGACCTGAACAATCCAAGAGGAAATAGTGGCCTGCTACACCGCTTAAACATATACAAATCTATGGGGCTAGGTGGGTTACAGCCAAGAGTACTGAAGTTGCTGGTGGAAATGCTCACCAAGCCATTTTCAATCGTTTACCAGCAGTCCTGGCTAACTGGGGAGGTCCCAGTGGAGGGTAGCAAACATGACTCCCATCTACAAGAAAGGCCAAAAGAAGGACCTGGGGAACTACAGACCTGTCAGTCTGACCTCAGTGCCAGGGAAGGTCATAGAGCAGATCATCTTGAGTGCCATTACACACCATATACAGGACAACCAGGTGATCAGGCCCAGTCAGCATGGGTTTAAGAAAGGCAGATCCTGCTTGACAGACCTGATCTCCTTGTATGATAAGATGACCTGCCTAGTGGATGTGGGAAAGGCTGTGGATGTTGTCTACCTGGACTGCCATAAAGTCTTTGACATTGTTTCACACATCATCCTCATGAAAAAACTCAACTGCTCATGCTTGGATGGCTGTATGCTCTGCTGGGTAAAACCTTGGCTGGATGGCCGGGCCCAAAAAGTGGTGGTGAACAGAGTTGAATCTAGTTGGTGGCCATTCACAAGTGGCATTCGTTAGGGTTCAGTATTGGCACCACTTCTATTTAACATCTTTATCAATAATCTTGATGAGGACATAGAATGCACCCTCAATAAGTTTGCAAACCACACCAAGTTGGGTGGGAGTGTTGATCTGATTGAGGGTAGGGAAGCTCTACAGAGGGACGGGGACAGACTGCGTCAATGGGCCGAGGTCAATTGTATGAGCTTAAACAAGGTCAAGTGCCAGGGTTGCACTCGGGCTGCAACAACCCCATGCAATGCTACAGCTTTGGTGAAGAGTAGCTGGAAAGCTTTCCAGTGGGAAAGGAACTGGGGGTACTGATCAGCAAATGGCTGAATATGAGTCAGCAGCATGCCCAGGTGGCCAAGAAGACCAATGGCATCCTGGAATGTATTAGAAACATTGTGGCAAGTGGAACCAGGGAGGTGACTGTCCCTCTGTACTTGACATTGGTGAGGCTGCGCCTCAAGTACTGTGTTCAGGTTTGGGCACCTCAATACAAGAGGTGCTGGAGTGGGTCCAGAGAAGAGCAACTAAGCTGGTCTCTTCTCACAAGTAACTAGTGATAGATCAAGAGGGAATAGACTCAACCTGCACCAGGGGATGTTTAAACTGGACATTAGGAAAATTTTTTTCACTGAAAGGGTTGTCAGGCATTGGAACAGGCTGCCCAGGGAAGTGGTTGAGTCACCATCTCTGGACGTGTTTAAAAGCCATATAGATGTGGTGTTCGGGGGTTAATGGTCAGACTCAATGATCTTGAAGGGCTTTTCCAACCTTGATGATTCTATGATTTCTTCTGAGGAACCAGACTTCCATTGTGTTTTGGATTTCCTGGTGATACTAGCAGTAGATGCTCAGGAAATGTACTTCCACATGGTTTGGTAGATGGAAGGAGCCTCACCTTGTCCCCTTTCAGACATCCACCAGTGTTTTGTTGGCCTCCAGAACTATGATGAGTAAGAATAATTCTCCCCCTTCTAAAAAAGCAGATATATAGTCCCAAGCTTCAGTGTATATACATATAATCCAAAACAGTTCATTGCCCAGGAATCATCTTCCAGTAAATCAGAAGGGCAGCAATTGCACTTAGCAACAGCAAATTGTAATAGCAGGACAGCTATTCATATCAGTCCATGAAACATTCGTGGGTCATTCTTCCTCTCCTCAACCCATTCCATACATATCTGCTGCTCTAAAACAATCAACCATTATGAAACCTAACTGCTATATTAATGATTTAGGGGTTTTAGTGACCTCGCTTTCTTATGCTGAACTCTGTCAAGCACTAAAAAGCAGGTATCTTTTAATGCTGGGTCTCAAATGATTAAAGTGTTGTAAAAAGTAGTATCTCATGCCTGGCTTATGTGTAACACTGAGGAAGATAGTTGGGCTTCAGCCTCAGACTGCTATTTCTTGAGACCTCTCCTCAGTGACCATATTGCTTTCTGGATTTCCAGGTGTGTAGGGTGGGGAGAATTAAGAAGTTGCAGAACAGTTTTATCTAAGGCCCAGCTGCAGCAGGAGATTGTGACACTGACAATGAATGAGTGAATCATTGCACAAGAACAGAGATAAAGCAGAGTGAGAGTGGTGGTGGTGGGCATAAAAGGAAACTAGCCTAAAAGGGAGGTGTATCATCGAACAAAAGGGCTTAGTGGCCTAAAGTGCTGCCTATTGAGCATAAGGGTGTTAATTGTATGGCCATGTGACAGCATGACTACATTACAGAGGGCCATATGGTGTTGAGAGGGATCAGAATGCATCTAATACATTTTTCCTTGGTAAGTAAGAGAAGAGTAACTTGGAATATTACCCACACTGATAACAGTAAATTGCTTGAGTAGTAAATAAATTGTTTTCCATGTTTACCTTACCTGAAGGTAAAGTAATTATAATTAGGGGATAGAAGAATTCATACTATCCAATAAATATTCAGAACATGAAATATGTATTAATACATTTTCCACCATCATATAGGTCTGTGTACATTTAAGGTGGCACACAGAGGTATTTCAGGTAAAGAGCTTTCCCTATAGTTTGTAGCACTTAAATGCAGTTTCACTCTTTCAAGTATAATTACTTAGATGCCAGGAAGAACTAGAACATAGGTTAAATAATGAATTAATATTTTGAAATATAAAATTTCATATAAACTTTCTTATACCTTCTCTATAAGGTATTTTTAGGAACAGTTTGAACTAATAATGGAGCTTTGATAACTCAGCTCACTTTATCTGAAGTGGGTGCAGGAGTGACCATATGAACAGCTCAGCTGATAGACCTGAGAGGGCAGTTATTCTCAGAAGAGAGATGCTGACTAATGCATGTGAGAGAGAAACTGCTGAAGCAAATATAGATGAAAATTACTTTTGTGTATATCCTCATACTGAAACATAGTCTGAGTTTAAGCTAACTGAAACCTCACTAAGATGATTTAAACTAACCTGTCTGGCTTCATTCTAAAATGGATTAGGAGTGTTCACACAATCTGCTAATGACGTCCAGCTATTAATCCACTTGAGCTGACAGGTAGGTATCAACCAATTCTGAACTACACCGTATTAGTGGAGAACTCCAAATCCTTGTGATTACTGACTTAATTGGATAAAAACATTATATCAGATGTTATGAGAGCAATTTCTTAGACCTCAGTGAAGCACAAGGGACAGGCAACACATGGCAAAAGCAGATACCAAAGTGAAGAACTACATGCACCTACTGAAAATAATTAGTTTATTCTGTACAGACAAATAGAATTAATTTTGTGTTTGGTACTTGAAACATAGGGTATATTTTGATTTTTTTAGTGATCAGATCTAAAGATAATTTATTACAAGGGATTCCTTTATTAAGTAATGATGCAGAGATCTATCTACATAAGGTGTACATAAGATTTGCAACACATCTACAGATTAAAAAAAGGGAACTTGTCATCTGTAACATGAAGATTGGAAACTCATTAATTCAAAGTTAATCATCACACACACAAACAAAATCAAACAATACGTAACATTTATTTTAAATTATCAAAAAAAAAATGTGGAAATTATGCCTTATTTTTAATTACAAGTCCACAATAACAGCAATGAATTTGTGTACTAATTCAAATATGGTATATAAATTCATTTATTCATCTGAAGTATCATAGACAGGCTTAGACGATGTTTTCAATTAGGAGAATTTATGCAATTACTGTAGATGCCATTTTACTTGACAGAACAAAAACAGAATAAGGAGCATAACACTCCTAATGTCATGACCCTCAAGGGATTCATGGCCTTGCCTGCCCCAAACCACCAAGTCAGCCTGCAGAGTACCTTGACCTCTACACAAAATTTTTTTACTAATTTTTGCTACCAATTAAAATGCATCTTTTAAAAAACCAAAACTGGAATAGTTGGAAATGTTAATTTACAAAAATGTTGGGAAAAAAATATGTATTCATTGGTAGTACAATAATTATACTCTGGATATGAGTTAGTTTGCTATTTCTTTGCATCTACATCTATTCACCGAAGAAACTTACGAAGCAAAAAGGGTAAAAAGCAGACATCATAAGGCACTGTAAGATTTTAAAGCATAATATAGGCTGGCTTTAGGGTTCTATATCCAATACCAGAGTAACAGGCAGAGCAGACAATTTGTGGGTGCCACTGAATAGAAAGAAACATACTGAAAAAGAAGAGCAGATGTTTCTACTAGCACTTCCCAATATCAGTGTTGATTTTCTGAACATTTTCATCATGTTCAACTCTAAACTAATACAGTTACAAAGCTATTATAATTTTGTGTAAGACTTGATTTTATCAAAATTATTTTACTAAGTTGATAAAACTGACCTTCAGATAGCTTTACAATACTAATAATACTAATACTAATACAGTATATTACATACTATAGTATTAGTATGTAATGCTAGTAGAATACTAATACTATATCCTATTGATGGCCAAAGAAATTTGAAAGTCATTAAGAAGATAAATTTAGTGTCTTATGTAGTAAAGAATAATCTTGGGAGACAAAAAAATACTAAACTGTGTTAAGTGTGTTCAAGAAACAAATCAAGAGTGTGAGCTTGGAGAAACAATATTTCAATTATATATGTTTATGCTAGGATATTGCATGCTTTGTTGGAATGGTAGAGCACTGTCAGGACTCTACCTTCCATGAAATGTAAAATAGGAAAAAAACAGCAAGAAATACTCAGTAGAAAAATGAAATGAATGCTTATTAGCTGAAGCCTCTGATTCAGGTAAGTTACATCACTAAAAACCACTAATCAAAAATATATTCTCCTGATGGCTGCTTTATCTGCAGCTCTCTGCACTTACTGATTTGCAAATAGTGATGCAGACTGGGAAAAAAAACTTTAAGTACTGCAGTGCTACACTGTCATGGATTAAGTCTTAAATGAAAGTAGTGATTTTATTGGTGACATTTGGACTTATTTATTTCCTTAAACTAACTGAAAAAGAATCAGGTTTTCCATTATTTGAAAATCTATCATGTAAAAAAAGAGAAAGATTAATATTATTTGTTCAAAAAATGTAGTGGATTTGTTATTCAACTGTAATATTATTAAGGAAATTCAGTAAATGCAATCTTACTATGCTCACAGGAAGTAATTTTAAAAAACCTTTTCCATATGCATTTTCCAGTCTGCATTTCTGATGGACCTGAGTAATTCATGTGCCTCTTCAACCTTTTGTTTGGTTTATAACCAGACAGCTCTAAGACCCTTGCCACCCACTCCTTTTCAAATCTTTTAAAGTTTTAATATGCTACGAAAAAATATTGTAAGGGGATGTTACTTGAAAGTTTCTTCGTGATACAAAAACTTTAAGTCCTAGTGCTAGACATCAAGTATCCAATCAAAGATAAACTAATGTCTTCCTCCAATTCTGAGAGACATCAGGCAATGAACATAAACTCAGCAAAAATTTTTGCAAAATATTGTAAAAGCTTTTCAAACTGTGTCACAGGGAGACAAGGATTTTATAGATGAGTGTCATCAAGATTCTTATCTTACACACTACTTCAGCTTTCATCTGTTTTTCAGCTAGAGGAAAAATGTACTTCCTAGAGTAAACCAATCTTTACCCTACTTGAGCTCTTCAAGTTGTGGAAAGGACCACTTTCTAGGACAGATTGCAAAGATTACCAAAGCTATCTGATGTGGCTGCAAACTATTTCTGTTTCAGTTTCTTGCTAATCTGGTCACCTCCTAGGATTTTAGCTATACCCCAGATGGACAGTTTCACGGGTGTTGGAGAGGGACAGCTTTCAAAAAGGCTTTTAAGAATGCAAACACAACTCATCTAAAAGTACTAGGATGTACTTGTGAAAAAGTAGATTTTCATTAAAAGTTATCAAAACAAATGAGTAAAACACGCACTGATGTAGAGAAAAATCAAAGTGAAAAAGGTGGCTAAAAGGAGATTAAAAAATAGAAATGAAAATTATTGTGTCATAAAGATAATGAAGTTTAAAAGAAATTATAAAAAAACAATTTCATAGAACATTTTATATAAAAAAACCCCAGTGTAACTCAAGCCAACAAAAGCAAAGAAAATGCTTGAATAGGAACTGTTACTAATTGTTAAAGGAAAAGTTAATATTTCAGTTTTATGGGCTGACAAATAAAAACCAAAAACCCAGCTCTCTTAGCTTCGCCTGATTTTATCAGCAATAAGAATGCAATTGTATGGCAATATTACATGCTATTTTTCAATTAACAGTCCAGAAGTGGTACAGTAATACAACCATATTAAAAAGGAATTTAGAATCCTTGCTGTATATGTCATAGATGAGTTTTTATGCATTTGGGAGATAACAGGCTTGCAGGTAACACCCCTGGTATCCTGGAACCCATGTAACATGATTTGAATTTGACACACCCAAGAGCAGCCACATCTCCAGCAGTTCCTCTTCCTGTGGTTCAAGAACTGTCAGTTCAGTCATTGCCAGATTAAGGTCCTGAGTCGACAAACTCCTATTCACATCAGCAACTTCCTTAATATCAGTGAAGGTGTTTGTCTGATTAAACAATCGGAATGACAGACTTCGTTATTCCCTCTCAGCATTTATTACTAAATGTCTAGAAGGACAGGATGGAAAGAAATAACAGATGCTTTCCAGTCATTTTTTCACATCTCTCAAATTTTCATAGTTGTTAGCAACATCTTTACAGTACAAATTTCAAATAACAGCATTTAAAAACTAGATTATATGATCATAAACCCCCTTTCTGTTATCAGGCACTATCAATGCTCTCAATACTTTATACATATTGTCTTTAACCCAAGGAGTTTGCACTTCTTATCACAGATGACAGATAATAATTTGAAAGACATTCTGATAGATCCATTGACACTGATGGGGAGAATGCCATTTGAAACCTGTGAGATAAGTTTTCCAGACCAGATGTTGTCTCAAGTAGATTATTTCCTTTATTTATTTTTCTTTTTTTTTTTTTAATTTTCCTTTGGTAAATATTAAAAAGACTTTGCAGAAAAATTCCATATTGTAGGGAGGATGTAAATTAAAAGTGTTATTTTTTGAAACAATTTCTCTTCTCTTGCAGTTTTTATGTATGACTCACTCACACAACTGGGACATATTCAAAGAACATACATACCATATGATATGCATATCCAATAGGAGAAATAACTATAGAAAAGCAGACAATGAATTAAAGCACCTCCAATTTAGAAAGGTTATATTAAATTACCTAATTCTAAACATTAGCACAAATACTCTGTGAAAAATTAGGAATGCGGAAAGACAATAAAAAATAAGGATGGTGAGAAAGTTTAGGGTCTTACATGACATGGAACACACAAAGGTAACATCCTTGTTCATTGTACCTCACTGAAAGTATAGACTTCAGCACTGGTGAGCAGCAGAACAGCTATTAAGCTGATAAAAACTTCCAAAGAAGCTTCTCAAAAGAAGAACAAACAACAACCATTAGGAATTTTATTGTCATTCTGAAACAGCTGACTGCCAGAAAATGTATCCATAAAAAAATAAAATATAGCTTAAATCCTTCATTTGCCTGAGCTTGCAGGAAATGAGAAATTTTAACAATTGAAATGTCAGCTAATGGTGACATTTCTATAGTCTGTTTGCAACTAAATGCAAACAGAGGGCTTCCATGCTTTTTCCTTATTTCACAGTTTACTAATCTGTGCTGATAACAACACTAGAGCTCACAATGAAAATGTAATTGATTTTCAGAAGTATCTTTTTCTGTTTGAATGATCTGTTGAATTTCTGAGCTCTAACTTCACAGTAAAATAGAATATTTTTCCTATTTTTCTCCATAACATTGCAAAATACACTTTGGGGTGGTATTTCCCATTCATAATTCCCCCCTGAAAGGATATTTAAGAAGCGTTTTAAACATATTAGGTGATCTCTCCCTGGGTTTTATGGCAGTTACACATGTCAAGGCTTTTTGTTTGATGCAAGCCAAAACTGTTATTGTCTTCTTAATGCCAGATCTTTCATGTACCTAGGATGCAAGTTGTAGTGTGAGAGAGCTTGTGCCTCCTGCCCATGCAGGATGAAAGCTGGATAGTCATGCTATGCTGCTCTGGGAATTTCATGCAGCAGTCAAGCCGTGCATAATGGAGGTGAAAGGATGTGGTTCATACAGAGGGCATACGTGAGGTCACTCTCATAGCCTGGTACTTTTGAGGAATCCTCCTCTGAGCTCAGAGATGGTGTTTTCAGGACACCCAGAGGGGACCACTAAACTCTGTCTAGTCTGAATGGTCAGGAGATGTGTCCTAAGGGAACTTCTGAGAATGTTGTAATTGGGCAGATTGGATGCAGTCATTAGATCTCTGCATAATAACCAGCAGCATTATGTCATGCTGACTTGCTATTCACAGCCTGATTAAAAGGCCTAGTGACAGATAAGAGGACAAGCCTATGACCACCTTCCTTCATTTTATTTTATGTACTAGCTTGCTATTTTGATAAGCTGTTGTCACCAGACAGCACTCATAACTTCATTCTTTTAAATGCTCTCTGACCACAAAATAAATACATGATGTACCTAGGGAAAAAAAAATAATTGTATTCTTGAAGATTACCCACTGGCTCACTAAAATTATTTTCTTCTGCAGGGAAAAGTGAGTTCCACTGAAATTTTCAGTTTTTTCATTTTCTTTGTCAGCTGTTTCTTTGTCTAACAATCTCAAATGATTCTTGGTGTGAATTTGTACACAGAACTGTGTAACACTGTTATTTTTATGTCCATATGTAGACTGCTGAAGAAAACACTTACTGCCATTAATAATTTCTATTTGTCTAGAAAAGCTAATCTTTAAATCCCTTTTTGAGAGCTGGTCTATAAGCTACTGCATTAAGGAAACCTTTAGTGCTTCCACTTTATTCTGACTGTTTCTTTGGTGCTATTCAAAGTCTCAGTGAAAAGCCCCTCTTGCAGTTCTGCAGTTAAAACAACAAAGCACTGCCTATGCTGCTTCTTTAACACAGCTCTAAGGATTTATTCTTTGCTCCTTTATTCTTCCTTTTTCTGAAGTTTGCTTGTCCTTTTCCCCTTTAAAATCTCTTTATCTAAAGCTGAATTAGTTTTCACAGCTGGTTGGCAAAATGCCATCGTTTTCTGCTCTGACACTTATTTGTCAATTTCCAGTTGCTTTCAAACTTCTTACTTTTCTTAGTTTCTATCTCTTTTTCCTCTTTCACAGTTTCACTGATTCAAGTTTTAGCTGTTTTAATAGAAAAGGATAGAAAAATCCTTCCTGGGAGGGAGAAAAGGAGCCATTCTCTGCAGTGACAAAGGGAAAGCAAAAATACTGAGATTTACCCACTGAAGGCTTTGAAATATCAAACTTTGTACTCTACAAATACTTATAATCTGATCCTACTTTCAGGAAGGTAGCAGGTAAATGTGCTACAGTATTTATGTTCTGACCTAAGAGGCATTACATTTATAGATCTATTTTTGTATACTTTCTAGACTTTTCACAGGCTACTATTTGGTTTTATTCCATCTTAGAGAGTTCACTGTAGTTTTATAACACTAGACATTAAATATTTATTTATTTATTTTTAACACTTCTGCAGCTTTATATATAAAAATCACTAACCTCCATCTTAGGCTTCTACTCATAAACCTATCAAGACAATATGTGAACCTTTATTTAATATATACTATAGGTTAATGAGAACTAGAAAACAAGAAAATTTTGATTTGTTTTATTCTTTGAAACTTAACAGAACTTCTTCCCTTATGTATATAGTTTACTACAGAGGTGCATTTCAAGCATCTCATAGGCTGTTGTACCCACAGTCATAGAGGGAGATAGATCCTATGAAAAATATTGGCTTCCTAGGCTTTGAATATCAGTATAGTGACTTATGTAGGCACTGTGCAGATACTATTCTGCCCACTCAAATAATAAGAATATAATATTTAACAAAACTGTCAAGAACTAAGCGCCCAAATATCTTTATTTTCTTTCTTTAGTGTTCAGGTTTTAATCTTTTGAACACAAGGAAAAGGCAGCAGAAAGCTTCCCCCTCAGACTGAGACCTTTCTTTCTATTGTGATCACTATAGAATTATTATTACAATTACTGTTACTAATAATTCTGATACTAATTACAAATTGCTATCATATGGACACTGCACCTTCATTTTCTTTGGAAGTGGAATAGAGTATTTCTCATGCTGCAAGAATGCAAATATTAGGTATTTTTACCATCCCTATAGCCACAGCTTAGTAGAGTGGGTTAGAATGCTGCATATATTGTCATGTCGTGGCAGTTTGAATAGATGTAAAGCAAATGAAAAGAAAGACCATATCTAAAGAAGAGGAAAAAAGGGTTACAGCTTTCAGTAGCCTTTCTTATATGTGAGGTCCTAGAAACTGGCTGGACTAACTGTGAAGTGGTGAATAGTGGCAGCAGCTGGACAGTAAGTGGAAATGTAAGTAATGATTACCCTTGTGGTCTGAGTTACTGCAGGGCAGTTCCCAGCTGACTTAAATTGTTGAAAGTTACAGCCTAATTAAACCTCACTTCTTGCATCAAGTATTTCTATCTATGTATCTGAGCAATGTCTTATATATCTATCCTTATTATTTGTCCACTGCTGTTCCACTTCTACATATATCATGCCTTTTACATTTTAATTCCTCCTAGTGCTGTGTGCATAGACAAATCTTCCCAAAGACATACAATTAAAGTATATTATGTACAAACCAAATCAAATTTAAAGGCAGACCATTAAAGCTGAATTAGGTGAAGAACACAGGCCAAGAGCTTAACAACGTAAGTCTAACATTAGACTTTTTAGCTATTTTTAAAATTAGACTAACTTAAAATTGACCTTTTTGGAAAAGAACTGCGTCATAAAAATGAATATTAAAATTATACTTAGTATATCATATGTACCTGGTGTATTATTAGACATTCAAAATACTAACCAGAGCAGTGATGCGTAGTTTTATTCCATTGCAGAGTGGTGAAGCAATTGTTTCAACTAGTTTATTAAAAAAAATAATAAAAAATTAAGATGTTTTGAACTAGCTTTGACTGGTGTAATTTTTTTTAAGTTTTAGTATAATAGCTTAAATATATTTAAGGCATCAGCAACAATCGCAGTAAATCAGTATGAAATTAATATAAAGAGCTTTAAAACACTTGTATACTTCGAAGTAACTTAAGAAGTTCTTACACAAAATAACTGTATTTGGATTAGAAAGTATACTCCTGAAATAAGACATCTGAAAAAAATAGTAGATATTAGTGACATTTTGCCTCTTTCAGAGTCTTCAGAAATCTAAGTAGAATTTACAGTTCTCTGCTAAATTCTTTTTTTTTTTATTTCAATGTAATAATTGAATTTTGGTGTAAATAATTAGGAAAACACATTTAGATTTGGGAATATAGAAGCACTAATTATATTAATTTATATTTCATGTAATTTTTTTG
>WUAM01000431.1:94096135-94109639 GCA_024336885.1 Actenoides hombroni | reverse complement strand
CCCCTCAAACATTTCCATTTCTCTACTGTTATCATTCATCAAAATGGCGTCGGTTTTCAGCATCTACCAGTCTTTTTATTTAATATCCACGCTGGGGCTTCACAGCCGTGACCCTACGGAGACTAGGAGGGAGCACAAGGGGCTTCTGCAGCCCAGCTATCTCCTTCGCCCGTTTAACGATGGGTGGAAATAAATGGCAGCTGGAAGGAGACGGCAAACGCACTTTCCTCCTTCCACATCATCTGGGTCGCAAGTTGAATTTCAGCCTTGCCGTGCGTTTTCCTCCTCCTTGGCCTCACTTCTATTGTCAGCGCATACACGGCGTGTGTTTGCCGTGCGGGGGGCGAGGGCTGGCTGGTGGCGGGGGGAGTCGCCTCTCGGCTGCGGGGACTCGCGAGTTAACATCCTGCTCTTCCTGGAGGAGATGAGTTATAACGGGACCAGCATCTCCTCTGTCCGTTTGCACTGGAGTCGTCATAACAATGCACCGAGGCAGAGGTGAATTTATTTACACAATATTAAGAGCAGCAGTCTGAGTGTACATGGTGCACGGTTCAGCCAGCTATGTTGATACGGGAGGGCACGACTGTCACACACAGACACTTCTTGAGACGCATATAGTCTCGCATGAGGGAATTAAGGTGAACTGAGATAGTTTCTTCCTCTTAGGGGGGAAAAAACCCAAGAACTTTGTGAAACAGGTTTAATGATAAAAATCTTAATACCCATGCCAATGGGACGTTGCCTTAATTACTGAGCAGAGCCTAAGTCTGCGAACCAGGGTATCTTTACTGCCTTGCACTTTTTAAACCCGTTACGGAAGGTTCTCAGACTTCAGTGTAGCTGGATTTAGCCAGAGGGGTGAGGGCACAGACAATCGTGTAGTTGCCGAATCTGACTGGGAATCCTTTTTTCTTTTTCCCCTCAATACCTTCCATATATATATATATTTTATTTTTTTTCTGTTCTGATTGTGTGCTTTAACGTTAGTGGTGGGTAAAAGGACTGGTATTGTCTATCTCGTAACCGTTTAAGTGTATTTAAAATAAGTGACTTAGGCTTTTGATCAATTGGGAAAAATTCTTCTTAATGTCCTTTAATTAATGAGCTTAAAAGAGATCATTGTCGCTTAAGAAGTGCTAAAGGAATACATCAGGATTACTTAGGCAAGTGATTCCATCCACACCATGTTGAGTTGTTTTCTTGGCAGTGGCTGAAATGCTTGGATTAAACCCCCACATTTTGGGTGGGTTATTTAGTAGCAGAGTAGTCGTTTTGCTCACTTAAGAAGAATGCAGGCAATAGCTAATTGCTATTCTCATGTGTTTACTAATGACAAACAAATAGCACATCAGAATTTACAATTCATTCCTTTTTAGTTTTGGCATTTCTTTTGCAGCATTTTCAAGCAAGGTTGTAGTTGTCACTAGGCACGTTTTCATGTAAGGCTTTTTTTTTTAAAAGGGGTCCAATCATTTCTGTGTGCTGTAGTTATCATTGGGAAAAAAATCGACCTTTGAGATATAATTTGGATTTTGTTCTTTTACAGAATTAAGGTGCTTGTGTGGATTCTTTTAATTTCATTTTAAAATGTCAAAGGCACAGTCTAAGCATATCTTGTAGAATGACGCAACTGTTTAGATGTAAATGTATGAATTACTGGATGAGTTTAAAGATGTAACATTTTATTTGTGGGTCTGGGGAGGAAAAATCAAAGTTTGTAAGCCATATTAACCATGTGTATCTCAATTTTTCAGAGGATGGCCAGTATTTTCTAAAGGTCCTCATACCTAGTTATGCTGCTGGATCTATAATTGGGAAGGGAGGACAGACAATTGTTCAGTTGCAGAAAGAGACTGGGGCCACCATCAAGCTGTCTAAATCCAAAGATTTTTATCCAGGTAGGTGCGAAGATTAGCCAATTCTTTATTTGTAAATCTGAAGGGATGTATGTATGTGTCAGTGTGTTTCGTATATGGATGAGTAAGCTTCCAGTGCAGCTGGAAGCATTATTTATCAGAAAAGTATGTTCAAAAGTGCAACAGTGAATATAAATGTTATGTCTGTCTTGGTGTATTGAGTGAACTGGTAACTAACTGCTTGGAATATGTTTAAAGTGGTTTACAATGTTTCTGTGTAATAGTGTTTTTGTTAACTTCTTGATTGCTTTTTTTTAGTTTTTTAAATAAATAAAAATCTAGCTTTAAGGAACTAACTTGACAGCTGGTGTAGAAATAATTGTGCGTTTGAAGTTTCCAGACATTGTAATGACAATTAAGCTAGAATGAGTAAAAATGAGAGGCCGCCTCTTAAAGAATGGGCCATTTACTTTAGATCCATTATGTACCTTCTTTCTGCTTCACTGCTTTGTTCACTGGCTCTGGAGAGAAGTAAAGAGGACAAGTGCTGCTCTTTAGGTATTCTTTATATTATGTTTATCATGATGGTGGAATAAAACTCTATTATGAAAGTGACATACTTTGGATGACTAAAGAAATTCGTATTTTCTATCAACTGTATTAATGCACAATAAATATTTTTTTAATATTTGCATATAACAATAATAAATACCTGATTTAGCATTTCTCTTTTATAAGATTTCTGAAGAGGGGGGGTCTTACATAATGATATACAAGATTTTAGCTTCTGGAATTGAATAATCTGATTCTTTCCTAAAGATGAACAAATCAGCATTCTGTAATTGAACTTTGTTCTAGAGGACTTTTTAAAAACTGCTGCAAAGTAGTCACGTAGGTGACTCTTTTTGGTGTTTTGATCTTGTGATTTTGAAGAATAACTGATTTAGAATTGATTTGGCTTTTTTTCCTGTTGGAAAGATAAGAGCTGCTTTGTGTTTGTTCTAGTTTAACAAGGTGACTGAATTCTACAAAATAGTGGAGGCAGTTGATATAGATGTGGACAGAATACTAGGATTAGAGCATTTAGCTTTCCTGTTGTCTAACTTTAGTACCAGGCAGAAAGAGGGTAATTTTTCATTAATGGAGGGATTGTGGTCTATTTCCAGTGGAGATTTTTGATGTGGAAATTGTAGTGCACCTGTTGTACATCTCCTTAATGTCTGTAGTTTATAATACTTAAATGTCAGAGTTTAAGGTGATGCATGTAGATTTTTCCAGTGGAAAGATACAGCTTATGAACTGCTGCTTGTTGTATTTGAGGTTTGGTGGGTTTGTTTTTTGTTTTTTTTTTGTTGGGATTTGTTTATTTATTTATTTTTAGAAAGTTAGAAAAAAAATGATCCTCTATTTTGAAAGGTATGTTACGGTGGAAAAAAATCAATGTAGAATTGTGAAAACTCTTGGAAGAAATAAAAGCATTCAAAAGAGCCTGATTGCAGAATTAATAACATAATGTGGGTAAAGAACCGCAATAGTAAATTAAATTCACTGTCAATAGATGAAAATGACATGGATTTTCTGCATTATACATGAGGTGGTATCAGATATGCAAAGATGTTACAGAAAATTGGTGTTTATGAAGAATATTCCAAATACTAAATTACATGCTTTTCATTCTACTACAGTTTATTTACATTCACTTGGAAAGGACGCTCCAAAGATTAGATCTTTTGTTCAGCGCTCTAGCATAGTTCTGTTTTCTGATTAAATCAGAATTACATATTTTTTTGCATGGCAAATTGTAAAGATACAGCAGTAGTAGCAGAAGAACCTTTGAAAAATAAAAATTAGCAAGCTAGAATGACGTGAGTAAAAACGATTGTGACATTCTCTTAAAATCAGTAGTAATAGTATGAAAAGAGCAGGGAGGCTCAAGTAGTTTCACTGTAACAGGTGCAAATGAAGTGCCAGTTTGACTTTGTGCAGTCTGCTTTGAATTTGCAGCCACTTTGTGTTGTACAGAAAATGAGTGTTTTAAGTAAGTTGGTGACTGATACCTGCTAAAGCGTAGAACAGGGGTGAGAAATGGATTCTGGTGTGACTAGCTCTCATTTGTCTTTCTGTTTGCGTTTGACCACCAGCCCATGGAATTTTCGGAGGTCCTGGCATTCCCTGAGCAGATGTCTTTTGGGTTTCTTCCAGACTCTTGTGCTCGTATAGCATTAAGGAATACAAACTTTGTGAAATAGCTATACAAATATATGGTTTATTTTTCTTACAAAGTTTCTTAAAAAAATATTTTGTTTTTCTAATAGAAGTTACTTAGTTTTTACCTCTGATGGTTGTGACTGTACATGTGTTTGATGCATGTTTCGCTGTGGAATGTTCTCTTAACGAAGCTTCTGTGAAACTTGCCTGTATTTCTGAAAAGTTTTAGCACAGTCTCAGTAAGTTGCTGTTTGGAAAGGAGGAAGTTCATTGTAATACAGAAGTCATGAGTAGTTCCTATGATCTAATAGTTTTCTTTTTTTTCCCCCCCCTCTGTGATATAGGACTTCAGTATGCAGACTGATTTCTGTTGGAATTATTTTTTGCGTCAAAAGGTGACATAATTACTGAAGAATTATATGGCAGCTCTAATTACAAGAAATTGAAGGAAAAAACAGCCTTGCATTGAACACTTTAGTTTACAAAATAAGCAGTATATAAATACATTACTGTCCACTACAGTCTTATTTTTCAGTACACAATTTATTGTTCTCTTTTCAGGTCACCAACTAACTTTTTCTAATTGTTTTACTTCTGCAATTTGACTTTGGTTCTTGTGCTTAGATTATTTCTGATTCTTTTCTGTTCAGGTTTGTTTCCCTAGATAGTGGAAATTTAAATGAAAATGGCAAAATATGCCCTACCTTTAAAGTAAATGGTGCTGATCCTTTCTTCAGAGAAGTACAGAGTGTGTATTGACTTTTAGGTTCTGGTCCAAAATTTAAATACAGATGTAGCCATGCTACTTTAATATTAATGAAGTGGACTTCATAAAGAAAGTGGCTGTTCTTTGAAGCTATTTCAATGTATCGTTTATTTTGAATAATACAAAAAAGAGTATTTCTGTTGTTTTAAGCTCTCATTATCTTATCTGTTTCTCCATTCTGAATTATAGTGAGCACTGGACTGAAAACTACTCTGGGGATATGTATTTTTTTCCATTGTGAATGCTGGCATGCACTCTCACTTTCTCTCTCATGCAGTCTTACTCGCTCTTTCTGTGCGCCTGCCCCAGTCTCTCACATACACACACGCGCGCACAAAATTATGTTACATCACATCATGTTGTTTATCTTGCAACAGGATCTTGCCTGGTCTGAACTTGGTGCTTGAGTGAATTTGAGCTCGGTCAGTGTTTTTCAATTTACTAGAATATGAAGTCATATGTGTACTGAAATTAGATCATATTAAGAGCAGAGATTAATAAAAACGTAATTAAATGGGGATAATGTTTTACTGCTTTTAACAATAGATTAGCCATGTTGTTTTAATAGCAGATTTCTAATCAGTAGTGATTTAAATGTTTGGAGAATACAAAAGGTGGAAGTTTCCTCCCCCGCCTTGTGTAGAGAGTGTGTGAAGTGCTGTGTGGCTACATTATGTTTTTACCAAGTGACTTGTATTTGAGATGTGTTGTAGTTGAATATCAGATTTATTTTTTTTTTAAACATTGATGTATTGTGGGAGATAGTCTAGCTAATCTTTGTGCAAGTGCCCTTTTCAAAACACTCATATTTTGACTCTTAAAAACCTTGCAAATACATTGAATGTGCAAGTAACACAACTTCACAGGAATTTATAATTAATAATTTCACTTTCTAGCTTCATTACTCCTATTAAACTGTTACGAAGGGGGAAGGCATGATACATGAAGCTTGATTCACTGTTACTTTCTTTATATACTAAAGGAATTGTAGTGTTAATTTATTCTTAAAAATTGCCTAAAGTCCATTAGGGAAAGAACCTGTTTTAAAAATCAGCACTTGAAATAATGTTGAAGTGAAATACTGCTTTTGCAGCTATGGAAGAAGAAAGTAATGGAGTTAGGAGCAGGATTGGCTTTGGTTATTTGATGTTTGTTGTCACAGTTCCTTGAAGGTGGTTTGTCCTACATCAATAAATGCATTTCAGTTTTACTCTAGATACTTTTAATTTTTTTCAGAGGTGTTGACATTAGCTAATTAGAGACCTCATAACTGTATATCTAAGATTTTCAGATTCTCTTGTAACCATTTGCTTATATGAGTAGCTTTGGGGATAATGGGACTGAGGAAATGACTAAATAGTGATTAGAGATTTCAGAGGTGGAATCTAGAGCTGTGTAGGTTTGTAAAGTAATCACTGATCTTTCTAAGTTTAAAACGACAACAACAAAAAAACCAACACAAAACCCCAAAAAACAACCGCCAAAAACCCCCAAATGTTGATTGCCAGTTGTTCAAAGAGATAATTCTCAGTTGGACAGTTGTCTGTTGCCTGGTTACTGGAACAGAATAAAAAGTTAGCTTGTTAGATAGCAGATCCTTAGTATTTTACATTTAAAAGGAAGTTGAAACTGAATATGTAGCTTGGTATGATCCTGAGATTGTTACTTATCTAACTCACCCAGTGTACTACCACTTTGCAGCTTCTCATTTGGTAGACTTAGAGAAATTTTGAGTAGAAGTTTATGTAGAAATTTTGCACTGATTTCTTCTACGTGTAGGGACTTATTCATGTTAATGAGCAAATAAACTTTGACATAGTAAATGGCTTTGTTTTGCACGGAAGTGCTGCGTCTAAGAAAGGTTTAAAGCAACTTGTGTTAGATTTGAAATAGGTAATCTAACTTTAATATAGACTAACTGTATGTGCACTTGAGAAAATAAAGAACAAAATGAGGATGGCTGTTATCAGGGTAATGCTGTATTTAATTATTTTCAACTTTTTTCTTCTGATTGCTTTTGACTAGTTTTCTATATAATTGAAAACCAACTGATTGTCAGTAAATTAGAAACCTTGTGTAGATGAAGGTGCTTCTAGTAACAGTTGTTTTTTGATAAAGTTGAGATTTCTGTAAAGCAATTACTCATTAAGAGTATCTATTTTCTGTAGTCATGCATTCTGGGGAAAAAAACCCAACACAACAAAACAACTACAAACAAACAAAAAACCTAAACAAAAAACCAATCTAAAACCAAAACCCAAGAAAAGTAGCCGAAGTTAGTATGCACTGAAAATTTTAAATTTTCCTCTTTCATAAAGTTTAAAATTTCTATACAATACTGCAATCATATTTGGCAGATAGATCAAAGATTCAACGGATGTTAGAACATAGGTCTTGGAGCTAATAATTAAAATGTATAAACAGGGAATGTCTGAATCTCTTTAATTGTTTTCCTTTTCTACCTCATACAGTTAAATAAGCATATTCTTGCTTAATGGGTGCAACCTGTAGCAGGAAGTACCTTTTTTCAAATGCTCTTTTATCTTGTTTGTTCTCTAATTCTTTAATTAATTGCATTAATTCTTTAATTGCATTAATTCTTTCATTAACTTGAATAATTAACTTAGCATTTGACCACATAATTTATTTCGTAAGTGACCAGTAGCTTTTTGGCGATGGAAGAAAACTTTGGATTTAGTGAATTAGTCAGACTGGCTTTTAAAATTGGAGCATAGAGGGATTTGGGAGGAGGGCTTGTGCCTGATTGCTATCTCATTTCCATCTTTGGACACAGCTCTAGCATAAAGTTAAGCAACATCTGTAAAGATTTGACGGGCAAACATCTCTCTGGGAGTCATCGTTGCATCATGCAGCAGGTGCAGTCAGCTTTGCAGTCCGTCTTAAAAAGAGGTTAGTTTGTTTTTTAACATTTATCAGTAGGCTGGTGGGAGTTAATGACTTGGTGAGGAGTATGGTAGTTGTCAGTTGTCCAGTGTTGGAATGCTGCAGGTAATTGGGCTGGACTGGTGAGAGCTGTGGCAGTGTGCTTCTCACGTTGCACTGCAGCTGCTGTTGATCTTAATTAATCTGACCCTCAGAGGCTGCAGTGTCATAGTATAAAACGCAATACACACTAGAAATGGGAAGGCTGCTTTTTCAACTTTTATTGATGGTCATGTTTTTAGGCAGACCTTTTGGTTCTCTAATTGGATTTGTTTGACACTAGCATAAAATTCTTAACAGACCTCAATCTAAAACTGTTTTTTCCTGTTTATCAAATATGTCTGTGGAGAAATTAAGCTGATAAACATGGTTTTGAAATGTCAGCATTATAATGGACTTAGCAAAAATATCTGTGTTTATTCTGACAACAAATACAATTGTTTGTAGATGAAAAAAGTTATATTGTTCATGTCTGGTATGAATTTCTGGTGTACTGCAGTATGCTCTGTAGTGGAGTATGCTTGTTGCTTATGCTGGCTAGCTTAGGGTTGTGGTTCTTTTCAGGATTTCTAGTAACACAGAAACATGTAAAATTGGAGTTTGGTATTTGGCAGTTGAAATAAATGAGTATGCTGTGCATGTGCAAGACTATTCATTTACTGTAGATACATTACTATCTTCTTGACTGCATGACACAGCTTTAGGACGCTTATCAGGTTCTTTACATTAACTGTGTTATTCAGGGCCATTCTGTCTTTTCATCTCCCAGAGGCAATATCAAACCAGAGTTTAGCCTAAAGATCTTATAAATGTTACATTACAGTCTTGTAAGCTTCTATTCCATCCTATTTTTGCTTTGATTTCAGGGATATCTGCATCCCAATTTATGATTATTCATAACACTGTAAGGATTAAACACATTGCTTGTATTTTAGTTTAAAAATAGAGAATTGATTGTCAGGATACTCTGTTTTAAATTTCCCCAATATTTAATAGACATATTAAATATTGTAACACATAATAAAATGACAACTATGTAAGTTCCATGTCTCCCCCCCCCCCATTAACTTGTTTTCACTTTAACAAATTTGATAATTAATTATGGTTGAATCTGATTGAGGTTTACTTAATATTAAATGTGCTATTCTTGATTGTAGCCAAACATTAAAATTAATTTGCAAGTACTTAACTGGTCTGATTGAAATGTCAGTTTAAGGCAGTATTTGGAACCAGGTCTATGGAAGTCAGCTCCCAACTAACATGTACGATGCTAACATGCCTTTGTAACTTTTGAATATGAATTTATTGCTCTTTGCTTGAGCTAGTTATGAGCAATACTATTGTGTATTGTTCTTCTTGAATTCTGAATTGCAATAAATTTTGTGTAAGGTTTAAGTGTTCTGCATAATAAGTGGACAAAATTAAGTCTCCTTCATGAAAGGCGAGAGAACGTAGGTTGGTGTATGAAGTAGCTTATGTAAATAACTAGCTATGTGACCAGGCAGTACTTGAAAGAATAGTGTATTAGGGACCAGGTTTAAAGTGATACTTTGGTGGTATGAATGATCTGGGGTCAGATCCCTCATGAGGAAGATACACCCTTTTCAACCTATGTATATGAAAGCAATTATGTAATATTAGCTTTTGCTGAATATAAAGAAGCATGAGTCTCAGACAGAATTTCTTATTTGCCTGGTCTTGTAGGTTTTGGTTGTGAAAAGACTAAACATCTGTTTTTCATCATTGATCTCTCACTGCATCCTGCAGGGCCTGTCATCTCAGCATTGACAGGATCAGATGAAAAATACAATCGATGTGTTGACATTTTTTTGAGAATCACTCAGGTAAGATTACTTGTTATACAGAACTACAGTGAAATTCATGGCTGCTGCTAATGTTTCACCAGTTGGAGCCTTTGCATTTTCAATCATTAATTAAATTAGATACTGAGGTTCTCTGCATGTTCCCTTGTTTCTATTTTAAAAGCACTTTTTGTGCCTTGCTAAGTGCCATTTAACTCTCTTGTAATTTCCCACGTAAAGAGCTTCACACATTTGTACTATTTTCCCCCACTTCATAGAGTGACACCTGTTTGCTTGAATCAAGAACCATAGTGCACACCTCCAAAGCTCTTGGAAGATTTGTATGTACATGTATTTTATTTTATTTTAAAGTAGATACTTTAGTTCTTTTTAGATTCTTCATTGGCAATATGGGAAAGAAAATTCTCTGTAGAGAACCAGATAATCAGAGGCAGCAGCAATTTATCATCATCGTAGTGTGTTCTAAAGCCTGATTTTCAGACTGTATATGAAAAATTACAAATATTTAAGTGAATATACACCTGTCTAATCTTTATAACATTAGTTATTGAAAATACTTATTTGAAGTCATGCACTGGAAAAGTAGGAAATGGCATGTGTCCATTCAGTTGACTTTGCTGGACATCCAGTGTTCTTATTCAATTAAAATTGTATCGGAACGTATTCCCAAAGAGCTGGGCAGTGAAATAACCTGGCTATGAGGGAAGGGGGAGGAAATACCAGTTTGGCCATATGACAAGTTGGAGCTTGGTCTAGCTGAGATTTAGATTTTGTCCCCATCTATAATCTGGTGTTGGGAAGTGTCAGAGTGTAGGTAGGGTAGTGTATAGTAGTAGCGGCAATTCAGGTGCTGCAGCAGATACTGTTTTGGGAGCAGTATTGAGCTGGAGTTATATAGTACTTATGTTTTATTGTTATCTGGTAGCTACCAACAGTTTTCCTGAGGAACAGAAGATTAATTAAAAACAACAAAAAAAAAGGAAGTAGGTGGCTTTTTAGCAATTTATTGACCTGGACTTGAAGAAAACTTCTGTGGAACAAGAGAGGCTCTTCTGGCATTCTGTCTGTGCTGATTTTCAAAGGTCTGCAATGAAATGCTGCTACTGGATGCCTTATAGCTTTATAAAAATTATTTGTTGCAATTTGAATTGTTAGACATAGAACATGTATGGAGTTTGTTTTCTGTCTTGCATGTGTGTGCACACGTCATTCTTTGTATGTCTTCTACTTACTGTATTAGATGAACACTTGGTGACTCTGTCAATCTAAAGTAAAAATTGGATTCTCCAGGAACTCCTTGTTATATCACTTCCTAACTTCTGAGTCTTTTACTGTGCAGTGCAGCATACATAAGTCTACCGGTTTTTGTTGAGATTACTCTTTTGTCAAGCAGCATATGATTTCTAGCATAGTAAAATGCTCAAAAAAAAAAACTGTGAAGTGTTAACTTGTTTTCAGGGATATAATTTTTTGGAGTTTTGTTTAGGTTGGTAATGCCAAGTGCTCATCTAGTAATTGCACTGCTTTTAACAATAATAAAATATGTACTTTGTAATTTTATAAACTGTCTAATTCTGTGTGGTTCAACATCTATGACTAGCTATTCTAGTAAGTGCCAACATGATACATTAAATTAATAATGCATTTTTTTTCTGACTTACTGATCCCATATGACCAGAAAAAAAAGGTGGGACAATTCTGTTCAATGAACAGGTGAACTCTTACGATGTAAAGGAAAGAACCTCTGTAAAAAAAGTTGTTACCTTGTGTAGCCAGTAGCTCTTCATTTTACTTGAGTTCATCATGAGTTCTTTCCCTGGATAACTAGTATTTAGAAGGAAACAAATGGTTCCTCAGGTAGCTAAATTTTGCATTAGTTAAGTTATTAAAAACAGTATTTTTAAGTTTATGTAGAAATCCACTTCTAAATGCAAGCTTCAGAGCTGTAGTCTTGCATATTCTTGATGAGAAAATCAATGAAATGGACAGCTATATTTGTTCTCCTTTAGGTTTCCTGTACCTTTTAAGTATAAAACTCCCTCAGTTTATGCAAATGTTTTACAACCTAGTCTCGAAGACATAGAGTGAATAGTGGTAGCAAGGTCAGTGTTTGAATTAAATAATATATTTATACCTAGCTAATTTTATTTTTTATATCAGTTTTTAAATGGTGCTTTGTTGATTAGTGACTACATAATTTTTTCTTTCTGTATTATCTTTTCCAAAGGTGCATGTTTTTGATAGTACTTTCTATTTGAAAGAATGTGGGGTTTGATATTTAGAAATAGTTTCTGTTCTGTTCTTCATAGTTTATTAGCTTAGTACTTTCTGGAGGGTTCAGACGTTAGAAGGGCACAAAATGTAGTCATTTGGAATTGTGAAATAAGTACCTTGACTTTACCCTTCTCCAGCATACCTGCTTATGCTTAGAATGAGGAAGAATGAACTCTTCATTTTTTTTATCCACTTCTTGTCCTTTTTTTGATGGGATAACTTAATATGGTACATAATGATTACCATGCTTTTAGTATTGGCTAGTCCAGGAACTTGTTAAGCTTCATCTTGTTCAAATTTTTTTTTTTTAGTTTTTTTTTGGAAAGAAATGTCTGCTTGTAAATTTTGGCAGCTTTTTATTGGCCATCTGAAGATCATTGATTTTATCCCCCCCCCCATTATTTATTTATCTTTAAGTATTTGACTTTTTATTAGAATGGAGAGTTCTGATTTGGGTGCCTTGTTTCTCCCAATACAAACTTTCAGGAATGATGATAACAGTTTATTAAGGGTTGTGGTATTTCAACTGCAATTAATATTTAATAACTTTCCCTAAAAATATGCATATAGTTAAATGATCTCCTAGGGTAATGCAGGGATTTTATTTTTTTTTTTCTGTGTAATGTTACTGCATAGGAGCTCAGAATAGGTGTTCATAATGCTTTTGATAGTAGTAAGCATGGTTTTTCCCTGTCAAATATTCTGTGAAGACAAAACTAAGAAAGCATGAAGGGGTTTTGGTGTCCATTAGTGTATATTATTAGCAGTGTTTTTCTGTGATGAGGTTTTCATATTGTAAGTATGCTGACTTGGGAGGTGCAGATAAACTCATGATGGGTATCTGATATTCAAGTCAAGTGTGCTTAAAACAAAGAGTGTTTCAGGAACTAATACAAATTTCGTATTTGTAGTATGACCTACTTCAGGAGGTCTAGAAAGAGGTGTAATGTCGCAATGATAATTTAGAGGAAAAAGTGATACTAGTAGTTATCTACTTAATTGTAATACAGTTGATTGGCAAATCAAGGGAGAATAATGGCATGTTTTATATGAAGTGATCCCAGCATATCAAGAAACAGGTGTGTGGACTGTAGTGTAGATTCAGATCCATAGATATTCTGGAATCCTCATAGGTAAGTCCCTGTGTGAAGGAAAAGACCAAGATACCTTAATACATTTGAGTAGAGTTTATCTGTCTGTATTGAATCACATTTAAAGCTTCATTTGCCTTTAAGCAGGTTCCGTTGTTAATCTCTTTTAGAGTGCAGAAGTTTTCACATAGCAATTAAATGCTGGATCCTAAGGGGATTATCACTTTCCCTATTTCTTTTTCCCTTCTTCAGAAGCGAAGGATGGGTTTCATGTTGGATTTCTGTACAGATGTTTGTTCTGGTTAGAAAAAATTAACTGGTGTCATCTGTTTCAAGGTGTGGTATGTCCCCTACATTTGCTCACTTCCGTGAGGGAAATTGAGGAATCTTGCTGGACAAGGCTTTTTTAAAGATGCTGAATCATAGAATGTCAGGGGCTGGAAGGGACCTCGAAAGATCCTCGAGTCCAATCCCCCTGCCAGAGCAGGATTGCCTAGAGCAGATCACACAGGCACAAGTCCAGGTTGCTTTTGCAAGTCT
>WUAM01000431.1:94072654-94086892 GCA_024336885.1 Actenoides hombroni | reverse complement strand
ATAAGGAAGTGTCAGCATGTATCATATGGAAATATGTGCATATGATTTATTTTTACACACACACACACACACACACACATATATATATATATATATATATATATATATATATGAATGAAAGTGGCCTTTGGAAAGTTAAGGCAAAACTGATGTATGAAGAAGTATAGAAAATTGGCATGTTGTGAGTAAATTATTTTCATTAAAATAGCAAAGGACTTCATTCCTAGTTAGAAGTGACACATTTAAATTATCTACTTGTCCAAAATATTGTCTTCATATTCATGTGCTGCTGCTGGAAGGAATGGCACTTGTCCATGATATTGAGGTGCTTATGCTATTGTACCAGTATTGTATTTAGTTTGTTATTTTTCTCTGGTTTTGGTTTATGTGCCAGCTTTGAGCACAGTGGTAGAAGATAGGGTTTTCTTTCATTTTCATGTGGTAGATTTGAACATTTATAAATGAAATTTTGCCATCTATCATATTCAGGGTGTTTGTAAATTTAGCAATTTATTTCAAATATTACTAGTGTACCCTTGATGTGACTAAACCCCAGGATATTAGCTGTAAGGATTCTTGTGTTGCAGTGCAGGAATATTTATCAATACCTAGGACTTTTGTTTAATATCCCATATTGTAGTTTACATAACTTGATGAAAGTGTATACTGTAAGACTAACATACCATAGAAGTTAAAATTAAATTTGAAAGGGCACTTTTTGAAGTATTACTTCAAAATGCATGTAGCTTTTAAAATGTTTGGGCCTGACTGACTTCTCTCTGCTGTTTGATATGAGAAGTTTACCTAATATTATTTTAAAGTACTTGAGAAAAGGAAGAGTTCCTGATAACCATTTATGCAACATTCCTGTTTACGCATGTTTTTATTCTCAATCTCACAATACTTAGGACAAAAATGTCTGATTGCTTACGTTTTTCTAAGTGAAGTAGCACCAAACCTCTAGGACTGTAATGAGCTAAATTCAATTTAGAGTTAAAAAATAGTAATAATATGAACAAAGAGAATATCAGTACGTATAGCTTAATACAAGATGTACTTTGCAAATGTGTACTAGCTGTAACATATCCTTTAAAACAATGTTCCATGTGCTTAAGTGAAACCCAGTGAAAAGAAAAATATGTTTTAGGAAAATACAAGGTGAAGAAGGGAGGTGGTCAAACCAAAGAATAATAATTTTTATTGTAGCTTTTATTCTAACTTCTATATTATCTGTTGATCCTTCTTATTGTCATTACCCTTGATGGAATTAGTGGAAATAGAGTGATTTCTTACTCATAGTTCATTTCAGGTATTTTGGTGTCTACTTCATGATTGGGAAAAAAAAAAAGTGACAGAAAAAAAATTAAACACTAATAATTCCTTGTGTATGTATATATAAATTATTTGTAAAGTATTTTGATCTATACTGTCTTTAAGTCTTAGCAAAGAATAAGATAGACTTATAGCTGAAAAGTGAATTTCTCAAAAGTATTATTGTTAGAGATTAATCAAATGTAACGGTTAGCTTGAAAACAGGAGTTGTCTTAAAACTAATAAAATTCTTAGGTAGCTGTGGAAAGACATAAGCAAAACCTGATTTTATAAGACTCAAAGGAATTGCTGATATATTTCTCCCATCCTAGCTATGTGTTGTAAAATGCTGGAGTTATGTGGAATTTCATTCTTGTTTCTAGTTTTAGGTTTTGTGTGTTGTGTTTTGGTTTGGGTTTTTTTGTTTGTTTGCTTTTTTGTGTGTGTGTTTGGGTTTTTTGTTCATTGTTGTTGTTTTCTGTTCTTTTTTGTTTTTTTTTTTCTGTGATTAAGTAATTAAGGAATGCTGTGTTTGAAATTTTTGCAGTTGATCATTTGTTGTCATAGATAAAGCATCTGTATTATTTTCTGATTTGTCAAATCTTAGGGATATAAAGCTATTTCTTTTCAAAGGTGCTTTATGTACGGCCTAACTTTAGATGTTATGCTTGGGCTACTGTAGAAATCTTTTGTTTGTGGTTTGTTTGGTGGTTTTGTGTTTTTGTTTTTGGGGTTTTTTTGGTGTGTGTGGTGTTTTTGTGTGTGGGTTTTGGTTTTTTTTTGTTTGTTTTTTTCTTTTGTTTTGGTGGTTTGGGGGGGGAGGGAGGTCATTCCTTTTTTAAGGGGATGCTGGTGATTGCTGTTCCTTGTAAAGGAAATTACTGTGGTACAACAGACTAAAGCCAAAAAATTTCCATTCAGATCTCGTAGGTCTGGAAAATCCCAGGCACTTTTAGTTTTGTACTTACACAATAGATCTCCTGAAGAAGCTGTAAACATGTGTACAAAAAATTATATGCAATTAAACAACTAATTAACAAAATAAAATTCAACTAGATCCCTTGCTGCCAAGATTTCTTACTTGAATTATGTAGGAAAAAAAAATAATTAAAAAAACATTGCATGGATGTATTCAGAACTGTGTTCTAGCATACTGTAGTGTCTGTAGCCTAATGCTTCTTAATATAGCTTTGTGTTAAAGTAAACTTGCATTGTTTCTGTTGATGATTAGAAGGTATTAATAAATTTGCCTTAGACAAATAACAAAATTGGGAATGTTAGTGATGCCTTTTCTGACAATAGTGAATTTAATTGAGTGTGTGATTAAAAAATAGGTATTTTTTTTTGAAAAGGCAGAAATATAGAACCTTTTCCTCATCAGGTATTTATTGCAATTTTCAGTGAGTTATTGTTGTTTCACTAGGCAGTAAGTAAATTTAGGGCAGTGGGATGGTTTCTTGGCTTCAGAGATCCTGTCCTCAGGCTTTCCTTCTTTTCCCCTTTTTACTTTTCTTCATTTTCCCCTTTTTTAGTTTCCTTATAGTAGAAAATTTGGATATGGATGAGAAGGAACCATATTCCAAAAAATTCTTCCTTGAGATGATTGTGGAAGATCCGAATGGTAGTAGCTGTGTGCACAATGTGTCTGCCTTGTGTGATAATCATACTGTTATTATGTGAACTGCTGAATACTGGGAAGATACACTGGGGAAAGATCTTTCTGTAATGACTTTTTTTTTTTTCTTTTTTTTTTTAGTTTTAGAATAGTATGTTTGATCCAGTATGATGCTTCTTACATTCTTAATTTCAATACAAACATTTCAGTCAAAAGCATTGAAATCAGAAATAGTGTCACGACAGTGAGAGTTTTGCATAAAACCTAATGGTGATCCAATTATGGCCCAAGATATTTTATATATAGATATATATATAGATAGGTGTGTTAATGAAATAAATGACGGTTCATTTCTTCTGTTGATGTAGTAGGGAAGAATAGCCATTTGCCTCATACCATTCTTACTCTCTTGAATGTAAGACCCTTAGCAGTATTAGAAATCAATGTTAATAGTAGATAGAAAACAGAGAATGTATTGTTGACTTTTTTTTTCAAGCACGTGGATCTTTGGGGTTGAACGCTGACTTTGATTAAATGGGAAGGAGGACAGTACTTGTTGTTACTTTTCTGGTAGTCATATCCAAAAAAATTTCAAATCGGCTGTCAGAATTGTTCGTGGTGATTGAAATCTCACGGTTTCCTTAGTGTTTTTCTTTCCCGATTTTACCGCTTGAGAATTGTAGAGTCTAATTCTCAGTTTCATCGTTGTTCTGTGTGAGATTTAATGCTCTGTGTGGTTGGTGCTGGGTTTAAAAAGCAGATACCTTTTTCTTTGTTGTCTTTAAAGTAGTGAATACCTACTGTACTTCCAACTATTTATCTGTAAAGTATCAGAGCTGGAATCTTTTTCATTTGCTTCTAGGTGGGCTTTGGCTAAACAAATGTTTACAGATGAAAGGTAAAGTAAGTCAACGTATATTGAAAATGAAAGATGATACAATATTTTGGTAAGCCAAAGGATGATATATGTACATGTGTATTTATGTACACATACACGTATGTGTCTCTGGTTTTTATTTTTAAAAAATCATAATACACATACTAAAATGCACAAACTTAAAGATCATTTTGGCACCAGTAAAATGGTGGTCACTCCTTTGAACACAAGCATATAAGTAAAAACCTGAATAAATGCAAAATCAGAAAAGTCCTATTTTCTATGGCTATATACTTTTAAATACTTACTGTATTTTATCAATTTCAAGAGTTGATTCAAAAGAAACTACAGTGAGATTGCATGAAGTACATTGTCTGCTACATGCAGCACTTCCTTCCCTGCTGACAGTAAAGCATATAAATAATCTGACTAGTAAGTTCTGATTTTTATTTTTTTTTCCTTGAAAAAGGGACAGGAAGTTTAAAAAATACTCATCTTCCATTATCACTTTTTGCTATACAAGGAAAAATAGAATCTTATTTCAAGCAGGATTGTTGAAGTACTTGATGTTGATACTATGGCTTTTGTTACTACTTCTGTTTTAGATAGCTATGTCTCAAGCTATATTCAGAAGTTAGCAATAAAAGAAACAAAAGACTTTCGTTTTGATGAGGGTTGATTTTAATAATATGCAATATCACTAAAGATGTTAGTGTCATGACCAGTTTCTCATCTGATACTTTAGTAGTTCTTGCTTCTCAAAGGCTTTTTCTGTAAAACTGAATGGAGGTTTTAGTCTCTTACTTGGTTTTGTGTTGTAGAATGTTTGTTTTGTAGTAATTGCCATTGCCTTTGTCTTACCTTACTATCTCTTGTTTATTTTTCTTGAAGCAGTCCAGAGGAGTTAGTGATGTAGTGAGAGGAAATGACAGTTGCTATTGTACATACGTGGAAAATTGTCTTTTGTATCGTCACTTTTTAACTTTTAGTGTCTGATAGTTTCTTAGTTTGTTCTGTAGTCCCTAGGCTTTTTTGAGGGAGGAGGAGATGACTGGAGAACTACAGCTGAATTTTATATCAATATTGGATATCCACTGTGAGCTTCCACAGAATTATTTTTGTCAGGATATGTAAAATTTTTTTGTAGTTCCATATATTGTTCATGGATCATTACCATTGTGTTTGCTTGACTTGGTGCTTGCCGGTTAAATTGCTACAGTTTATAACTAGTGTCCAAAGTGATGATCTGTGAAAAGTTAGGCCAAACTCAGTTTGTTAGCATTATATTGGAGTATTCTCAGGCATTTAGTTTTTCAAAGTTAGTGTTCATTCCTTGGGTCCCCTAGCCTGTCAAAGTTAGCCATGTTAGTCTTCTTCACTAAGCCAGATTATGTAATTTCTTCCACTTTGAACTTCAGTGGTGTACAACTTGAGTTGTCTCTTGGGAGGTGTTACTTTGAACATTTAAAAACATGAACCAAGGCACCTAGTCATGTTCCAAAACCAGAGAGCCTCAGTCAGGATGGCATGTAGGAGTTGTGTGGGAAGAGAGAATACTGGCTTCTTTACATTTCCCTTTTGATTCCTGAGCTTGACAAATTTCAGTTGTTCAGAGGATTCTAATTTAACTACATCTGATTTTGGAGGTGGGGTTGGTGGGAGAGGGCTGGTGAAAGGCATAACTTTCACACTTGTAAATATGAGATTTTTCTAAAGAAACATTAAAAACCTACTTAACATGAGGGAAACTATCTCGTTTTTCATGGTTCTATTGGAAGTCACTGTTTTACTTGCTTAAACTTGGAAGAAGTAGAAAACCAACCAAAAGAAGGCACAGATCCAAAAAAAATAATTTGGATAAGCAATGCTTTGGCAAATTGTAAACTAAGTGAAGTATTATTTATAAATGGTATTAATTGTTAGGCAATGTTAATTATAAAAGAAATTAATGTTATTGTTATTTTTTTTAGTCAAATGATCCAGTAATTTGTAGGAAACTTGATTATTCTAGGAATTTGGAGAAAAATTGCTTGAGTTTTCTAGCATTTTTTTTTTTCGGAAACCAAAGAATCCTACTGCTTCTAAATTCACTGTCTTTTATTCTGATTCTTCAAATTAAATTGAAAACACACTTGTGCTTGTCATTCCCTGAAAGTGTTTCTGTTGTTGTTTGTGTTGTTGTTGTTGTTGTTGGTTGTCTTCTTGTTCAAAGTGCCACAATGGGTTTCTTCCACGTTGTTTGCTGTGATGTGACAAAAGAAATCTGGCTGATGTGCGAAACAAATGTCTTACACTAGGGACACTATCTTTAATAACAGAGGTAAAAAGGGTTGTGGTAGTTGTGGCTTCCTGAGATTACAGGGATAGAGACTTGTGTGTGCATTTGGTTTTCTTTTAAAAATTAAATGTTCCACTAACTATAATGTACAGTTTCCTAGGGAAATTACATTAAATATGTGGCTTAAAATGTGTTTTCTGTAAATACTTGTGGCTTTAAGTTACCTCTATTGTCGGTTAACGGGATATGTTCATTTATTCAATAACAGTCTTTTAGAACCACAAAAATGGAAAGCTTTTAGCTTTGGGTTTCTTGGCTTTTATTATTTATTTCCCCCCCTGCCCCACGGTTTATATAATCCAATTCTTGTTTTGCTGTGCCCTTAAAATAGAAGGAGGTCTTTCGGGCAGCATACTTTTATTCTTGAGTTTAAATGTGGTTGTTTGAAAAAAATACTGACCTTCAGCAACATAAAGCCAAATCTTTTAAATAGTGGGTTTTAGCTGTTTAATAACTTTTTTTGGTTGTTTATTTACCCAAACCACCATAAATATTTCCTTGTATTAGTTGATATTCCATTGCCAGAAGTCCTACTGAAGGTTAAAAAGGTATTAAGGTTAAGAAAGGTAGCTCTGGGAATGCCTTTTTTTCACTCTCAGTTTTATGTAACTTACAGCAGAATCAACTTTGAACATTTAACAGTATGCAAATAAAATTAGTTTGTCAAGCCTAATATTTACAGGGATATATTAGAATTATACTTTAATTCTATGAAATGGTATTTTGGGAAAAGAAATTGATTGGCTAGTAGAATCAAAGGATTTTCTTATCCTTTTGTCTGCATTTGTCCCTTTTTTCACTTTTTGTGTGATGTGTGTTGAAATAGCTCTGGGTTTCCAAACTGGATAGCTAGAAGATGTTGCACTACTGTAATTAATGAGTCAAGAAACACTTCCTCTTCAGTCATAGTTGCGTAGTTTACACAATGAAAGACTCAAAAATTCTCTAAGATATTTTTTTTAATTACATTTATCTCTAAATGCTAAACAAGCAATGTAGCAAGTGACTACTTCGTATATATCTGAAGAATGAGGAAAAATATACCTTTTTGAGAAAAATATACCCTTTGGTATATGTTAAGACACTTCTCTTAGCTCTTTGTAGAATTTCAGTAGTAACAGTCAGTATTCATTTGTAACTGCAAGAGTCCTTTCTAGATATTTCACCAATCGCTATAGATTGCTGTGATGCAACCAAAAGGACACCCACCTAAGTAATACGTTTAATAGGTTGCAAGTTTTATTTTCTGTGTATCTATCTATGCAGGTTTGTTCTTTGTTTTGGTAGATCGCTTTTTTTCATGTGTACCCATGCAAACCTAGCCATCCATTTAAGGTAATATAGTGTAAAGAAAGAGAATTCTGGTATACTGAAAGACAAGTCTCTTTACTTTGGTCATCAGATCCACTAGTCTGCTCTGTTTAGCACCTTCTGTTGCCTGGCTCTGTGCCAATGCAGTGTCCTTGACCTGCCTTTTAGATCATTTATTTATTTATAAGGACAGCTCCTTTCTTATTTAACCACTTTAATACTGAATAATCCCTAAACATGAAATATTCCTTTAGGTTACCTGTCTGTTGATTTGTTCCCATTAAAAAAAAAAAAAAGTAAAATTATTTTGGTTTCAACTGGTCATTCCTTTCTAGCAATAGCTTCTTAAGTTTTCTTTTGCAGATGATTCAATGCTTTCTAATATATCAAATGTCCTTTATAGATGCCCACATTGTGGGTGGCTTCTGCCTATCACTAAATCCATATGCAAATGGTAAACTCCTGGGTGAAGTAAGGCAAATAAAGTTTTTTACTGTCCCATAAGGGCTGTTCATTTGCCATCCCAAAAGAGAAGTTAGTGGAGGACCAGTTCACCTGAATTAAGTCTCCTGGATCCCTTTGTTCATTAAAATGAAATACTATACTTGTTGACTTGGTGGCATTTTGTAAATTGCTTATTCAGGAGAGTTTTTGAACTTCCTATTAAGTGTTTCATATAAATTTAAATGGATATGACCTGGAAATACTGACAGTGTGTGAATATAGCTGCGGTATGTTATGGTCATTGCATTCCACTTTTCATTAATTGTATCTGGGAGTCTCTTTATGAAAGCAGATTATGTTTTTAGATTTTAAATGTGTTTTTAATGAAAAAGTACAATTGCAGATACTAAAGATGCTAACACTTAGCCGAATGTTGTGATTTCAGTTCTGAGTTACATTACTGTTTTCATGATGGATGACACAATTTTATAGCCAGGAAAATAGGAGTAATTTTGTCAGACCATTAGTTTACTACCTGCAGTGTGCAGTGTGTATCCTCACTTCAACTGTTTGCTTCAAACCATTTGTCTAGGATTATCAGCACTTAAGGAGAAAGTTTTGCTTTAAGAATGAGCAAAGTGCTGTGCTAGGGAGAATGGTGTGTACTTTATATATGGAAGCAGCAACTTTCTCCTTTCTCCCTCTTCATCTCCTACCCTACTCTTAAGAAACATATGACATGTTTCTTTACTTTGAGCTTTTCAAACAATTAAAATATTGAAAATGTCTACATGTGGCTTTTTTTTTTTTTTAAAAATAAGGTTTCAGAAAGTTCTTAAAAGGGAAAACATGTGGTTTGGGTTCATTCTAAGTTCTTAAGTAAAAGATGTATGCTGTAACATGTCTTAGAGAGAACTTTTACTCCCAGGAGGGTAAGGAGTATTTGAAATATATTTAGGTTAATTGCAAATTAAAAAAAGAACAAAGTTTTTAAATGGTCTAGTGGTCTGAATTAAAAAGAATAAAAAGTTTTCCATATCAGTTTTTATCTAGTCATTCCTGTCATGATTTTATTAGTGTTGCAGTCCACAGAATCTTCTGAGAATACTGGGATAGCCAAGACCTGAATTTCTAACTTGAAGAATTGTGTCAGACTTTTCTCTTCCACTCTTAATGAGGTTTTTTGGGTTGTCTTGTTTTTCTGTGAAGCCTACTTTCCTTAGGTAAATGAGGTTTATGGTACTATGGTGTGTCCCTGCTGGTCCTTTCTGACCTGTTTGCTCATTTCCTTACAGGAGGAAACCATGCAGAAGGATTTAGGTTTCAAAGATTTTGTAGGTTTTTGTGTTGTTGGGGTTTGTTTGTTGGTTTGTTTTAGTGTTGTTTTGGTTTTTGTTTGTTTGGTTTTGTGTGTGTTTGTTTTTGTCTTTTTTGCTTGTTTGCTTGGGTTTCTGTTTGTTTGTTGTTTTTAAATTTACAACAATTTGCCAGTTGAGAGAAAAGATCCTTAATCAGTGAAGCCCTCCCTGTTGACTTTTACTGCTGGTTTAGTAGTGCATAAACATCTCAAATGCAGCAAAGTTTTTCTTGACCCATACATAGCTTCAGCAACCAGAGGTGTTATCTTTACCGATTAAAGACTTCTATGTATATCCTTATATTTATTAAAATATAATGGTTATGTGTATTTACCTTGCATATTTCTCATGTTTTAGGAATTCTTTATAAGTAGTTACTATTTTCTTGTTACCTTTTTTCATATGCTAGATTTCATCTGAAAATCCAAGCAGATGTAAATCAGAAAAAGTAAAATGAAGATATTTGTTTTTGTTTATATCTTGTTCCTGCAAGATAGGAAAAAAATAAAATCATTGCTTTAAAGCCTGCTGTGTTTACTGTTTCAAAATAGCATAACTTTTATAGCTAAATGTCTGCTTTATGTTTGTTATCACAATAATATTCAATATTTAAGTTAGGAAATGTTACTAGAATTATAGTCATCAAGGTTGAAAAAGATCTTTAAGATCATAGAGTCCAACTATTAATCCTACAGAGTCCCCTACTAGGCCCTGTCCCCAAGCACCACCTCTATACATCTTTTAAACACATCTAGGGGTGGTGACTTAACCACCTCTCTGGGCAGCATGTTCCAATGCCTGACAACCCTTTCCATGAAAATTTTTTTTCCTAATGTCCATTTTAAACTTCCCCTGGTGCAGCTTGAGTCTATTCCCTCTTGTTCTATCAGTAGTTAGTTGTGAGAAGAGACCACCACCTACCTCTTTACAGCATCCTTTCAGGTAGTTGTAGAGAGTGATAAGGTGTCCCCTCAGCCTCCTTTTCTTCAGACTAAATAGCCCTGGTTCCCTCAGCTGCTCCTCATAAGACTTGTTTTCCAGGCCCTTCAGCAGCTTAGCTTCCCTTCTCTGGACCGGTTCCAGTGCCTCAATGTCCTTCTTGTATTGAGGTGCCCAAAACTGATCACAGTACTTGAGGTGCAGCCTCACCAATGTCAAGTACAGAGGGACAGTCACCTCCCTGGTCCTGCTGGCCTCACTATTTCTAATACAAGCTAGAGTGTCATTGGCCTTCTTGGCCACCTGGGCATGCTGCTGACTCATATTCAGCCGCTTTTTGATCGGTACCCCCAGTTCTCTTTCTGCTGGAGAGCTTTCCCACCACTCTTCCCCTGTAGCATTGCATGGGGTTGTTGTGGCCCAAGTGCAGGACCTGGCAGTTGGCCTTGTATAAGCTCATACAATTGACCTTGGCCCCTTGATCCAGTCTGTGCAAGTCCCTCTGTAGAGCTTCCCTACCCTCAATCAGATCAACACTCCCACCCGACTTGGTGTGGTCTGCAAACTTATTGAGGGTGCATTCTATGTCCTCATCAAGATTATTGATAAAGATGTTAAATAGAAGTGGTGCCAATACTGAACCCTGACGAATGCCACTTGTGAATGGCCACCAGCTGGATTTAACTCTGTTCACCACCACTCTTCGGGCCTGGCCATCCAGCCAGAAGAGTGTAAACCCATCTAAGCCATGAGCAGACAGTTTTTTCATGAGAATACTGTGGGAAACAGTGTCGAAGGCTTTACCAGAAGTCCAGGTAGACAACATCCGTAGCCTTTCCCTCATCCACTAGGCAGGTCATCAAACCCATTAGTCACAGGGTTATTTGTTTGTTCTGTACTTAGGTAATTTGTGTCTGTCTAACCCAGAAACGTTAAAGATAGTTCCGCCTTTTACAATAGTCTTTCTTTGCTAAATCACTAAGGACCATGATTAAATATAGAAGATATTTCAGGCAGGATCTTGTAAAAAAATTTGTATAGGGCTATCATGTTTTTCAGGCAGATACTATAGGTGGCTGGTGGTACTCTGTGCTTGGAGAATACCTTGTGACCTTAATATTGCTTATAACAATATAATAAACACCCATATTTTCATTTGCTCTAGAATTTTTTGTATTTTAAGAACTCTGAAGAAAATTGTGGTAACATGATATGCTTTAATTTAGTGATTTTTTTCCTAGTACTTAGTTGAATATAATTCAGTGTACATTTTTTAGCATGAAAACATTGTATACGTTGCAGAATATAATCCACAAAAAGCAAGAATAATGAAAAAAACCCCACCTTTACTCCTGGTTTGTATTAGTTGAAGTATGCTCTCCCATTTTACCCTTCTTTTTATATGGAATGCATTTCTATTAGAATTTCAAATTTGTATTTTTTCTTTATTTTAACCTCTAGAGGTATTAAATAGATTCATATCTATTTATAATTTTGTGTGCAACCTACATTTTGAAGCATTCTTTTATTTTAATTGTTCCAGACTAGAGGTACTGGTTTAAAGAAAAAAAAAAAAGCATGTGGAGATTGAAAGTGATAAAGGTATTTCTTAGGGCAAGATTTGCCTTTAGAGATTTTGAAAAAAGACATCCTATACTTTTTTTTTTCAAGGAAAAAGGATAGTTCCATTTCTCAGTGATTGTGTGTGCTTCCCTGCTACAGCTGCATGTGTTTTGAATATGATCTTTCTTCCTCCACCATGCGACTTATTTCTGCAGAGTCGTGCAGTGAAGTCATAATCCTGTGTTTCACATCCATCTGTTACCATAGAAATGATTGTAATAACCTAAATTTAGCACGATGTCTTTCCTGCTGGATCAAGCAGGAGGATTGAATGGGTTGTATATGAAAGAATAGCTATGAAAATTGGAATATGTTAGCAAAATCTAAATGCTGTGATAAATTTACATGAAAAAAAAATTAACTCTTAAGCAAAACATCTGTAAAAAAAATTCCACTGCTGTTAGATTACTTAAATCATCATATATGAAATCTGCCATGTACCATGCAAAGTACCTAACTTTAATGTCAATTAGTTTTATCCTAACAGGAGCCAGTACAACATACATTGGCAGATACATATGTTAATCTGATGAAAAATATTATTTTTGACAATTTGTTCAGAATATTTACTGTGGTCTAGATATGTTGAAAAGCAAAGGAATGAGCTTTGAGTTAACTATGAAAGAGACAATTTCTTTTCCTATTTAAAAATGCAAAACAAACTCTAAAAAAGTTATTTTCTTGAGTTGAATTTTCCCTTCTCAGAAGAAACAGAAAAAAATCTTATTGTTTACTGAAAGCAGTGAGTTCTTTATTGCATATCTTAGCTCCTGTTTTTCTATGTTTATGTCTTCTGCTTAGACAGTTGCCAGTGCACAGTCCTACCATTGTTACATGTGTTTCTGTCTCTGAGAAAGATAAAAAGAGAACATATTATAAAATGTCTAGGAAAGCTGCATAACCAGAATTTTGAAATTAGGAAATGTCATGAATGTATGCAGGGAGTAGTAGAGACAACAAATCCATTTGATGGATTATTGTGTGCTGTTACAAACACAGGACTCCAGAACCTTCACATAAAGGATGATTTCTGATCATCTGATGACCACCTGTTCAATATATATTGTTTCATCATTGGTGAGCAAGCAGTTGCATGTATTATTTACTTCATGTTACTTCATGTTATTTTCATTCTGAAAACAGAATTGCTAATTTCCTTACGGTCCTTATGGAGTATTTGAGCTACATGCACAATTTGAGTCACTCTGTAGGGTTGAAGCATTAATATTACCGTTTCATAGATAGAGAAATGAGTCACAGAGGGATTCAGATCAAAAGTATCTGCTAATTTTGAGTGAGATATTTGAGTTATTTACAAAATCATTTTTGAAGTACTTAGTATTTAGTATTATGTAACACAAAATATGTTCAAACCATAGCTCTCATTAACATGGTTAAATGGCGAATGCTAAACATTTATGTTAAATAGATCTTAAGATGTCAGATCAGATGCTCAAAGAACAGTCTCCCTTTTCTTTCTTTCTCTCTCCACACCCCCCATCTCCCTCTCCATCCTTGCACATGCTCTGACTTTTGCTCTCCCTCTTCTTTGCCCTTTCTCAGTGGGGACAAAAAATCTGCTTTTAAAGAGAAGCCTTTCTGCAGTTTACTTCTGTGTTCTGTGCATGTCTTTCAACTTTGCAACAAATCAGGAAAGACTTTATATTATCAGGCTTGTAAGGTAGGGAATGATCAGTTAGTGCTTTGCTGTTAAGTTGACTCTTGGCTAACAGTCTTTGTTGGTTTAAATACCTGAAATCATAGCTGTTGTTCTGTGGAAAAGGATTTTCCTTTTTTAAGCCCCTTCCTCCTCCCCACTCCCCCCAATGTCATAATTCTGACCACAATTTCAAGAGGTGGAATATAGAAAATATCAAGAGATATTTTGCTTCATAGGTGTATAATTTGTTCTGCAGACAAAGAAGATTGAAGTTGACTTGACAGTTGATAGCATTTTTCCCTTTATTATGTTAAAACTGTTACTGGATATTCTCCTACTAACACAAGGTACTCAAGATAGTTCTAAGACAATTGTATTGTCTTTTGACCCTGTTATTGCTGTAGCTCTTATCTGTTTGAAGCAAGAGGCAAGGTTTGATACAGTGTTTCTTCCTGACAAGTTGGTATAGTTTTGTTTCCTTATTGGAAACAGCCTTTGCAGTAAAACATAAGACATTTGGTTTTTAAGTTTTGGATTTGTTTGAATTTTTGCTTGTAATTTTTGTGACTGTTCTTTGTGGGTTAAGCAACCCATAAAGGTCCATTGTAAATGAGTAAGTGAAGGTGTAAAGCTGCAGTAATTTGTATAGTACCGCCCCAATTAAATGTGCTAGACAGTCTTCATATTTCTAAGTTAGGTGATAATGCTATATTATATATATATATAATATATATATAATGATATATTTGTAAAGTATTAAAT